>OY757918.1:17210633-17417739 GCA_963585895.1 Sepioteuthis lessoniana
GTTTTTATATATATTTGATAGCATGGATGCTTATCTGCGACCCCCAGTTTCATGCTGTCTTTATACGAAAACCATCAGGCAGAAAAAAGATTTTGGAGAAATCGAAAAAAATCGAAAAAATACAGTCAAAAGAATGTTTACGCTAGAACTGCGTATAACTCTTCTGTGAGTGTGTGTGTGTGTGTAGATTATATTTATGTATTGTTGTGTGTGGTCTTATATGTGATTGTTAATATGTAGCACAATCAGATAAGCGAATATGGCCATGTGCGAAACGGATGAAATGGACATCGAATGTTGGTAACATATATACATAACATAGAACACAGGAATCTCGAAATTCGAAAACACGTAACGACTTCTTTGTTCAGGTACGAAACCTTTTTATTACTTTTCAGTTAAAGGTTTCGACATAAGGAGAGAGACACAATCTTTTTATGCTGGCTTCTTCATCTGGCCCCTATCTTGTGCGGCACCCATGGCGCGCAAATTCATCTCGCCTCAGCGAGCCCCTAAAGTCGAACCTCCTTGTTCGGCGTCTAGTTTCAACTCTCTAAACTTTTCTTCAAATTCCCAAAATCCTACGCGCGTTTCCGGTGCGTGACGTCACTCGCATTTTGTCACCCGTTTCATCATCTCAGGCTATGAGTGACATGTTTGCTCTGTGCGCGCGCACGCGTTACCACCTGGATCAAGGTTGCACCTAACTAACCCATGTGCTGAGCCGAAAGGTTCTCAGCCTAACTAAACCCAAAGGCATGAACCGAAATCCCTCGGCTATTATATTACAAGTATATGGGTATGTATGATGATACATGTACTGCATGGCAAATTTCAGGTTGTCTCATGAATATATATGTAGCGATGTGTAACAGAAGATAGCGGAAGTCGAGAGACTGTTGGGAATTCGGCCGAAAAAAAATTTTTATTGTGTGTTATGGTGATTTCAACTAAGGCGTAAATTTATCAACATCATTACATTAAAGCTCTTTACTCTACAAATCTAGATTTTACATATATATATATATATATATATATATATATATATATATTCATGCCTTTCCTTCGGGTTTTGGCCAGAAAATAAAACGTATTTTCGTGACTGGAGTTCCAACTCGCTTATTAGGATGTCACTGTCCAGTGTATTAGCCCCTACGCTACGGTGACTCACCCGGGCCTCAAATTCATCGACATTTTAACACTTAATTTGCATATATTTACAAACAGATTTCGGATTATTATCGTTGACTGGACTATCCACCTCTTTATGTCAACGGTCCTAGGAGAAGGAAAATGTTAAATTCAAACCTTTTAAACCCCATTAAAAAATGACATCGCGGCTCATCCTGCCCACGCGGAGGGTAAATACATGTTATTTCACATTAAAAATTTTAATAAAAAAACATTTTAACTTTTTTTTAATTTAATGGCAAATCAACCTTCTTGGGTTATTTAATGCCAAAGCCATCCATGTACAAAAACAGCAAAGATAGCATTTAATCCATAGCTGGGGGATAAAAGGGTTCATGCCTTTCCCAAGGGTGTTTGTTCGAAAATGAACCTAATAGTGCGACTGGAGTTTGAACTCACTGAGTTCAAGGCCACATTTCAGCAGGTTAGCCGTTACGCCACGGGACTCCCTGCCCTTTTAATTTACTAGCAACGTGATGATGACAGGAGAGAAACTGACAGTCACCAAGCACTGTTGATTTTATGTCTATACTATCCTAGCTTAGATATATATGCTATATCACTGATATTGAACACTTTTATTTATGAATATGGCAAACTATAAATAAATGCCCTTTTCTTCTACACGTTAGATCTCAGACACACTTTCAAGTCTTCACAATCCACTTTAATTAAATCCATACATTGCAAAAACTCTCGCCAACTGTTGGAATCTACAGTCATCTTTCAGTCCAAACACATTATAGAAGAACCTGGCTTCTACCAGATTTTATCCAACCTGGCAAACATTATTTTACGCGGTGTAACCATGATATAAGAGACCTGAATATAAGAGAAACCCGGATATGAGAGATTTTCTCTGGTCCCAAATTAGAGCATGTGTTACCTAAACAAAATAGACCAAACCCGGATATAAGATACTTATTGTCCGGTCCAGCAACTCTCTTATATCCGGGTTACATTGTATTTGATAATGAAAATAGATTGGAAAAAAAAATTTATAACAAAAATTAAGACATTTATTTCCCACCATATTTGCATACTTGTGGACGATTTTTCAATTATTTTCATTTATTTACTCCATTTCCGTTGGTCAAATCTTTCATGAAATTTGATACACTTGACGGTGCCTGTAGCTTCCCCCATGCCTACATAGCCATGGCACAGATGTGCCAAAAATGAATCACAATCACAGCAATAACCCCAGCCGCCACCACTCTGATATATATCTCTATCTCTCCCTTTCTTTTCTGTCTCACCTTCTTATGACTCCCTCCTCTTTTTAATCTTTTATCATCTATTCTTTCCTATGCTGAACTTTAGAAAAACTCGTCATTCTGATGGAGTCTTTCTGAAATAAAGACGAAATATCATTTCTGAATCCGTTGTCAGTATTTCGGTTTATCCACTTTTCCACTTATTTTTCTCATCTTATCAGATTTACCAAATCTACCTTTTCTCAATATATAAAGATAGATAGATAGATATATATATATATAGAGAGATAGATAGATATATATATATATAGAGAGATAGATAGATAGATATATATATATATATATATAGAGATAGATAGATAGATAGATAGATAGATAGATAGATATATATATATATAGAGAGATAGATAGATAGATATATATATTATATATAGAGAGATAGATAGATAGATATATATATATATATATAGAGATAGATAGATAGATTAGAGAGATCCTCGGAGAAACAAATTGGATATTTTTAACTTCAGCATTTTAATCCCTTTTCTGACATTCAGCTACTTTATTCCTTCTCAACTCAACATTTGTTCCTCTGCTTCTTTCGACTTACTGCACAAGGGTTCCTTTTGTCTCAAGCTGTTAATAAGACTTCCAAATTGAAAACTATCAATATCTTTGTCGACTCATTTGTTCTTCCTTTTTAATATAACAAGAGGCAACAGAACTCTACCCCAACTGTTATTTTTGTATAAATGGTAAAATTATCTGCTCTCCTGTTATAGGAGCATTACTTGTTCAAATTGTTTGGTTCTCCAGAAAGCTCATAGTATGAAACTCCTACAGAATTACCTTTTTTAGATGAAGACTAACCTTTGGTAAAGTTAGCAGTCACTCACTTTACTTCCCCAATTATCTCTTATATTCTATGAAGTATCCTTCCAGATACAAAGCATCACTACTGTAGAATAAGATGTGACGACTGTCCAGAATAAATGGAAATTAGCTGCTTCTTTCTTCTACCTCCAGGGGGCAGATAACCCTGTTCTGCATCTGTCATGACCTTTTGGATAAAGACTGTTCTTTTTGTAGTTTACTTCATCTTTCCTATAATCTCTTGTATGCCATTGAGTATTCATTTTTCATCAACTATCATTTGTTTCAGAAACAGAACATTTAAATGCAGTCCATTTTATTTTAACTTATGAAAGACTTATTAAATTGACTCCTGTATATATAACCAAGTTGATGTAAATTATTCTCGTGTCTTTTTTTTTTTTTTTTTTGCTATCAACCTTAAATGGTCTAACAATGGATTAGTTGGGTTTTATGGCATATCAACCATTGTAGGTTAATGCCACATCCATTTTTATGCATACAAAATTCTTTCAAATAATTCAGTTCTGCATAAGTATAGTTTTGTTCTATTTGACCCATAGATATGACCCTGTCAGGTACTATCCTCTACAGCTCAGTGGACCTGGGAGTGATGGCAATGAAGTACTCTGCTTCCCTCAAAGCTCCAGTCTTATTGGAGCCTCACCATCAAATTGTTTAGTGTCATATCGCGAACACTCTGCAGAGAGGCAGTTGGTGTATTCTACAGCCCCAGCTGACTGGGCAACCAACTATGGAAGTATCGTGTTTATTTTATAGAAACTGCTTCTAGAAAGAAATCTATTTTGAGATGTCAAATTAAATATTTAAATTCTGTTTTTACTAGCAAGTTGCTCTTTTCAGTACTTTATTAAATGCAGAAAGTTTTAAATTTCTTTAATCAGTTTGTTTTTCACAAAAATTTACAATTACTATTTGTTTTTTTTATGGGGGGGGTTGTTTATCATACAAATGTGTATAAAACAAAAAGTCAATAGAAAATAAGTTTGGGGACAATTTTTTTTTTTTTTCTCATTTTGCCATAAAGCTAAGTGTTAAAACTTTCCTTGCGAAAAAGCAATTCAACTTGGTCTCGATCTCAGTTGCTTTTTATTTTTTTAAAAACCATTCTCAACAACATAATTAATATTTTAGATTTGTTTTCATTAGTGAAAAAAAACTTCCAAGAGTGCATGGTCATTTTTGCATTTAAAATTACTTTATTCAAAAGTCTTATTTTAGATTTTTCTTGTATTTGAAATTTTAGTTATTTCATAAAATGTTTAATGTTATATCAGACCTTAAAGCATATTCAGCAATGAATATCCAGAATAAAACTAGACATTGTTATTAAATATTTCTTTTATTTCCAAATGGAAAATGAAATATTGCACATTTTTTCTTTAATATTGATGTAATGGTTATCAGATTGCAATGAAAGCTTTTATATATTGTTAAAACTATACTCTGAATGCAATCTAATGATAAAATAAATTTTTGGTATCTTAGTACTCTGATTTTTTTCATCTAATCTGGTCATTGCAAAAGTATAAAAATTGAAATTAAGATTTATTTTACCAATACCAAAAAATGGTACCATACAAAAATAACCTCTCTCTCTCTCTCTCCTGATAGAAAATAAAATTACAACTTTGAGGATGTTGATATTCTTATAAAATCTTTGTCTTTTGGCAACAAAATAACACCAATGGACTGTCTACATAGTCACTTAAGTGGTTGAATCAAGATATCCTCTTTTCTGGCATAAAAAAACTTTCATTAATTTGTACCAATATGTAGATGTTGATAATTTTTCTAATTCAATTTTTTTTTCTTTGCCAACACAACTTACTAAATGTTCTATGAAATATATATATATCAGTTGAGAATTTTAGTCACTCAAATATATTGATCTGTATCTGATCATTTGTCATTCACCAACATCATGTATGTTTTGCTGGAAAATTCTTCCCAATACTGAAATACATCAATCTATTTCTAATTGAAAAAGAAACTGTTCTCACAAAACTACGTTTCTTTTATTTGTTTTTGTATACATTTCATCAGAAGCCTCTTAAATATGGACTCTACAGGCTGATATAAAATAATACTTCAGGCTTAATGCTTACTGTTTGGGTGTGCAGCTTGAATGCATAAGAATTTAAAACCACTTTGTGAGATTTTCTTTCTGCTCAGGGGTAAGATTATGAAAGCAAAGGGAATCTTGGTCCCCCAACCACTTTTGCATTTTGTGTTTTTAATCTGCTTATCCAGTGCATTTTTTTTTTTTTTCTTCTGACAAAAACATTAATAATCTGCAGTTGTTACTTAATCATTTGATATTGTTTACATCATATTCCTCTTAGTGCAATCACACAACTTTGGTATTTAAAAAAATAAATACAGGATAATCTCATGACAAAAGTAGATATTTCTGTTCAAACAAAACTCTTAAAGAAAAAGGCTTTCATTTACAGATTTGGAATTTTTTTCTCTTAAGACAGATATTCAAAAATTTTAATTTAGTTTATATAAAGCATTTTTGATTTGAGTCCAAAAGTTCCAGCAAATGCAATTAGTTCAAATTTCAGCCGTGTTCACTTTGCACCAACTATTGCCATTAAAAAAGGCATTTTTTTTTCTCATTAGTTTAAATGGCAAGGTAAATTATGCTTTCTAGCCTTTATACTGAAGAGCAGGGATTATTTTTATGATTAGATTTTTCGGGGCTTCCCCCGAGAGGCATTAAGGCAAAATAAAACACTTGGAATTTACTAATTTGTTTATTTTGACACAGATTGCTTTTACTATCTTCTGTTTCTTAGCCTTTATCTACATTGAGCATGCTCAGGGTAAAATTTGACAAAAGATTAAAACTGTTTCACAGATTCCACTTACAGAGATTTTTATCAAATATGTCAATCACAATTTCAAATTTGTATGAATTTGAAGTTGCTCATTTCTGGAGAGTTAAATGATGAATCAAGAGAACAAATTCCTGATATAAAAACTCCTTATTAATTCGTATCTATAGTTTGGATCTGGACAATTTTTTTTTTAACTTGACATTTCAAAGGCCTACACAATCTCATTTTTTTTCCCATCCAGATTCTTAGTTACTTAGGTGTTTCAAAAAATATTAGACGTTTCTCAGCAATAAGTTTCTTTTAAAAATTCTGTTTTTGAGCTTCATATTCTTGCAAGGCTGCTTCAGTAGAGTACTTTACATTATCAATTACTTCAAACCTAACCTGAATTTCCTTAGTGTCACAAAACCTGTGTGTGTGTGTGTGTGATATAGGTGTCAGCATAACTGTGTGGTGGGTATATATGTATGTACATGTGTATAGTAGTATCAAAGGGATAGGTAAACAAATCGGATAAAATAGAGCATATCTTAATAGGAATGAAAGGTTTTTGTTTTATCTTTTTATTTTTGAATGTATTTTAGTTCTGGGAGGTCCATGCAAGAAAAGCAGTTTTCTTTTTCAGAAGTCAAAGCCATATATTCAAGGGAGCTGTCAGGAGTTTGAAAGAACAATGGCAATCAGTAGCACTTGGGTTGGCAATCAGATTAGGCTGCAGGGGTCCATCCACTATAGTTGGGCACAAGAGTTAAAATCTTGTAGCTCAAGGAAAATTGTGAGTTGCCAGTAGCAGTCCAAGAAAGCATTTAGGAGTTACCAGTTAGTGGGATTAAAAAACTGACTGGCACTGAAGTCTTCATCCACTGTCCATATAAGGTTTACTTGCTTAGACTGAAGAGCTAAGTGTCACATGCAGGATCATTCGGTGAATAAAAATGGCTACTCTTATATTCATTTTTTTTTTTTTTTTTTTTTTTTTTTTTTTCTTAAGCTGATTTGTGGCTCGTACAGTTTTGACCAAAACTGGTGGCTGAGCTTTTTTTATTTTTTAAACACAAGTTTAGGAACAGTGAAAACTGAAATTCAGGCCAGTCATCCAGTTGTAGGGTTCTTAATACAAAAGTATGTTTGGTCAGTACAAAGGCTGCCAAATGTTTTTGATGCTGGACCCTCAACTTGCCCCTCTTCATGTATGCTCTAGTCATCTCTGATTGACTGATCTCCTGCTGCTACTAATGGATAAGTCTATAAGTATTTGCCAGCAGTTTGTAGCTGACTTGTACATATTACAACCCTCTCCCAAAAAATCCAACACTATAAAATGAACTTAATCAATTTTAAAAAGAAATGACGAGAACTATTGTTTGTAACCTAAAAGGAAATTCTAATATAAGCAAAAATTTGAATAGCTGTCACATATCCCATAGTGCAAGTGCTGTAAGATTTTGGATGATGTTTACTCCTTTTAAATGTGTTGAGCACCATGTCAAGTTTAAAAAATTTGTTTTAAATTTTCTTATTTCAGATGGTTTAGTTTTGCTATTTGACTCTCCTTAAAAAGCTATTTTCTTTAGATATTTGAATTGTGAAAATAAATTCATATCATTTTAGCGTTAAAATTTGTTTGATACAAAATGGCATAAGTTTTTTTTTTTTTTTGTTTTTTGTTTTTTTTGTGGAAATAGGTAAAATATTGATTGATCATATTGATAAAATCAAATTGATAATATTTTAAAATCCGAATGACCTTTAACTTTCCACTGGTTTTATTTATACTTCTCAGTCACTTTGAAATAATGCTTTATCAACATAAATAGATTATATAAAATAACATTAAAAATATAGCCTTTTTTTTTCTTATAAGACATTTTCTCTTGGCAAAATGAAAACTCAAGATATTGATGACCATACCCAAAAAGTAAGGTGTAAACATTTATTAATCCAACCTGCAAATAAACTATCTTATGTTACCAACATCTAGATTGATGGTGACCGAGTACATGAATACCTTTCTTAAAGAACAAGCAACTTGAACAAAATAAGATGGCTTTCTGCTATCCTGAAGAAATTGGGATAAGTTTGACATAAGAATTTTACAAAAAGCTCTTTGTATTATCTGTGATAGTTAACCAAGATATTTATAATCTAAGTACAAAATGATTAAATTAAATCATCCTTATTTCCTTTTCTTTTTCCAGATATATTTTTCCAGAACCCTTAAATTTATTGGAAATCAAATAGGTAAGTAGTTATTAACGTGTGTGTGTGTATATATATATATATATATATATATATATATATATATACCAGCATTCATGGTACCAGAAAAAAACCCTGCCAGGAACAAGAGATAAAAGTATCTCAAATCACCACCTGGGGGGAAAAAGAAAAAATTATTGGTCAAAAAGAAAGAAAAGGCCAACCTCGTCCGGCCCCTTAAAAAAAAATCAAGGGATACGCAGTCAGTTCATCAAAAGAAAACTAAAACCTTCCATGAATCCTGCAATGCTACAATTACAAAAGTGCTCAACACAAGTGAAGCCAATCATAAAATTAACTTAAATCACGAGTCGGAAATCTTCTAAAGTTTCACCTTATCAGAAAGCCTAACTCCAACTGGAGTTAGGCTTCCTGATGATCCGATAAGGTGAAACTTTAGAAGATTTCCGACTCGTGATTTAAGTTAATTTTATTTATATATATTTCTCAACTGATTTCCATACTAAGTGTTAATTTTGGTGTAAAAATGCTTGAAGTTATAATTCCTGTATCAGTATATTTGCATTTATTGACCAATCAGCACTTGCACGCTTGTTTTTAAATTTTCTTTGAGATTTCCGACAAGAATATGACTTGTCCTGCAAAATTTGAAGTGTCAAAACCCAAAGTAATTTAAATCTTTTCCTTCATAGATTGTTGAAAATACATTTTTTTTTAAACCAATTAAAATCACAGATAAATCAACATTCTTTCCTAATTTTGAGCTGGGGCTGTACAATGTGCTGAATGTACCTCTGCAGAGGGATAAGATCCCCCACAAACATGCACACACACCAAAGAAGCTACTTGTTGGCTATGGGTGGCCATCCATAATACTTGAGGATTGGATCCTGGTGGTTGAGGGGTCCCATATCTTGAAACCTTCTGTGGCCCTTACTGGGCTAAATGAGCTGTCAGAGCCCCAATCAGATGGTTATATCAGTCCTTTCAGATTTTTTGCAAAAATGTGAATCAGAACAATGGCTGCAGAGTCAATCATGCTGAAGAAAGACTTGTTACCCCTAGGCAAATGAGTTTCCTCCTAGACATATCCCCAGGTGGAGCTCCATGGTGGGTGGGGAGGATAGTCAATGAAACTTAAAACTTTTTATAGCTTAAGAAAAAAGAAAAAAGATCTATTAAAAATCCAAATCAGACCAAGAACAACATTCATTGTACTGCAATAACAAAAAAAATCCCTCTTACAAAATTATCAAAATTTTTGAAGAAAAAACATTTCCTCTCTAATTACCTCCATTTTCAGTCAAAAACCTGAAAAATGAAACCATCCTCATAGGTGGTAACAAAAACAAGCCGAGTTATTACTAAATCTCAAATTCCATAACAGGAATTCTTATCCTCATGAGATTAGAGATGTGGTATGAAACAAAGGCTTATCCAAATATTCAATTACGGAAATTTTAAAAAAGATATCAAAAGAATCACAATCAGAAAATTAAACCAAACTATTGACATATACTTTCAAGAACTTGAAACCTCTGCCTGAAATAAAAATTGGATACATGTTAGTAAAAGTGAAAAAGTATATCCCAAGTCCCAGAAGGTGCCACAATTGCTAAATATATGGAAACTTTAGAGTTTGCTCAAAAAAAAAACCAGTATGTACAAAATTTGGAGCATATAAACCAGACTATTCAGCAGAAACTTGCAAAAAAAAACTTAAACTGCAGCAACTGTAAAGAAAGCCACAAGCAGACTTAAAACTCTGCAAAATCTGGGAAAAACAAAAATCTTAATTAAATCCCCCCAAAATATTACCTTCCCTGAAGGAAGACTTGTGAAAATGACTTCTATCAAACAAATTTTTGCAAAAATCAATCCCCCCCCCAAATCCAAATGAAAACCAAATAAACACTAAATAACAAAAATAGAATTGATCAACCTTATAAATGAACAAAAAACCTAATTAAAAAACCTCCATACCTAAATAGAGAAAAAACCTGTCAATAAACCAAACTACTACAAAAAAAATGAAATGCAAGCTACACACAGATCAATTTCAAGAAAATTGAAAACCCTACTATAGAAAAAGAAAATCCGAAAACCCTACTATAGAAACTAAAAACAAATCTAAAAATATAGAGCAACAAGAAATCGAAATACTCAACACCCAAAATCTAAGATATGTAAATGAAATAAAACAGCCAAAATCATCATAAAACCCATGTCACATAAAATAATACAGTGAAATATAGACAATCATAACTAAACCAGGTTTATAACTGTTGTATTGTAGCTCAGCACATGTCTATACGCATGTCTGCAGTTTGATTGAACACTGTCAACACTTATGTAAATTTTATTGTCACAAGACAACCCGTGATTAGTTAATATCACAATAACGAAACAGACCATACACACTAAATAAATTCTAATGACCAAATACAAAAATACACACAGGATAATCCAATGGAATTGGTGAAACTATAAGACAAATTACAATGAGCTGCTTCTATTGATATCTACACTAAACTCTACCATAATATGCCTCCAAGAAACCTTTTTTTAAAAAAAAAAAAAAAAAAAGCAGTGACAAACTAAAAATAAATCATGAACTATGATTATATACATGATACTGGCCTAAGAGCTTTGGGTGGAGTATCAATCCTTATTAGAAAAAATATCCCTCAAAGTAAAATCAACATCTGCTTGCAAGCAGTCTCAGCAACCCTACACAAAGCTGCCTCCATTTGCTTATATATCCCATCTCATGATCCCATAAATAAAAAGGAGCTAAACAATTTAAAACTCCCTAAACCATGCATCTTGATGGGAGATTTTAATGGGAAGTAAAACTAACAAGAGGCCAGACCCTTAAAAAATTATCTATAGCAATAACTTATGTCTCCACAATGATCCATCAGTCTTCATAGACTATCACTGGAGGGTAAACAAAGACACCCCTATCCAGCAGTGACCACTACCCGATAATAATGGAAAGCACTGATAGGAAACTTAGAACTACAAACAATAACAAACCCCCATGATGGAATTTTAAAAACACAAACTGGCAATCCTACAAAAAACTATGCCTTACAAAATTAATCCCGGAAACAAACATGAATCAATAAGAACCTATGATACATTTTACCAACACCCTCATTACCATTGCTAATAAAACCATCTCCAAAACTACAATTTCCCTAAAAGATAAACCACGGTTAACAGGAGTGCAAAAACATAAATGAATGTCAAGCAAACATCAGGAAATTCAAAACAAATCTCTTGTATACATTGGCATTAAATAACCTACCATGGTTTATATGCCATAAGAATACAGGGTGGAATAATAAAATTATCGTCCCAAAGAAAACAACACTACAGCTTTATTTTAAAACTTTTATTGAAAAAAAATCAATTCAGGTAACTTGACTATGTAGTAGAGCTGACATCTATTCAATGTAGCTGCCTTCAGCCTCAATCACTGCCTCAATACAGATCTGGAACTGGGAGCATGCCTTTTCCACAAGTGCCGGTGGGAGGTCATGTTGGTGATGTTCTTGACATATGACCAAACGAAGTAGTCCAGCAGGTTCAGGTCGGGGGAGGGGGGGCAGTGAGAGAAGGGTACAGTCATAGCACTCCTTCTGAAGCCAAGCCTGGGTCTCTTAGGACTTGTGGGCCGGCGCCGAGTCCTACTGCCACACCTAGGGTCTGCCACCGGCCACCTAATTACACCAGGGGATCACTACTCTCTTCAGCACAGCCAGGTACACTTTGGTGTTGACTTTCAAGCTGACTTCGAAGATGTGAGGTGGCATGATGTGGCCCTCACTTGAAACCACACCAAAGACCGTAACCATAGCCAGAAACTTTTTCATCACCCTGGGCACATCCCTGTTGTTCATGGCAATCCAGATTTGCATTTTGAGGGTGCTGGCAATGGTCCTGTTGTCATAACTTGGATCGGTAGAGAGCATGAGTTGTACAGCAGTGCATCTCCGATCTTGCTCATTGAACATTGTGTCACTTTCAGACATGATAGAAGGCTCCTATCACTCTTGGGATTTGTACACAACTGGCCAACTAGTAGATGGTCTGCAACAAAAAAAAAGAAAACTGGTTTTCATTAAACGGAAATGGAATTGTGTCTTTTCTAGGGTGACAATTTTATCGTTCCACCCTGTATGGTTATCATAGAAAAATTCAACAATGCATCAACAATATATCAAAAGGGACTATGGAAAATTACTTTAAAATCTTTAACAAAATCAAATGCATGCACTTCTGTCAAACCCACAAAATGCATTATCAACCAAAACTAAATACAGTAATAGCCATAACCCATAATACAAATTCTTAGGCATTACTCTTATTCCCAAACTCTTTTATCCCCCTATCAAACAACTGAGGATCAAATACAACCAAACTATCCAACTCCTGAGGATCATAGCCTACACAGACTGGAGTGCTGACAAAAGGCCCTAATCAAACTATACAGATCTCTAATCTGATAAGTTAAATTATGGCTGCTTCCATTGCAGAGCAGCCAGAAAGTCCTACCCCTAAGAACTTGAAAATGATCCCTCACCAAAGACCCAGTATTGTCCTAGGAGCCTTTACTACCTCTCCAATTAAAAGTTTATACATAGAAGCCAATGAACACCTATATTCCTTGAGAAGATATAAACTTGCACTACAATACTATATTAAACTCATTTCATGCCCTCAAAACCTTGCCTATAACTGCATCACAGAAATAAGATAGAAAACCCTGTTTGAAAATAAAGCAAAGGCCATCAAACCTTTTTAATCTAAGAATCCAAATCCTCTAAATTGAAAACAAGATCAGTCCCAAAATAATACATCATACAATCCTCCCAAAAACAGCACGATGGACAATAAATTGACCAATGAAAAAACTACAATTAATCAAACTATCCAAAACCAAAACACATCCTATCACTTTCCAAGAGAAATTCCTGAACATCCAAAACAACTTCTCAGATTACCACCATATCTATACAGATGGGTCAAAACAGGGAATGAAAGTTGGTTGTGCTACTACCTTCCAAAACCAAGAACTGCTAAAAGGTTTCCCAAATGAATCGTCACTCTATAATGCAGAAGTCACAACTGTTGACCTAGCCATGAACATTATAGCTAACCAAAAATCCCTTGAATTTATCATCCACTTGGACTCTAAATCAATCCTCCAATCTCTACAAAACAATATATTTACTTTTCTAATTGCAAGAGTCCTAGACAAAATGAACACTTTCTAAAAATAAAAGCATCATTCTCATCCGAATACAAAGTCATATTGGTATACATGGAAAAAAAAAAAAAAGACAAAGCTAAAAAAAAAAAAAAAAAACCCTTTTGGCAGACATATCCCATGCAAAATTCAATTCCATACACTGATCTAAAACAAATCATTAACAAATTCATTCTTAGCAAATGGCAAAAATCTTGGAATGATGAAATAAAGAACTAGCTCCACTGCCTACAAGATACCATAAGTGAATGGCCAACTGGTTACAGAAGAAATAGTAAGATGATACTCTCTAGACTTTGCATTGGCCACACCCACCCACTCACTCTAAAAAGGAAGACACCCAGATATGCTCAACATATAAAGTACCTCTCATAGTCAAACACACTAATCAACTGTGACGGGTTTAATCAAACTTTTACATAATACTACCAGACAAGCAACTTAAATTACTACTTTAAAAACCCCAAACCAGAGGAAATTTTGCATTTTCTAAAAGAAACCAACCTTTTAATCAAAATCTAACCCAAGATAAAACAAAACACAAAACTAATTTAACCCCTTCTGGCATTAAATGACCTGTTGAGGTTGATATACCATTAAAAACTCAATCTTATAAATAAGCAATAAAATAAATTCAGATTTTCACTCAAGAAATATTGTTTCTTTAAGAATGCATTTAATTTCAACATTGTTTATTTTACATAGATACTTGTACTAATATTTCCCTTGCTGATTTTTTTGCTGCATCTGCTTAAATATTAGTGTATTGATATACTTTCTCTCTTACGTAGTCGCACATCTTTTACACACAATATAATAACTAGATTTAGACGAGGCAAACTGCTATATTGACTGCATGAAATTTTCTTGTAATATAAATATCGGAGAATATTTATGCTCTAATATCTTTCCTTAAAAGAAAAAACTTAACTTCTGTTTTTTAACAAACTTTTCACTCAAGCTAATAAAATTTAATTCAGATCAGTGTTTGATTTAAACATTTACACACTTTCCCACCACATTCATGCACAATCACTTATAATCATGAATAATGTTAACTGTTATTAAAATTAGTTCCAAACAATTTATTCAAAATAAATTTAAAAAATTAAAACTCAAATTTTATAACTTTTCTAAAGTTGTTATTGCAAAAAATCTAAATTCTAATTAATACCCATTTTGCTTAATCAGTTATCTAAAAAGACTGCTCCCAAATAATTGAGTGACTTATAGGTACAAAAAGAAACTGAACTTTTCAAAAACAAATTTATAACTTTACAACTTACTGAACCAATCATATTTCAAAATAATCCTCTCCACTATTGGGTTTTCCAACTTTAGGAATGAAAATTTGCAGGTATCAAATTTTAGAGTAAGATGGCTGGAGAACAAGAGTTCTCATTTGCTAAAAATGCATTAAAAAAAAAAAAGGTGTGACATCATATATCTGCTTACATCTCTTTATCCATGAATTTTGGGCAAATAAAATAACTTTAATCATTCGGTAATCCTACTCTGCAAATCTGCCCTAAGCAGATTTTTTTTCCTTTCTCCAAAACAGAAAGAAATCCACCCTAAAATGTCCTGGATTTCAACCAACTAAAGAAAATGATCTGCTCACTATCCTGAAAACAATTGTTGTATAGCCGACTTGGTGATCTCAACAGTACAGATACAAACGAAACACTTTCTTATAAAAATATCTCATTTTATTCTTGAAAAGGGCCCACAGTTTATTAGTTGAGAGATAGATAGAAAGACATATACTCAGAGAGAGGATTTCTTCTTCCGGAAGCCAGGGGGTACCAACGCTTGCACCCCCTTGCAAGCTCATCAGAGACAACCTAACCTTCTGATCAGCTGCATGTCCCTTGCTAGACTCCAATTCTCTGCACTCTGTCTAAATCTGACCACGTGGTTCTCATCACGTAGTCGTCTTCTGGTTACACACCTGTTGTTGTACCCAAGTGCCATAATGTGCTGTCATCTCTCTGTTTACTCATCACAGCGTGACAGCTTGTCAAAGCACACGGGGTCACTAGGAATGAACCGAAAATCCATGTCGTGTTATACAACACAATTTCCAGAACTGGAAAAAACACTGAGGATTGCGTATCAGCAGTGAGTAAGGGGGGGGGAGATTATTTTGAAATAACTATCTTAAGTTGTAGATACAAACTGAATGATGAACAAATCTTATCTTCAATTGTAAAATACAAATTCTGGAATGTGAACGTGTACTTTTAATACAAATTAAAGAAATATTGAATTGTTTTCTATGTTTGAGCTAAAGTTTTGATTTACTACTTATTCTTGAATGCTGTGTGCTAAAGTTTTGATTTACTACTTATTCTTGAATGCTGCCATGTACTGAAGTTACAATGTATTAAAAGAACACTTGACTAATAAGATTTCTTGAGCAATGCATAAACTCACTTTTTTTGTAATATTTTTTCCTATTCAGTAATGAACTTTTTACAAATTTTTTTTTTTTTTCACTTTGTCATCAAAATATGTGCCCATTTTATAACCGAGTCATGAACAATTTCCTTGTTTCTAATTGAAATGAAATGTTTTTATTTCACTTATTTTATTTTATTTTAGAGAATATTTCAAGATGGTGGCTGGTTGTGGTAGTAACATGCTGAAGTATATTTTGTTTTTCTTGAATTTTCTTATTTGTGTAAGTTCAGTTTTGATTTACTTATTCTTGAATGTTTTACAATTTTTATTTTGAATTTTCATAGTAAATAAATATTATCTTGTACTAAATGTTTTTCTTTCTCTCAAGGTGTTGGCCCTGGCTGGTGTCATTGCAAGTTTAGTTTTCATCTTAGACCCAGGGACCTTAGCGAAAGCAGGAGAAAAAGTGACACAATTAAAAGACTTAAATGATATGTTATCATCTGGGACCATACATGTTGGTCTTTATGTGATTCTGGGTGCCAGTGTTGTGATACTTATTATTTCATTCTTTGGTTGTTGTGGAGCATGGAAGGAAATCAAATGCATGTTGGGACTGGTAAGTTGATTTAGAACATTTTCTCGACTTTTAGTATGAAGATCAGTACTGGATCTATGTGTGGGCTATGACCTAGGGGCTCTCAATAACGATATAAGAATTATAGATTTGACTATATTTTCAGATTAATGATGCTCTGCTTGAATTAGAAACATTTTAGAGTATTTGGGTGCTTCTAGTTGAAGGGAATCTTTAAATTCAATGGGGCCCTCAAAAATAAATATGAAGTTGTTTATATAATTTGGATGAGTTCTTGTTTTAAAGATTTCAATTGAAGTGTTCATGCTTTTATATATATTAAAAACAAAAAAACAAACACCATCTAAAAATCTTTACTTTATTTGATAGACACAAGAGGTAGGCATACATGATAAAAGGGCTCCAAATTCTATCGTCTAGGGGCTTTAATTCAGCTCTGATAGATGCAAACATATACCAATCAGTCTTTTTGCAGCAGCTTCATTATTACAAGATATGTAGGTCCTTTAAAATAACAAAGAACTAATTCCCTTCCAATCTGAGGGCATTTATTTTAATCTACAATTTTATATGTGAGCATCTTTACAAATAGTAAACAGTAAAACATTAAAGTCATGAGTAGTTTTTGTTCTGATTTTAATAGATTTTAACTGTTTTAGTTTGAAGTAATTTTGATCAATTATCTCTTATGATGCCCCCCACAATCAGTGATATAATTTTTTTATTTCAAGAAAATTTCTCGGCAGAACTTATCTCAATGGCTGCAGTAGTAGGTCTGCAGTTTGTTCCATTGCAACACTAGCATTTTTGAAATGCTGCCTCTTTTTCCTCCAATTTGAGTCTATGGCTATTCCCAGAGAGTGAAGTGGCTTTAGTGATGGTTTGTGACCAGTGTAGTCTGTTGGTCATCGAAGCTGTCCACTAATTGTTTGACAGTAGGTAAGAGGCTTTTTAAGTAGTACTCCATTGACACAGTGGCCATTTGACAGCTCTTCAAAAAGTGTTGTCTTTAAAAGGTAGTGGTCTTCTATTTTGGCAAAGTGATCTGCCAAGCACAGCTGTATTTTGAGCAACATTACTTTTTAACACTTGTAATTTGGGTAGTTTTGAGAATGGTGCATAAATACTGTTGATGGAATAATTCAAGGTAGTGGATGTGTTGGAATTAAATCACCCAGGTCTGTGCCCTACAAAAGGGTGGACAGAATGATTGCTTTGTAGAGTTCTCACTTCTTCTGTTACATTTCCAGACACATTTGTAGAGTCTACCAAATGAAAGTTGTCACTCATCAATCTTGATATCAAAGGATATATAACCTGGGTAGGAGCTAGAAGAGCACTGTAAGAAACTAATTTGTATTCTTCTATAAGAAAGAATCTTGCTGGCAGTTCTAGATGTTTTAAAGTATTTTGTCTCTTGCCAGGTATAATGAAAGTTTACACTTTCATTTTAAATTCTGTTTAAACCAAATGAATAAAACTGGAACAATTTTCTCTTTCAAATATCAATGGAAATTATATTAGATGTGCAAAAGTTCTGTGTTTTTTGAAAACTAGAGACCGAACACTTTTTTTTTTTTTTTTTTTTTTTTTCCTCCTCTGAAACCTTATGATCATCTGTCTAGTTTACAATGTGCCTGCAAAACAGCTCTTACTTGGGTATGGTTTCTAGTAGACCTCAAAAGGTTTACTTCTGTGTGTCTAGAGCCAGGATGTTGACAGATCTGTTAATTACAGTAGCTTATATGGTAAAAGTTCCACATACTTGGTGGTCCAATACATCCCATATGTACTCATAAAGAAATTGAAATCTCAGCAGTCTGGTGGCCAGGGCAAGTTTTCATATTCCTGTTAGGCACTTGTAATGGTCAATGAAGTAATTATTGTAGAAGACTGTTGCCATGAGTATGATGTTGAGGTGGATGTTACATAACAAATTACCTTCCACATGACTGATAGGATACAATGTTTCCTTGCAAAAATGTCCAAATCCTCACCCTGTTCCACTGGCTTTTCCAATGTATCCTAGTGCCATCATTTTCCCAGGAAAAAATATACAAGCCATCCATTTTATTCAGGAGAAAGCAAGACTTGGTAGACCAGGCAACTTCTTTCGACTGATAGTCCAATTTTGATGTTTGCCTGCCTACTTGAATTGGTGAGGAATATTTGTGGCTACTCAAATTGACATATGGCTACACATATGCATACACAGCAAAAGTTAATGTACTGAGTAGAATAAAATCCTGTAATTTATACCATGATTGCCTTTCTTTTGACTTGGCATCTGTTCAGTTTTTGCATCGATAACTCTTAGCTTCCCAATGACTTATCGACAATTAAGTATTTTTTCCCTCCTCCGACAAGAGCTGATAAGTACTAACCACAACTGAACATAAAGTTTTGAAAGTACTCTGATTTAATCTTCTGGTTATAAAAATTTAACTTTCATTAAAATCACTTTAATCTTTCAGCAGCTGCATTCAACATATCCAAGTGAAGTTGCTGTTTGGCTTGCCTGTATACACATCTGACTTTGATATCTATAATTCTTGCCATATGTCTCTGATCAATCTTTCAAATCAGTATATTTCCACAACTTATTCAAACCTTTCACTCTTAAAACTCATTTTTATTTTGAGGTTATTTTATCCAGTTTCATGTACATCAAATTTCTTTAAAGCTAGAAATGTCCACATTCTGTTTTACTGGGTACCTTTTTAGTTCTATTCTTTCATGTTTATCAACTTTTAAGTAAATAAATTTCGAGTATAAGTCTACAATAAAATAATAGCATTACTTTTGAATAGTAACAGATGAGAATGTTTAAATTAAAATGAATAACTTCAAAGGCAGTAAAATCTAAACATTTTACTTTGAATAACATGAAACTTAATTGAGTCATGAAGTATTTTTGTCAATGATTTAGGAATTAACAATTTTTTTTTAACTAGTTTATAGATATAAGAATTAAAATTATAATTTTAGATTTTTATACAGAAAATGTACAATAACAATTTTTTTTCTATTCTTCAGTATGCAGCAATCTTGCTTATCATCCTCATTGTTGAAGTTGCTGCTTTTGTTGTAGCCATTGTCTTTAAAAGTAAGGTAAATATCTTTCATTTTTTATGTATAAAAATTTTATTGGTGGGGGGGATGCTCATCTTCAAGTAAACATTTACTTTTCTCTCTTTACAAATGTTTCTTCCTCATTTCAGATTGATGATGGTTTGAAAAAGGCTCTGACTGAGGTACAAAAAAAGAATTCAACTATATACGGAGACTTGGAGAAAATTGTATGTCCTAAATCACCTTCTGCAATTATTATCAAAAATAATCAAACTGACTCTGGTTTGCTTATTTCACTAACTCTCTCTTTAAAAAAAAAATCTAATTTAAGGGAGAAATAATACTCCATTGATCAATCCATTCTTTCTGTTGTAGCAATAATTACAGAATTAATTTAAGGTACAGCAGAAGCCAGTTATTTCATCTTATATTTGTAAAATTTAATTTCATCTGAAATTTCTTTTATTTATAAATCCTTCATTTGAATTCAATCTTAACTGAAAAAGTGAATTTCTTTTTCATGAAATTTTTCAGATTAAATGTTTTTTCAAATAGAATTTTTCTTTAAGATGCTCTTCAAAATTATAATCTTGATCAATTGCCAGTAATTATTTTTTATTTTCTAGCTGGAATGTTGTGGTGTGGATAACAATGACTCATGTAACGATCCTAAAGTAAGTTTCATTGGTTTAATCACACAATTAAGTGTTCTTTGTTGAAAATTACAATTCAGTTTTATGCTCTAGACTTTTGGGGTCTCTCTCTCTCGTTTTATTTCCTTTGTATTTTTAACAGTAATCTGTATATTTGACTTCTTTTAGGCTAAGCCAAACATCATTAATTCTTTATAACAGTGAGAACTGAATAAATCTAAAATATATATTGTGTAACAGATGATTCAGTTTTGTTTTAGCTTAAGATAATTTTCATCTTATAAGTTTAAGTACCCAATCAGTTTTAATTCTTGATAAATTGATGCATTTTTTTGTTGGTATCCAACTTAGATTTTCAAAACCTTTTCTTTTTATTTAGCTGACTTACAAGACTGGCTGCTTTGAAAAAATAAAACAAAGCCTCCAAAAGTTCTATACTATTGTCTTGGCTGTCAGTATCATTACCATCATTGTTGAGGTAAGAAACTTAGTTCTTTTAATTCAAAATATATGATAAAATAAAATGACTTGTATATAGATTTGAATGGGAGAATAGTATACTATTTGAATTTTTTTTATGCACTAGTTTCAGTATTCCAACAATTTCTTCATAAGTGGTGATATCAATAAAATAACTATCAAAAATACTAAGAAGCTACATTTTCTAAATCTGTTTATAGTAAAATATAGAAACTGATCCTTTTCATTTTGTATTCAAACACTTTTCTCATTTAGAAAATTCCAATCCAGATGAGAAACAATCTGAATTTCTATTCAGATGTGGAAAAAAAAATATAGTAGCCACCAACAGCTTGATGATGAACAAAATATCCTAAACATTGCTCTTATGTCCTCCCTTTTACTCTGCTTTTTGTCTTCTAAAGGACTTTCAGTTTATAAAACTGAAGCAAAATTGATTGCTATATCTTTGTCTGTATAAAATAACTACTTTGCAATGCTAAGCCATGATGACTGTCTATTTTCTTTTCTTTTCAGATACTCCTAATAACCTTCTCCTGCTGTCTTTGTTCTAACATTGGAGAGAAAGTTGCCTGAGCCTGAAACAGCTCTTTTTATTTATTTTTTTTTTCCTTTTAAAAGATGCTGAAGCCATTTGTTTTCCCATTATCTAATTCCTTTTCTTTACAAAGTAACATTTTGTTTCCAATAAATAAAAAAAAAACATAATTACTCTAAGTTTTTATAAAATAACTTTATTTTTTAATTTGAACTTTTCTAAATATATTTTTTATTCAAACTCTTTCTAAATATTAACTGCTTGCTTGCTTTAATTTTTTCCAAATGTTTTTCATATTAGAATATGTAGTTATTTTTTAAAATCCTGTTGAAAATTTGAAAATTAACACTACTTTCACCACTTGAAATCCTTAAATTGTAATTTTGTTCTAAATAAAATGGTCTGATATTTTTATTTTTTTTTAATTTATTGATAACAAATTCTGTAGATACAAAATTCAGAATGAATGATGCTAATTGAATTGATCAAAGTTCCACAGGTAAGGTTCAACCATTTGTGTGAAAGTGTGGATGACTCATTGAGACAAATTATACAAACATTTCTTGCAGGTTAAAATGATTCTTCTAGCTCTTATGAATAACTATGAACTATTAGCTAACATTTTCACAAAATAAGAAATTAATCTTTGAGTTATTTTTCAGAGGCAAATGCACAAGTATATTATTGATTTTACAATATCTTTTCTTATAGAAGGGTTTTAATTGCTTTCTAATAAGAATTTAATTTGAACTGAATTATTTATTTATTTACTTTCAGCAATGTTTGGAGCTTGAAATGATACAAAAACAAACACTAGTTTTATTCAATAAGAAATATATATATATTTACATACTGAAGAGTTTTGAGTATAATTTATTCAATTTCAATAACATATAGATATCTTAGTTATATTGTTAAATTGTCAAAAACTGAAATTTATAATTGTAAAATTAATATAATCATGCTATTTGATTAAAAATGAGTTGTTACAATAAAATTGTATCTTTACAGAAGATACAGATATTATCTTAAAACATATCACCTTACTTCAATATTGAATATGAGAAAAATAGAACAAGTTTGCTAATTTTAGCTTATAATTTTGAGATAACCACCCTTTATCTTTAAAGAAGAAAAACTCTTGCTTCCCTATGGATTGTAATACTTGATGTTGATGAAAGAATAAATCGGCTGAAACTTAGATAACAGCAAGAACAAAAATTATGTTCAATAGAGCAAAGAAAATTTTTTTTTTTTTTTTTTTTTGTATATGTACAAGGTTGAGTCTAGTTTTGCAATATTTTAGTAACATGAAACACAATTTGATAGCTCTGGATGCTAAGGTTGTGAAGGTGATTAATCACACTGGACTAAAAGATGCTGAGCTCACCTGATAGTCTCAGTGCTACTCACTGGATTTGATGCTAGGGCTTGAAGCATAGCCTCAGAATTAATGGTTTTTAGGCTAACCTGACTTTGCCTGATTGAGGTTTTTTGCAACCTGGCAAAATTCCTTGCACTCACAGTTCAGTCAGATAGTTTACCTTCACCCACAAATGTTTTTTGCTTTTTGTCTGCAATGTTATAGCTCAGTTAAAACTTGAAAAAACTCAAGTTTCCAAATCAGATTGCATTATACAGATGTGCAACTTTCAAATCGTGATGAAACAATACACGTCAATGTACCAAGACAAACTAGCATTTACCTAAATATTGCAGAACTTTTGGCTTGCTGTAGTATAACTAATTTTGTGGATATACTAAAATTTTGAACTTGAATTTGGCAAGCTGTATTTTTGAATGACAATACATAACTTGATGATAAAGTTAAGCTCTATCAGTGGATGTTAATTAGACACGCTTTGTAAATCTAAGGGAGGTAACTGTACTGATAACATTTAGAGGATTTATGAAAAGTACAATATTAATGTATAAATATAATTCATAATAAAATAGTTTTGCTTTTGTCATTTAAGAACGGCATCATAAACATTTTGCTGTAGTGAGGAAAGAAAGGAATCTGACAACATTTAGATTAAACTCTACAGACCTGATTTTAATTAACCTCAAACCATAATCAACCCTTTTACAGACAGGTTTTGTTTTTTAAATCCTTGTAGAGTGGGCAAATTATTTTCAGAAAATTTGTAAATAGAATTTTTCAAACAATTTGATCAGCAACTGTCTCATAGTACAATATCACGAAAATAAAGCACTTACTTTAATTATGGTATTTTTCAAAACGCCCTTTACATAATCCTACACCAAATTTGGGCTGCAAAGAGATATTTCTACACATTAACATTGAATTGATCAATGAGCAACCAATAGGAAAATGTCTAACATTAAGCTATCTCAAAAATGACATGTTGCTCTACCTACAAAAGGGTTAATGATCTTGTGCTTAGAAAGAAAACTTCAGATTCAACATTAAAGCTACCACTTGAAAATTTTGTTTAATATTCTATCATAAATATACTCAAGTAATTAAATTGCATGGGCAATTGTCTTTACTTTTAAATCTCTTTTCCACTTAAAATGCCTTTTATTGACTCTTTAAAGAAATTTACAAATACAGTACATTTTCAATCAAAATTTATTGCTAGGGTTAAATTAATGACCAACAAATTTCAACTTGCATTTGTTCATGGCTGGATTCCCCCCCCCCGCCACTCTCTTTAACAATTCTCATAAATGCAGTAAAAACAAAAATCAATTTAAGTTCATTCACAAATAATTTCTGTATATAAAAGTGAATTTTCTTTCTAGTATAGAATCTATTAAAATATTTTCAAATTTTTTTTTTTTTTTTTTTTTTTTTCAGACTTCAGTACACAAATGATAGAAATGCTTAAATTAGAACTCTCTATACTTTCCACATTGGTGACACAAGTTTACAGTGTGTGTGTGTGTTTTCTGTTTGGTTTAAGTTTTATTTGTCAAATGTATATAATAAAAAAATTTTAGTCATGTAAATTATAATTACAGCCAAGTAGGCTGAAACTGTAGAATACACACATTCCTGCAAAAGTGTCCAAGATATGAGATTAAACAAGCTGTATTACCATTCCACCCAGACTCACTCTAACCTAGAGTAGTATCACCTGATAGGGTTCTATCTATGGGGCAAATAAACAATCCAAGTTTAATTGAACTTGTTATATCGGTAAAGAACAAAAACAATTTAACAATTGTATTGGAAACAAATAAGTAAAAAGTTCAAATAACTGGATTTGTATAAACATGTTGATATGGAATTAAAAAGTAGAAAAATGTCCTGTGCTTAATAGTGGTAGGATTGTTAGACTTATGCGGTCAATCAGATGTTATTAGGGAGGGGTGTTTGATTTATGGCTTGGTTGCTTCCTTCAAAACAGAAGAGGAAAATCAATGTGAGTGATGCATGGTTTCAAGTCTCTTGGAGTTCTAGTCTGTGGCTTCAACTGCCTTCTTTTGATCTGGATCCACTGTTGAGAAATTGTCTTTTATAGTGCTTTTGTCTTCTGATCAGATCAAATTGAGTTTTTACTGCAAAGATCAGAGTGGCCGAAAAATTACTTTCGTTTTTATTTATTTCATTTTTTTGCAATGTGCTGATCCTATTTTAAAGAAAGTCTCAGCACCAATAACATCCGGTGAGTGCTTCGTGGACACTAGTTGGAATCATTATTTTCTGTGTACAGTAAATCAGACCTCTTTCAGTCATATAAAAAAAAAACTGTTAGTGATACATAGCACATGCTTGAATTGTTCCAAGTATTTCTAACGGATAAGTAATGTTGAATAGGATTATTAGTGTTAAATAGCAATACTTGAAACTCTGTGCCTAAATTGAATTATTGGTTTTATATAGCAATACTTGGAACCATTTAACGGTATGCAAATGGATGAATAGTTTTGAAGAGGATAATTAGTGTTAAATACCAATACTCATATCCACTTCAGTCGGCAAACAAATGATCAAGATGGAATAGACTAGCTGGTTTTGGTTGTTACTCTCTAACAATAATAGCAATAACTCATTTAAAAATGAAATTAACAAACATTTCACTTGTAAATCATATGTATATCCATTTAAATGTGCACAAACAAATGACTAATAGAAATGTTATATAATTGCCAAAGGATTTTTTTTGTTTTTTTAATTTTTCGTTTTATATATCTTATCTTTCGGTTTAGTTAGGCTTAGAACTTTTCAGCTTAGTGCATGGGTAGGTGCATACATTGAGCGCAGGTGTTCACACGCATGCAGAAGATGTGACAATCACAGATGTCATAATAAAAACCCCAAATAGAAAATGAGACTGGGAAGTGAATGACGTCATGTCTGGAAGCAATGGGCTGGGATTCTTGGTGATTTTGAAAAAAAAGCAGTTAGTTGAGATTTGAACTTAGACGGAGTTGATCTTTGATCGGGGCAAGGCCAGTCCAGTTATGGACTATGGGATGTCCACGCATTGTTGGGTCAGATGGAACAGTCAGCATAGTGGAAATTGTGTGTCTCTCTCTCTCTCTCTCCTCATGTCGGGAAACCTAAAAGTCAAGGTGATATGTGAATATGTTACAATAATTGAAAATGGGGGGAGGGGAATTAATTCAGGCTCATTTAAAAATAACATCTACAAAATGTTTACAAATTTGTGTGTGTGTGTGAAAAATATTTTTAACCTTAGTAGACCAACTATTCTAGGAAAATGTTGAATTCAAACCAGGTGTAGACCTGGAGAGGGATGGGCTCCGTCAGACTATTCCTACCCAAAACATACCAGAGTACTGCTCCTACAACCAAACCAGGTTATCGGACCAGTGAAGTGATAGATATATAAATCCAGTTATTCTCCCTCCAGTTATGGGTAAATAGTAGGGCAGACTGAGTTCTTCAGCCTTGGTGAGGCAACTTGTCTAGGAGAAGAAAAACTCTGAATTCAAACTTGTTAAACTCTGCTTAAAATTTGACCTTGCGTTGTATCCTTCACGAGCGGAGGGGTTGGTAAATATGGATAGATACATATAATTTTTTCCCCCTCCTAACTGTAAAGTCTTCTGATGAATCTTTCACTAAGGATGCGCTATCTGTACATAATATCATACAAATTGTTTTCCTTCAAAACACAATTTTTAGTTTTTAAGGGAATTACTTTTACAATACAGAAATTGCTTAATGATTCTGTTGTCATCAAAACCAATAATTCATTTACATCTGTTCCCTCATCACAATAAAACATCTGCAGAAATATTTTTCAGTAACATTTTAATATCTTAAGATACTATTTACCAACCCCTCCGCTCAGGCAGGATATGACACAAGGTCAATTTTTAAGCGGAGTTTAACAGGTTTGAATTCAGAGTTTTCCTTCTCCTAGACTAGTTGCCTAACCAAGGCTGAAGAACCTAGTCTGTCCTACTATTTACCCATAGCTGGAGGGAGAATAATTGGATTCATACCTTTCCCAAGGGTATTAGTGCTATGTGAAATGTAATCAGTCTCGTCCAGGATTAAGATATATTGAATTCAGCTTCCGTTTGAAAAAAAAAAAAAAAAAAAAATTCAGACCCAAACATTACTATACAAGATTCTATAATTGTGATCCTTGTTGATTGGATAATAATCTGAACAAAGTATGTATTTCTCCAACCCTTCAGTCACTAGCAGGGTTTGACATAAGCTCAATTTTTAAATGAGGTACTACTGTTTATTCCCTTAAATTTACATTAAGGAAGGCATGAAGCCTTAAAATTTAATGGGGGAGGGGTGGGAAGCGGTCATGTATTTCTATATATTCTAAGGGAACCTAGCTAGCCGCATTCGCCAACCCATTCAACAGTACAATATATAGACAGTCATCCATCACCAATCATGCTGCAAACACCAAAATACCACATTTGCTCTGTGAAAAGACATGAATGGAATTAATGATTTTATTTACAATATATGGTTTATTTACAAAAATGTTATATGATGAGGATGGGAGAAAAACCCTGAAATATACAAAAGACGAAACAAAGGAAAAAATTCCCTGTTTAGTTGCCCTCCCATTCACCCCCCTCCCATCTATGAAGTGGAGGCCTACTGTTTTCCAGTGTCCAAAAACACTGAGAACAAGCTGGCCCTACCCTAAGTGGGAGAGGGTTCCTAATCTAATGGGGGGGACTTTTAAATGAGGTACTACTGGTTTGCCTTACCATGGCTAAAGAACTCAGTCTGCCCTACTATTTACCCTTTCTTAAACATGTTAGTGTGAAATTAAACATAAACAACAAGAAAATAAAATTATTAGATAAAATGTTCAAATGGCAAGTTATTTAATTACTCAGTTGTTGGAAGAGGAAACTTAAATTGGGAATTAGAGTTCAAATCCATCACTAAGGATTTGAACTCTAATTCCCAATTTAAGTTTCCTCTTCCAACAACTGAGTAATTAAATAACTTGCCATTTGAACATTTTATCTAATAATTTTATTTTCTTGTTGAATGATTCAGCTTGATTCTTAAGAAATTTTGTAAGCTTTGTGACACTATGAGTTGGATATATGTACATACATGTATACACACGTGTGTGCGTGTGTGTATATATATATATGTGTGTGCACCCACACACACACACACACATATATATATGTGGCGAGATGAGTTAGATTCGGCCTGGGTATCAAATTTCAAATGTTAGGAAAACCCATTAACTAGATTAAGGAAATCTAGATAAGAAAATGTTTATGCATATAGCTGCGGATGTGTTAAGTACTTGTCAGAACTTAAAAGGGTCTGAATTTAATGTCCCTGTATCGGAGATGGCCAGTCTAGGAACTAATTTTATGTCCAGTTTTTTTAAGAGAGAATCGGCTCCCCAAAAAGTTATGGGTTTATTCGTGGATGTTCCATTAGCCGGAAATAATAATAATGAAACATTCTGTATATATACAGGTGCATTTTGGGTCCGAGAGTCAGACTTAGTTTGGGTTCGAAGGGAGTTGATTAGACCGGGACAAAGAAATAATGAACAGCGACATTACCAGCCGGACCCAGTTAGTTAAGACAATCTTTTGCCAGCCAAAACTCAAACTAGAATTAATTATCCACTAAGTGTTACACGCTTCTCATCATCACTTGACGTTTTAACCACAAGTTGTTGTTTTGTCTTGTTCTTTTCTCTGTGAACCTGCTTCTCGCTTTGATCCAGCCCACATAAGTATTCAGACAAGGACTCAGTAACTTATGCAACGAGCTGTAGAAGTGGGTATTATCACAGCTTTCTCTTGGATTATATTTGAATGTAAAATACTGCTTTATTCAGCAACATACTTTTATTTGCAGATATATTGACCAAAAACTAAAAACAATGATTTCCTTCACCAGAAAATATCGATTTCATTTGTTGGTACTACATTGTTTTTTGTTTTGGGATATTTTTCTCTTTACAATTAGGAGCTTCCCTTAAAAAATTCATTCATTTCTGCCCGAGGGGTTATATCTCCATGCACCAATCATAATGCAATACTTGGAAAGTAAAGCAAGATTACATGATCACCGAAAAGACAACTTGTAGCAATATTAGAATGAGTCGAAAGTTTTGCCATATTTTGGAACATGCTAATTTGCAGCACATATTATGTGACCAAAGTAGTTCAAACCATGGAAGTACCCATCATAGTATTGTGGTAGTTGGTGTGCTGTCATGTTATGCATTGACTTACTCCATGCATGATTTGAAAGCTGCACAGATGAATGTAGCCTAATTCAGGAACTTATGCTTTACAAATTGGAACTGAGCCATCACACCATGGAAGCAACTAAAAACATTTGTATGAAAGATGAAGGCACACTTGATCACAGTACAGAACCAGATAGTTAAAAAATTTGCATTGCAAGAACCTTGACAATCAGGCAAGGGCAGGTAGACCTAAAACCATGGATTTTAAGACCATGTTCTGCATCTAATCATATTTACCAACCCCCTCTGCGCGGACAGGACATGACACAAGGTCAATTTTTAAGCGGAGTTTAACAGGTTTGAATTCAGAGTTTTCCTTCTCCTAGACTAGTCGTCTCACCAAGGCTGAAGAACCTAGTTTGCCCTACTATTTACCCATAGCTGGAGGGAGAATAATTGGATTCATACCTTTCCCAAGGGTATTAGTGCTATGTGATATGCAACCAGTCTCATCCAGGATTTGAACTCGTGTCGCCATGTCCATTTCCTATGACGATAACCATTACACCACAGGCACCTCCTGTTCTGCATCTAATAGTCCAGCTTGGTTTGTGTGTTTTGCAACCTCAGCAAAAGCACCCAAAGCTGCTGGATTGTGCCAAACTTGATTTGCCTTCATAGAAATGTGGATTTAGTATCTCACTATAAAGATATAAAAGTTTATATTCTAAGATGTAATAATGATTCATTCTTAAAAATGTCAACACTCCAACAGCTATGAGTAATCCTTGGAACATTAGGGTTACAGAAAGGTGGTGATCATAATATTTAGTTGTTAATGAAAAAATAGTATATTGATTGTAGTTGTAATGCCATGAACAATCTTACTTCAAAGAAACAGGTGTGCTCTCTCTGCTACTGGCACGTGGAAATCAGAAGAAAAGGAAGCAAGAGGTGTGACTTGTTTTATGGAGGAGAACGAGATAAGCCTACATGAAATGGCAAGATTTGATGAAGATAAAAGAGAAAGTTTGAAATGGAAAACTGCAGCATTTTGCTGATGTCTGATTAGTGCATATCCATCAGTTCATTTTGCAAGTTATGCAAGTTGACTAGTGTTCAATAGGTTGATTCTTCTTCAATGAGACTTCTGAAACCAACTACATTGATTTTATTACTGAAGCTGAATTAAGGTCCTTTGAGACCATACCCCCTTGGCCCCCCTGAACACGTCAACTTCTTTGAAACCATCTCAATCTTGGCCGGTGATCATCTAGTGGTTCCGATAGGGGTATCACATATTTCTTTACAGCACAAGAAATACAATCAAGGGAGTGGGCGTAAAGAACAAAGAACAAATGAACAATATGGCTTGGGTCAGCTCCAAGTGCATGAAGAGGAGTTATGTAACACTGCATTCCCTATGCATATGTAGACTAACGCTAGCATGGATTTCTAGCAAAATTTCTACAAAGCTACTAGGAATGCCAACTCATCTTGACTGGTCTTCCCTCACTGCTGCTGGACTATCTCATGCGACTGGTCTCTTCTGCTGTCCGGTGTCAACACCAACTCCCACTCTCTGTCTCCAACTCCTCCTCTGAGTTCCCTTGTTCAACTCTTCGACTCTCATTCCCTTACCCACTTCCGGTCACGTCGAAGATTGCGGGCTCAGGCCTTTGTTTGGTTTTGCGCCAAAACAGACAAAGGGACCGTCTGCTTGGCAGACCACCTACATAGTGTCACACCTTTTTGAGTAACTCAGCATACAAGCTGAAAGGGTTAAGCTATGACCAGTGAAAACAGAAAGGCCATAAGTGATATAACAGCAACCCATTTGGTTCTTCCATATGTGAAATAGAATTGTTTGAGATGTTCAGATTAGATTACTTACATAATTTACTTTTTAGATATTATGGAAGAAATTCAAAAGAAAATTCTTGCAATTTAACACCTTTATTCATGCAACTACAGAAACAATGATAAATACGAAGTTTGTGGTGTATTTGCAACAGAAATAAAACCAGATTCATTTACCTGCTTTGGTAGATTATCCTTGAACTATTATTGCTTGTCAGGTTAGTCATGTGCTGATGGGTAAAGTTGCGTTATGACTGATGCTCAGGTACTAAGAGTCAAGTCCCTAAAGGTTGGGGACGTCTACATCCAGGTAAAACTGTCACCTCCAAACAACTGCTCAAAAGACTCACCTTGCAAAAATAGATGATCCACACAAATACTTCCCCAGATTGATAAAATGTTAATATATGTAAAATATTGAAAAGTCTTAATAGCGAAATGAAGTAAAATTTTGAATCATTAAATTGAGATTTGAGAGAACATCTCAACAAGAGTGTTTATAGAATAATGAAGTTTTTAAATCAATTGTTCATTTTGTTCTTGAACTGGTTGAAATTGATTCCAATGATTGATTGCTAACAAAAGTTAACTTCACTCAATTCATCTCTGCCAAAAAAAGTAAAATCTTTACTCAATTGCGACTTTCACACCCCTTTCTCCTGCATGTGGCGTTTTTTTAATGCTTGGCTGATATACTCACGTCAAAAAAATTTACATAAACCACTCTTGCAAATTCTCTTAGCTCGAGACTGTGTTTTATTTCAAATTGATGTGTTAGGGCAGCCATGTTTCTTATTTTTTCTCTCTCTTGGACGTACCATTCATTCTGCATGCTCACTTTGGCCTACAGGATAAGTTGTCTTCTCTTTGTTTAATTCTTCCACACTGTTGTCAGAGTACATTCTGAAGAAAAAAGTCCTGGTGAAAAGGCTTCATATTGAAACAGCCAGCAGTGAAACTTAATGTGTAATGCAGTTAGAAAAATTGTTGAGTTTACCAAAATATTTAGTATAATGTTTGTCTACCATTAATTTTAAACTACAGTGAATTTTGTTAGGTGACACAGACCAGAAGCTAAAAAAATACTTTATGCTCACATATAAATAAAACTAACATCATCTTCCCACAGCATGTACCTTTTTTCTTGGTTGCTATAGCAACTACATATGGAGATTTAAGCAAACTAATCCTATAAGAAAATGCAAATAATAATAATAATAATAATAACAATAAAAGAAAAAGGATTACTGTAGCAAGTTAATGATTCTCATCCAACTTTCTAATAAGTTTAAATTCTACCAAAAATTCAGTCAGCTCCGGCCAATTTGACCATAAAACCAAGATTCCACATTGATTAAACAAATGTAAGAAGTTTCATCTATATAAAAACAAGAAATAATAGAAGAAATACAACCCTATCCATAGAGTCCATTTGTAATAGACTACCATGTTACACAATTTGAAGTTCATTATTTTCTTCTTATTCTTAAAGGAAATTCAATTTATGTAAAACTTTACAGAAAGTAGAAAACTTTCATTTTAATGGCTGTTTTTACTATGAGTGAATTGATTCTAACAGCATGTCAACCAGTCTAGACTTATTTTATGCCTATATATATATATATATATATATATATATATATCTATATATTAGTTGTCTAAATTTCTGAGATGAAGCTTGATGATTTTTTTCATTAAGGGTTTTCGGACTATGGTCTTCATCTTTATTGTTATTTCCACATTTCAGCCAATATTTTCTCCGGCCTTCTTCAGGTGTTTTTCGAACTTGGGAACCTTCATGAAACTTCAAACTACGTCCTTTATTGAATCCATGGGGATTGCCTGTTCTGATCCCATTAGCCATAACCAGGTACAAGTGTTAAGGCGAGTAATAAGACAGGAACACTTAACACTTGTACCCGGTTATCATTAAAATTGGTTCATTATGATGTTCATTTTTTTTAATGTTATTAATTCAATAAGAAGCTAAAAAATATAGCAAATTAAAAATTGATAAATTATAAATATGCCATCATATTTTTTAAACTTGAAAACATTCTGTTTAAACAAATCCTTTTTAATCTTATGTTAAACTTTTTTTAATGTTCTTAATCTACTTGTAATAGATACGGTCCATCCTTCACAGGTCCATTGGCCTAATGATTTGAGTGTTTGCCGATGGTCCAGGAGACTGAAGTTCAATCCCAGGTCGAGTCAAACCAAAGACTCAAGAAAAATGGTACTTGATGACACTTTGGTTAACACTCAAAACTATAAGGTTAGGAACAAGGGTAAAGTAGAGCAATCCAGGGAATGGAGTAGAGCCCTCCCCTACACCTCGGTGTAGTAGCTATTGAAAAGGGAGCCTTCGGGTCACCCTCAACTAAAGGGATACAACTTTACTTTTACTTTACTTATTTGTTATAATAAATAGCCAACACAAGGTACTAATTAATAATAAATCTATTAATTAATAATAATTCTATTAAGTACTATAATTTACTGAGGCCTGTGTGCCAGAATAAGCAAAGCTTTGTAAATAATAGATGAATAAATAAAGCTTATTAATAATAGAGGAAGTCCATGTGGCGTAGTGACTAAAATGCTGGACTGTGACATTGTTATAAGCAAGTTTGAACTCCAGTCGTGCTATTACATATACTCTTATACTGATAACCTTGGGAAAGCAAGGAACCCTCTTACCCCCCACCACTATAGGTTAAATACTACCCTTACTGTTCTTCTACAAGAATAGCATTGAATAAACCACAAAGGTTAACAAGCCATTAAACAAAGAAACTAAACTTAGTAAATGATAAATCAATTCAGGCTTTTTTTTCTTTTAACTCTGAAAGTTTTCAATAAAAAAATCATATTTATTTTTATTTTAATTTGATAGACATCATATAACTTATAAGAACCAGTTGCATTTATTGGGAATATAAAATTTTAATTTATAAACTAAAGTAATCCATAATAATTTAAACTAAAGTAATCCATAATAATTTGCAGTTAATAATACTTGATTAATAAATAAAATATTTTTTTATAAATAATATAATGTTCATTGATACTCACTTAAAAGTCACTTTTGGCAGCCATTAAGTTTGATATTAAATCATATTATAATTCAAAATAAGGGGAAAAACTCTATACTCATCATTTAATTTCTGCTTTGAGAAATCATGATTGTAGTTAGCATAAATACAGACTCCACATTACTACTAAACGACAACAACAACAACGATGATGATGATGATGAAGATGAAAATACCCAAATAAAAATCTATGATATACATTGTTTGTTGGTATGGCAATACATAAAAATCTGATCACTATAATTAGAATAGTCTGACTAGAATATTATACTTTTATATAGAGGTTTTAAGATACATAATATAAAACAATAAATTAATAGTCTATAATATTCATGAGAACCCCAACTAAATGATCTTTAGTTATCTCCCTTTTTCCATGTACTTTACCTAGTATGATATAAATAAAAATTGATAACGAAGTAATTCAATTTAAAACAATTAGGAGAGATTTATTGAGAAGCAAAGTCGACACTATAGCATTTCGGTTCTAATGAACCATCATCAGGGCTTTGAGGGATGATATTAGTGATGTTAAATCAACGATGGATGTTTAAAAGTGCAAAATACAAAAACCTAGGGAAAATTTGTATAACAAGAAAAAGTTGGCCATTTAATTAGTGAATCAGCATTTGTTTGTTTTAAATTAAATCATTTGACTTATTAGAAATATTGTGTAGAATTTACATTCCGTTTGTTTATAGAGAAAGATTTTGAATCAAAAGAAGGAAGAAAAAAGTGTATTAACTTTGGAGAAAGTTTAACTTGGTCTGGCATAAGACCACTTTTGGGACATCCAATAAGAATCAAATTCAGTTCACCAGTTGTGTTCTTTGACATCAACTAATTGATAATCTTTATGTGGTAGACACAGCTTAATCATTGATTTTTTGGAAAATTATACAAACAAAAAGTCAAAAAATGGAGGCTGGTTTTACATAATGGTTATCTTCTTAAGAAATACACTCAGCAACCTAAGTTCAAATCCCAGATGTGACTGTTTCCATTTCACTTTGTATGAATACTATTGGGAAAGGTATAAATCTACCTCTCCTCCCCACCCATTATGATTAAACAATAATGTAGACTGAGGTCTTTAACCTTGTTACAACTAGAAGAAAAACTCTGAATTCAAACCAGTTATACTCCCCTTAAAAATTAACCTTGTATCATGTCCTGACTGTAGTAAAGAGGTTCAGTAAATAAACACACTGAGAAAAACACTTTATATTCTCTTTAAAGTCCTTTAAGAAAGTCATAACAACTTCAGTAATAAAAGCAAATACTTATATGGAGATTCTATTTGATACTGTCATGTATAAATAGCAGAATAATCTTTTTTTTTTTTTTTTTTTGTGCAGTCAGTGTATTCTACAGCCCCAGCCAACTGGGCAATGCACAGAGTTAATGTCAAGAAATTCAATCTTTTCCTCTCTAACATTAAATACTTTTGAATATCAAGAAACATTAGAACGTATGTTAGTAATACTGCACAATATTACCTAACTCTGATTTTCACATACAGTTATTTTTTATTTTTGCTTATTCATTTAATCTATATGTTAATATGCATAAATGGAAAAATTAATTTATAATGGCAAGTTTATATTTTCATATTTGCTAATATCAATTTTCATATTTGCTAATATCAATTTAATAAACAAACTGCCAAAATAAATTTTAAAATCATATAAATTAATAACAAGAGAATAAAACTAATTTTTAGTATTTAAAAATCTTAAAAAAAAAAAAAAAAAAAAGAAAAAAAAAGTAGCTTGATACAAAAAGAGTTTTGACAATTCACAAATTTTACTTCATAGAAGAAACCCACAATCTCATATTTCCCAATTCTTATGATTGATTTTAATGGCACATCAACCCATCTGGGATTGGTTTGGTTTGGTTTGTTGGGTTTTATGGCATATCAACCTTTGTAGGTTAGTTAACGCCAAATCCGTTTTTATGTAAATAATCAGTTCTATTTAAAACAATTCAGTTTAGCATGAGTACACAGTTTAATTGTCAAAAACATTTCTATTTCAAACTATTCAAGCAGTTATATATAACAATTCAATTTAGTGTAAATACAGTTTCAATGTCAAAAATAGTTCAATTTAAAACAATTCAGTTTCTATTTGAAATAATTCAGTTTAGCACAAGCAAGCAGTTCAAATGTAAGCATGGTTCAATTGTCAAAAAACATTTCTATTTCAAGATATTCAGTTTAGCATAAGTATACCGTTAGTTCTATTTAACCCATAGATAGGGCCCTATCAAGTGCTACCACGCCGGGCCAGAGTGGACCTGGGAGGAATGGCAATGAAGGGGTGCTCCATATTCCTCAAGGCCCCAGCATTACTGGGACCTAACCATCATACTGTTTAGTGTCATATCCAGGAAACTCGTTGGCGGGGGGTCTTACCCGTCTGCAGAGGTGCAGTCAGCATATTCTACAGCCCCAGCCGACTGGGCAGAATTAAATGTCAAAACAGTTTTATTTCAGATAATTCAGTCTAGCATAAGTAAACAGTTTAGACATCAAAACAGTTCTATTTTGAGCAATTCAGTGTAGCGTTAGTACGCAGTCTTAATGTCAAAACAGTTCTATTTTAAACAATTCAGTTTAGCATAAATACGCAGTTTAAATTCAAAAATCAGTATAGTGAAAGAAGCATGGTTTAGTTCTATTTAACCCATAGATAGGACCCATATCAGGTGCTACCACGCCGGGCCAGAGTGGACCTGGGAGCGATGGCAATAAAGGGGTACTCCGCATTCCCCAAAGTTCCAGCATTGCTGGAACCTCCCCATCAGATTGTTTAGTGTCATATTCAGGACACTCATTGGGGGGAGTCTTACCCCTCTGCAGAGGTGCAGTCAGTGTATTCTACAGCCCCAGCCAACTGGGCAATACACAGAGTTAATGTCAAAACAGTTTTATTTTTGATAATTCAGTTTTGCATAAGTACACAGTTTAGATGTCAAAACAGTTCCATTTCAAGCAATTCAGTTTAGCATTAGTACACAGTTTTAATGTCAAAACAGTTCTATTTTGAACAATCTAGTTCAGCATAAATACGTTGTTTAAATGTATAAAAACAGTAAACACCAACCACCATTTAGTTCTATTTAACCCATAGATAGGATCCTTATCAGGTGCTACTACCCTGGGCCAGAGTGGACCTGGGAGCGATGACAATAAAGGGGTACTCCACATTCCTCAAAGCTCCAGCATTGCTGGAACCTCACTATCAGATTGTTTAGTGTCATAATCAGGACACTCATTGGGGGGTTCTTACCCCTCTGCAGAGAAGCAGTCAGTGTATTCTACAGCCCCAGCCAACTGGGCAACCATCTGGGATTATTTTATGCCTATAGGTTAGGAAATTGCATTCATTGTACATTCATATTTATATTTTTTTTGTAGTTTTTTTAAGTGTTTTTTTTTGGGGGGGGGCGTACATGGTCCTATTGAATACAAATAATTTTTAAACAGATCTATTTGCCCCATAGGTAGGACCCTAACAAGTAATATTTAAATGAGACCAGAGAGTAATGGTAATAAAGGGATAATACACACTCTTCCAATTTTTAGTGTACATATGTGTATACAATGTCTATTGAATTCAGAATAAGCCGAGTCATTTCATTATTAATCTAATAAGAAAGAGAAAAGTTTTGTAGCCCAGTTGGCTAGGGCTGTAGAACACACCAACTGCATCTCTGCAAAGGGGTAGAACGTCCCCACCCCAAGTATCCTGAATATGACATTAAACCAAAATATCCCTTTAAACAACAGTGAATTATAAAAAATAAAAAAAATAGTCAAAATTTTTTTGTTTGATTAGATGGAAACATTTTTGTATATAACAGATTTCATGGAAAATTGAATCAGTTTATTTGTGATTCACAGACAAATGAAATTTATTTTAAATAAAAAGTAAAATGATTCTAATATTGAATTAAAATTTGGTATGCTCAATTTTTCTGGATATATTTTTAACTAATTAGAAACATGAAGTTTTTTTGAAAAAAAAAATCTCAACAACTTCATTTTGAGATTTAAAAATTATAATACTAACATAGAACAAAAAGGAAGGGGACAAGTGTATCAATCTTGATGGTAACAACATGGTAAGACAACATAGTAGTGCTGGTAACCTATGCAGGAAGTTTTATTGGGATAGTAATAAACATGTTGGATTAGTGGTTTGGTTTTTTGGCATATCAACCATTGTAGGTTATTTAATGCCGAATCCTTTTTATACACATATATTAAATATATATGATTTGGTTTGATTTGGTTTTATGCCTAATCCAGTTTAAACATATATATATATATTAGATATAAAGATTTGGTTTTGTTGGGTTTTATACCAGATCAACTATTGTTTGTTATTGTTGTAACCAAACAAAAGGTTACTGAATGAGAAATAACCAAAACTGAGGTTGGAAATGAAATGAAAATCTTTTTAACATTAACAAAATATAATACTCGCCAGCAGCGTAAAGAAGGTAAACCACTGTTAAGGGTGTACTACTTAATCAGCATATTAACTCCCCTCACAGTAGTGTCCAACATATTTATGAGTAATGGGACATACTCGTTAATGTTCCTAGGTACAATATATAAGTTATTTAATGCCAAATCCATTTTTATACATATAAGCAGTTCTATTTAAACAATTCAGTTTAGCATTAGTACAGTTTTTTGTTTACACATTGTTTGAAATAGGACTGTTTTGACATTTAAATGTCAAAACAGTCCTATTTCAAACAATTCAGTTTAACAAAAGTACACAGTTTCAATGTCAAAAAAAGTTCTATTTTAAACAATTCAGTTTAGTATTAGTACAGCTTTTTGTTTACACAGAGTTAAATGTCAAAACAGTTCTATTTCAAACAATTCAGGTTAGCATAAGTACACAGTTTACTTCTATTTGACCCATAGATAAGACCCTCTCAAGTGCTACCACTCCGGGCCAGAGTGAATATGGGAGTGATGGCAATAAAGGGGTAGTCTGTATTCCCCAAAGCTTCAGCATTCCTGGAACCTTTGGATTAGTAAATTTTTGTATCTCACTTTTTGGACATCCCACATATGTTTGTTTTTAAAAACTATCAATGCCAGATCTCATTAAAGTTCACTGTACTTTGTAGTACAAATTATTTTTCGTACAATTGGCTTTTCATTTTCTGTGTATGTTTAACAAAATCTGATGCATGATGTTTTGTGATTAACATTTTCAAAAACTCTCAGTAGGTCTTTCCTAAATTTTGATATTAGTCCAGATTAAGTAAGGGTAACCCGAAGCCAAACTTTTTAAAATTTTATTTTTCCAATGCAGGTATCATTGGAGAAAGAGAAAAGTTTTGTAGCCCAGTTGGCTAGGGCTGTAGAACACACCAACTGCATCTCTGCAAAGGGGTAGAACGTCCCCACCCCAAGTATCCTGAATATGACATTAAACCATCTGATTGCAAGGCTCCAGGCTTGAATATTTAGGGAATGTGGAGTAACCTTTCAATGCCATTGCTCCCAGGTCCACTATGGCCTGGAGTGGTAGCACTCAATAGGGTTCTATCTATGACTGAGGTTAAATTGTGATTTATATAGCAATAGTGGAAACCATTTAACTGTTTACAAAAAAAGAGCTCAGGCTTGTTTAAGAATGTTATCTACAAAATGCTTATAAATCATCATCATCATGATCATGTCTAACTGCTAGCACGGATTTCCTTGATCCTTTCTCACCATTCATCTCTATCGTCCATAACTCCAAGGTCTTCTAGGTTATATCCTGTATCAGTACAGAGCTGCTATAGATATGTTCTAGCTGGTTGTTCAAAACGTGCTCATCCGTGTGAAGGGGTCCATAAGAGTTCATTCTTACTTCTCCAGCAGTGTCCCACATGTCTGGTTTGTCTAATTTGGATGGTTTTCATGATGGGTGGTAGGTGGCCGTATAGCTGCTGTTTTGTGGGGTGTGGCCTCCAAGATTTGTTCAATACAGCTCATAGTGTGACAATATACACACTGGCCGACCTCCACTATCTCAACCTCCTAAACGAGCTCATGACCATCCAATCATCCAGTGGTTTCTTCATCTCCGGCCAGGGGCATTTCACATGCTTTACAAACACACAACCTACACAATCGATGGTGGAAGAAAGAAGAACAAACAAACACAGATTTGGGTTAGCCCTAAGCGTAAGAAGGGAGAAGTTTTTGGCCCTTTACTAGCATTCTGTGCTGTCATGAGCATGTGCTTGAACAAAATTCTCACACAGCGACCAGGAATGCAGACTCATCCTCTCACGCTCGCCAACCCAGCCTCTGGGTCCTCACTCAGCAGCCGCCTTTCTCTGACCATCGCCTTTCCTCGACTGTCACTAACTCCTCTCTTCTGTTGACTGCTCTGGAACCTTGCCTTTCCTTGTCTTCTTACAGTCTCGTAGGAAATCTCGCATGCAAGCCCTTTGTGTGGGTTTTGCACCAAAGCAGACAAAGGAATCCTCTGACTGGCGCTCACCCACACCCACACAAACAAATGCACCCCCTATCATGCCACAATAGCATTCTTGTCTAATTGCCATCAAGCTTTTTCTCCATACACTTAGTCAGCATCCATGTGGTGCATCTATATAGCAGTATTGAAAAAGAACATTGCTTGGAGAAAACTGTTTTATTTTATTGGACATGTCTTACTTCCATATGACCAATAGCCTATCAATAGCTGTCCATGCCTTTGCTAGTCACATGTTGATGTCCTTTTTGGTCGATGAGACACTGCTTCCGAGGTAGATGAACTTATCCACGAGTTTCAAAGAACCACCATTTAGTGTGGAGATGTTGCCTCTTTGATTAAAACACATGTATTCCATCTTGTCAGCATTCCAGACTATGTAGCAGGGTTTCAGCTTGGGCAGGTGTATTTGCCAGAAGTGCTACGTCATCGGTGTAGTCTACATCAATAATAGTTTAGGTATCTTCTGCTTCTTTCCTTTGACAGTGTAAAGCTGTTTTTTTCAATAAATCTATAGACGTTCGAAGCACATAGTCTAGGCAGATAATAAACAGGTATGGGGCAAATGTATCTCCTAGCATCACACCTGCTACAATGTCAAAGAAGTCTGTGTCTCCAACCGGTGAGCAAACTTTTACTTTCATGTTTTTATATAGCATCATTATGGCGGCAAGTTTCTTTGGGGAGATCGTAGGCAAGATATATTTGCTCCATCTTCCCTCTGTGTATGGAGTCAAATGCCTTGGAGAAGTCTACAAATAATAGCGTTGCCTTGAGGTTTTTTGCACAAACACCTTCTAGAATTCAACAGATAATCAAAATTTGTGATGTCATAGATCAATTTCTCCAAAAGTCATTTTGATTTTTCCAAAGTATTTTCTTGATTTTAGGTTCTATGTAGTTGTGTAGCAGAGCATTGGAGATCTTGGCCACTATGCAAGTAAGGATTATACCTCAGCAGTTCTTGGCAATTCTGAGGTTACCTTTCTTGTTTGATATCTAGTTGATTACAACTAATTTTTGTGATAGGTTCATCTGTAACTTTCTGAGGTTTTCCAAGCAAATTCTCAAAATGTTGTTTCCATAAATGTTTCATTCTTCTTGGCTGGCAGCTTTCAATTTAGCTTTCACAGTACTCTTACTTCTACTGACTTTGTTTACTGTCTGCCATGCTATTCTAGATTGTCTACCTTCAACTGAGTCTCTAATCTTATTGATCAGATTTTGGATGTATTCTGTTTGCTTTTTAGATATACATTAGCTAGTTCATTTTGTGCCTTCTTAAGTTCCTGAGCGTCAGTATTAGTTGGGTTCCTCCTATTGCATAGAGATTTTAAGCAGAACTATCAAAAGAAACGAGGTAAAATCTTTTTTATACTTTCAAAAACCCAAGTTACTATAAGAATGGAATGACTTAGGGATTTTATGTAGGGTGGTGTGATGGGGGGGGGGGGCTTAAAATGAATGAAAAAAAATAGAAAACACGAGAAGGGAAAACACGTGTATATCTCTATAAAAAGACCTTAAATTTAACACCTTTCCCATTCCATTTTGAAATACAAGACTCACATTCCTGTAAGAAACAAAATAAAATCTTTAGCTGCATCGTTTTAAACTAGACAACTACTGGGTCAATTAGCTTTTGTCTTTTACTAAACTGTTATCTAAACACGTTTTAGATTTTATTATGTGTATGATAGTAAAATTTGGGGGGAATATTATCTGTGATTTAAATGATAAAAGACTATTAATCTGATTCCTAGTTTTCAATAGAACTATCAAAAGAAATGAAGTAAAATGTTTTTTTATACATTTGGAAATATTGTATAGAGTTTAAAAACCTAAGTTTGTGTAAAAATGGAATACCTTTAAGATTTCGATAAACCATAAATAAGGATTCTCGGTTGAATTTGAAAAATAACTCAACTGTAGACTTATACTAATGCTTAATGTATGTACGTGGAGGAGGAAGAAGTAAGGGAAGGAAAAGGACCTTTTTTTTCATAAGATATACCCTGGAAGCCATGGGAAGCAGAATGGTGGACATAAAGGCAGACAAACCCAACAACAGGTCAACAGCATGCTTAACCAGGTGCTGGGCAGATGAACCCCATGAATCAATGGCCAGGATCAAATAGTACAGTCAGGGAACTACTGCTACTCATCTTTTAAGGAGGTATCTATTGATGAGAATAAAACACAGCCATCGAAAGATTACCATGACTCATACTCAAACCACATGTCCAAATAGCATTGTCCTTTGTGCGGATAAAAAAAGGGATGCGTCCTGCTGAGGTCGGAGCTCTGGCCCCAGTGTTTGAAAAATCAGCTACAGAACTCAAATAAAAAGAAAAATTACTTAAATGTAAAAGCACAATACAAATAGCAGCATTCAAAGAACTTTAAATAGAATAGGCCAACTACCGGAACGGACAGCATCTGCGATAGATCATAACATAGACATAGTATGTGTACAAGAACACAAGTACCTTCATAGCAAAGATATAAACTACCATGATACTAGCAATGGATGGATGTTTGTCCCAGTATCTGAAGAGAAAAATTCTGTTAACACCGCGATAGGGGGCGTAGGTATGCTTATCGGTCCACAGGCCCTAAAATCACTTAATATCATTGAGAAAATACAACCAAGGATGATGATAGCCATATTTTATGGCAACCCCAACACAACAATCCAGTGTTACAGCCCTATCCTCCCTTGCCTATAGCATTCTGAAACAACATTGTAATCATCAGTGGAGACATGAATGCCCAAATAGGTAAAAATGTAAACAACAAATTCAGCTTACACAGAAGTGGACAGAAATGAGGAACATCTAACAGATTTCACACTAGAAAATAGATTAACATGCCTTAATACTAAATTTCAGAAAAAAAAAGGAAAAACTATGGACCTACACCTACGCAAATAATGCTAAAGCACAGATAGACTACATCCTCATAAATAAGAAATGGAATAATAGCACTTGAATAGTGAGGCATATTCCTCTTTCGAGGGGGTGTCCTCCAATCACTAAATTGTCATGGCAAAGATACGACTGATCCTACGCAGGAATGCAGCACAAACAACCACAACCATACCCTATGACTGATCCCTGCTTAACAATAGGGATATTAGCAATAAATATACGTTAACACTAAGAAACAAATTCGATGCAGTTCAGGAGATATCAGAAACACTTGCTCCAAATGACGACTATGAGAACTTCGCCAATGCCCACATGGAAGCAGCAGCTGAATGCATACCAATTAAGCAAATAGCTAAACCTAGAGTCCCATGGGAGACACTAGTGGTTAGGAAAAAAATGCTTACAAATTATATATATATATATATATATATATATATATATATTATAACAGTGTTGGTTGTCACTAAATCACTTTGTGGGTATGTGTCGAACCGAGTGCAATATAATATGGAGAGTGGTCAATATCTAGGATAGAGCTATAATATAATAATAATAAATAAATATATATTAGATATATATATTTAATTCATGGAGTTTAGACTGCAACCCCTGAGTTTCATGGAGTTTTTTGCAAAACAACAATCATCAAGCAGTTAAGAAAATGTTAAGTTAACTGCCTGATGATTGTTGTTTTGCAAAACACTCCATGAAACCCAGGGTCACAGTCTAAACTCCATGCATTAAATATATATATATCTAATATATATTTATTTATTATTATATTTACACACATATATATGTTTATGTGAAAACAGGATTTGACATTAAAAAACCTACAGTGGTTGATATGCCATATAATCCAACAAAAGTAAACCAAACCAAGAAAAGTTTGGGTAAATGGGCCAGGCTTTGTGAATCAATCAATTTAGACCACAACGTGAACCAATCAGTAATGAGCTTTAAACATCTTTACAGCTGATCTGGCGATTTTGAATTTTTATTTTCAGAAATATTTGCTTTTGACTTATATCATTACACATATTATCGTATAATTTTTTGTTAAAGAATTTTATGATTTTGTTTTTATTTTCAATAGGTTTGTTGATTTGTTTTTATGCATTTCTTTATAATATAAAGTTTATATTGATATGTAGACGCTTATACATTTAATGATTTTCCTTAATTACTATGAAAATGATAAAATTTTTATCAAGTTCATAAGAAACTTGATGTCTACTGATTTTAATTACATTTTCAGGCTTAGCTGGACTTCGATTAGAATAAAAACACACCATCTCTATAAGTTTTCAAAAAAAAAAAAAAATTAATTAAATTTGTTCTGTAAATCATAATGAAAGTTTCTCGTAGATAAGAATCAATATGCTATTTTTTTGTTGTTTTAGATTCCATTCACCACAATAATAAAAAAAAAATTAGTTTTAGGCTAGTAGTTTTGTAATCATATTTTAGAACGAATTGTCAGATTTTTTTTTTTTTTTTTTTAAATTCTGTCGAGTAATTAGTAAGAAGTCTTACAATTCAGAATGAAATGATAAAGTTCTTTGCTTGAAATGAGGAATTTAACAAATTTAAAAAAAAAGGCCTGGAATATCAATAGTTTTTGGAAGATTGTGTAAGTGGCTTTTCAAAATTTATGAATTTCTTATATTAAGTAGCTTAAAGGTGGAAAAATTTGCTGATGGTAAGTGATCATTTTCAATAATCATTCATGGAATAAAATGTTGATTATTTAAATTCCAAACAAATTTCCATGGATAATTCTTCTCATAAAAAGAGCTGATTGATAGAAAACTGTTAGGTTTCAAATATTTGTCACAAGGTATATTTTTACACCTTTCACATAAAATGAAATATCACTTTTGAACAAAAACAAAACAAAAAAAATGGCCGCTTGTACGTACCAAATAAAAAAAAACCTGTGGTAAATGCACTTTTAATGTTGTCTGATTGACTGACAAAGGTAGAGAGAGATAGCTAGAAAGACTGCAATTAACGATACAAGATATGAAAAATCAGATATTAAAATAAATGCCTCAGTTGTAAATTGAATTTGACATTTTTCAGAATTTAAAATACACGAAAAATATATCATTGCAGTAGATGCATTTTAACAATTTACAAGAGTTACAATTAATATCAATATTCAACTTTATCAACATTTCTACGGTAAGGAAACAAGTACAAACTTATTTCTTCAAACAGCATTAAAATCTACTAATTGAATTTAAAAGTGCTTTTTTATTTTTAGGGGGAAAAGGCAAAACGTGCGAGATTTTATTTTCGGATAATGATGTAAATTGTCATTTTTTTCATATTGCAAAGAATAAAAGATGTATTTTTTAGCTCCAGTTGCATGCAGTTGTTATATATACATTCAATCTGCATAAAATGAAACTTGTACCACATAATTATAAGTTCCAGAATCTTTTAAAACTCCTTTCACATAAAATGAAACATCAGCTCTTTAAGTAAACAATAAAAGAAATAAAATAAAATGGCCGCTCCAGTCATGTGACTGATTTTCGTTTTTGTTTTGTGTATTTTTTTGTTTTTTCCATTGTGAATTTTTTTTTAAATTAAGTGGGCGGATCTTTTTTTTCTTTCAAGGTAATCTCGTTAAGTAAATAAACAAGATATTCGGATTAACATTTAAAGGTTCCTTTCTGATAAAATCGAATGTTTTATTCCCATTTCAATTGGAGTAATAAAATTAAGATGACATGCTTTATGTTTGTGTTTACAAAGGTAGATTATTATTACTTTTTTTATTAAAATATTTTTTCCGAAATTTAAGCTTTGATATCTTAATCCATCAATAAGTTTATTTATTTGCCTTCAGGTTTAAAAGGCAATTGAAGTTTTTCTTTTCTTTTTATTCCAAGAATTTACTACAGATGATTTCAAAATCAATTTTAAAACGATCGGACAGCATATGGCACAAGGCCGTTTTATATAAGGGGCCTCGCACAGGTAAAAACCCGTGCGAGGTAGAACCAAAAATTCTTGGCCCCGTCGGCATTTCCCTAATGGGACGCCTCAGGCACCAAGCAATCATCTTGATCCTGCAAAGCAGGTAAATCCTGGGGGCAGCCTACTGAGGCTAAGTGAATCACGGCCGCCTTCGCTGTCGGACAGGTACCTGAAAAGTTCGGTTTTTACTTAAGTTGTTTCGCGTTCTATAAATGTTTACAATGAAAAAGATCTAATATTGTGCTAAATTAAACAAATTATATTTTTCATGGAAAAATAAAATATTCCCATCGATATTTACTAATAAGGCTATTTATCCAGGATAGCCCGCCGAAGAACAGATGCATTGAAAGGCATTCAGAATTAATTACTGTAAACATTTCCTCATCTGGCTATTCTGGACAAGTACTCCAACATGCATTAATGAAACTGTTCTCTTATTTAAAAAAAAAAAAAAAAAGTCCCAGGAACTTCACTGTAAATCATCTTTTAATTGCACCTCGTTTTGTAATCAATCTAATTAAAAACCCAATTTACTGTTGGATCACTGAAATGATAACGATGATACTTCATTCATGTCTGACATGTGGTAAAAATAAATCTCCTTAGTTTCAAGGAGCTATCACTTCACCAAAGCATCATCAAGCGTCTTATCAAAAAGTGGTCAAGTCAGATTTATTGCCAGGTGCTTCCTAAAGTAGAGAATGCCAACAGAACTAAGGGGTAAAATCAATTTTCACACACATTTTTTCTCAGAAAAAAAGTTCGAAATTAGTTCAAAACTGGTTCAGAACAAATTATTTTTTTGAATAAAGAATTAATGAGTAAAGTTTTGAGGATTCTAAACAGGACAAAAGATAGAATTTTATTTTAAAAACAGTGCACCGAAAGTCTTACCTTTGTCACTTTTTGTGATTGACTTATTTCTGAAAGATTTCCGAAATTAAAGGGACTTAATTTTTCCCATTTAAATTTATTTAACCCTTAAAAAAAATTTTTTTTAACCGTTTAACCGTTTCCTTGTTTGTTTTTTTATCAATCATTTTTTTTTAACCTTTTTAAAAAAAAATTCTGGCTAAAAATCCAATAAAATTTTTTTTAAATTCTTAATTGAATAACTTTGGAATTTTTTCTTTAAGTAATAATAATTTCACATACACATTGTTTTAAATCTTAATGAGAGAAACAAATGCCTATTTAGGAAAAGGATTACTTTTTTTTTTGTTAATTTAAGATGGAAACTAAACTTTACCGCACATAGATTTTTTTTTCTTCAAACAGAAAAACTATTCCTTCTTATTATTATTCCACTATACAGGTGATTTTCGTAGAGCATTTTTGTATGTTAGTGTGTAGAATTGTCAGATAGTTTGAAGCGGGGTGATAATTTTTTTAAATATGGAAAATATTTTTTAAATAAGGCTTTGGAACTTATTAGAAAGTTTAGAATGGGTTGTTATCAAGTTCGAAGCACTAGTTGCAGAGTTGTTTAATATGTTTCTTGAATTTGGTTTATGTTTGTAGGGGATTACCTGTTATTGTTTTGGTGAATATTTAGGGTCTCCCACAATCGATGTTGGTTTTATATTTGAAAAGGCAAATAAAGTAAAGATGTGAAAGACGGGAAGAAAAGAACATTCAAAACAAAGCAGTACAAACAAAATTAAAGTGTGTATGTAACTTACACGAGTCTGTTGGATATTCGTCTGTCTGTGCGTGATTGTATGCGTGTACTAACACGGATATTATGGGAAAAAAAGACTAAATATTGAAAGTGTCCTGTAGACTATAAAATGTATGTGGACTAAATATTTCATGTAAGGTATCGATATATAGAAATATAGCGACGTGTGCTAGAAGGCATGTGTCTTCCCTCATGTTGGTTGTTTGTCTCTTTCTGGGTTTGACGAAATTTCTGTGGTTGTGTTCGAAGCTGGAGTAAGTCTAATCGAAAAGGCTGGACAAGAAAGAAAAAGGTTGCAGAATATATACATTTTCGTAGGGTTGACTGCTGGAAGTCAAAATATAATAGAGAGTGTGAGTTGTCTCTGGAAGTTAAAATGTAAGAGCATGAGTTCTTGGAAGCGAGAGTATATATGGGCAATCCTTGTCGTACAGTCGGCTTCAAATGCGCGGAACAAAATCAAAGTTGCGGACATAGTTGTGAGCACTAACCACGTGACTTTCCTGACCAATAGGTTCCCAAAACTGATTAGTTTACCGGCGTCCGCCATCTTTGTGTCGGGAACAAGTGGCATCACGGCCATTTTAAAATACAGGAGTGTAAATCCTATGTATTTTTTATTATTATTTATTCCCTACATGTTTTATTACATATCAACTCTTATGGGTTATTTAATGCCAAATCTTGTTCACAAACACACACACACATATATATGTATATATATATATATATATATGATTTGTAAGCAAAGAGTTTGTAGGTAACATTATTTTTAAATGAGCCAAGTTCATTTGTTTACATAGTTAAATAGTTTCAAGTATTGCTATCTAACATTAAGTAAAGTTGGCGGCTGTAGTCGAGGGTGACCCAAAGACTCCCTTTTCGATAGCTTCTACTCCAAGGTGTAGGGGAGGGGGCTACTCCTTTCCCTGGATTGCTCCACATTACCCTTGATTCTTACCTTATAATGCTGAGTGTTAAGGTAGCATCAAATACTATTTTTAGAGGCTTTTGTATGACTCGACCTGGGATTGAACCCGAGTCTCCCGGGCCATTGGCTAACACTCTAATTATTATGCCAATGTCCGGTATGCAAAACATTAATAATTCTATTTGCACTTAGTTAAATAATTTCAAGTATTGCAATGTAATACTAATAGTTCAATTTAACATTTAATTATTTGTTTGCACACAGTTAAATTATTTTAAGTTTTACTATCTAACACTAATATTTCCTTTTAATGTTAATCATGTTTGCATACAGTTAAATGGTTTCAAGTATTGCTATTTGACATTATTGATTCTATTTAATATTAATCATTTATTTACGCACAGTTTCAGTACAATTGACCCTCAGCCACCACCTTCTTGCACCTTTAAGATAAAATAGGGTTGAGTTTGCCTCAAGAGCAATTGAAAAATATTGTCAGGACAAATATATTTGGTGCTAGGGCTTGACATGATTAGCTAATTGATTGGATCAGGCCTCTCTAACTGCTGATCTAGATCAGTAAAGGCCAAAATGGTGTGTTGCAAGTCACTTAAACACTTGGTTGCTGGGTTAAGAACAGCTTAACCACCAGGATCTTGTCTTCAAGCATTATGGGTCATCATCTTGAGCCAACAGGTAGCTTCATGGTGGCAGGAGGTCTTACCTTCTCTGCAGAGGTGCAGTCAGTGCATAGATAGAATTCTGACCTTTTTTGATAAATATTTAAAACTGAAAACATTTTAAAATATCTAAGACTTGAAATTTATTAGAAAAACTTAATTGGGTTGTAATCAATTATATATATAATGCATATATATATATATATATGCATATATATGTGTATATATATATATATATATATATATATATATATATATATATATATATATATATATAGGTATTTCACTCTTTTTTTTCAAAAATAATTTAAGTTATTATTTATGGTTAGATTTTGGTTTTAGTTGAAAGATAGTACCATCATAATTATCAATATTAAAAGTAAAATAGAATTACATATCTAATTAATTTTTAATATATTTTAAACATTTAAATTAACCAAAAAATGATGACTTTACCCAAGTAGAGGTTACATAAATCAAAAAAATGTTATTAAAATTTTAAAATACTTTTAAAAATGTTTTTGAATTAATTTAGTCTCTAGAAACATTAATAAACTGATTTATGAAAAATATTACTTACACATTGATAGCTATGCCACTTACAATGGTAATTACGTGGTGTAATTGTTATCGTCATAGGAAATGGACACGGCGACTCGAGTTCAAATCCTGGACGAGACTGATTCCATTTCACATAGCACTAATACCCTTGGGAAAGGTATGAATCCAAATATCCTCCCTCCAGCAATGGGTAAATAGTAGGACAGACTGGGTTCTTCAGCCTTGGTGAGGCAACTAGTCTAGGAGAAGGAAAACTCTGAATTCAAACCTGTAAAACTTTGCTTAAAAACTGACCTTGTGTCATATCCTGCCCGAGCGGAGGGGTTGGTAAATAGGACTATGGTATCTAAATCAAAGTAATAGATAAAACTAATAACAGACACTCTCTGTCAACTTAACACATGGCTATTAAAGTGTGCTTTAGTTTCCTGCCAAAAATCATAAGTAGTAAGGCTAAAACTGCCAACTACAAAAAATCCCAGCAATAGTTTATTTCTTAATTTAATCTTGAAAAGGGAAAATTAGAACAATAACTTGGTTTTTAAAAGTACAATTAAAAAAACTTAATGAAAGAATTATTTTTGATTTATACTTAATTTATCATCTAAAATAGTGAAATACTTTTTAATTGTCGTTTTAATATTCAGTTTTTTACCTGGTAAAAATCTACAGATCTTTCATTACCCCTAAAACACTAATTTTTATCTTTTTAAAAGCTTTCCTATTTTTATAATAAAATTTACATTTTTTAAATAGTTTAAGTTACAAAAAAGTATACTAAAAATAGGCTTTTTCAACAAGGAACAAAACTGGAAATTGCTTAAGAAATGAGTTTTACTGTAGGTTTCCATACTTTTTTCGTCTAATTTTTTTTTTATATTTTGGAAAATAAAAATATCATTAAAAAAACAAAAAAACAGCTCCCAATTTTTTGTTTTAAAATTTATATTTTTTGATTAGTAAAAATATTCTTTATTTAATAGTATATTCAGATTTAGTCTGTGATTGTAGAAAAGTATGTCAAAATCTAATGTAAATTTAAGACCTCTCACTTTTGAAGCAGAACAATCGATACTGAATTATTTCCCTAATAATCTAAAAGAAAATTATATTTTCTACAAAATCATTGAAACAAAAGGTCTAAAAACATTTTTTTTTCTTGATTTAATTTCCGCATTTGGGGTATGGGATATATGAAGGGTTGTTTTTGTGGTGATTGTTAATCATTGATTTTGTTGGGAGTTTCTAAGGTTTGTAAACTGACTCCTTTTGTTCTTCTTACCCCATTCACTTGTTATCTTCTTTTTGTCAGTGTGAATCTGTAAGAGAATTAGGGACGGAAGAAAAGAGACAAGGATACCTTTAAACTCAAACTTTATTTTAGGGTTTATCTCTATTCTATGGTGAGGATAGTTTTCAGAACCGAACAAGACGTTGAAATATATCATAGAATCATTTTCGGAAATGACAGTGTAACCTGTATAGAAGAGAGTTGTCGGAACTGCAGAAGTATCTTATATCCGGGTTTGGTCTATTATGTTTAGGTAAGTATGGGCTTTAATTTGGGACCAGATAAAATCTCTCTCATATACGGGTTTCTCTTATATCCGGGTCACGTATTTAGTGGGAATGTTTAGTAAAGCCTGCTGCTTGTAAAAGACGTAACTTGTCGTTAAGCCCCAGGACTTAGCGAACATGTGCGCTCCCTACTAGCAGCTGAGAGAGAGAGAAAAAAACGGTCTGTCCAGTCGAAGTGGTAAATTCTTAATGAAGAAGAATTTCTCTTTGGTGCCAGAAAGCCCCTCTTTTTAGGTTTACACCAATTTTGCTTCCCGTCAGAAACCTTCTGGGAAACTTACTTTTTGCATTTATTTTTTATTTATTTCTTTTTAATCCCCACAGGGATACTACTTTTTTTCCAATATCACCCAAATGAATTTTTTTTTAAAATTCAATTTGCACCTTCAAATTTTTGTCTTTTTATGATATACAGAAAATATATATCATATCATATATCCCTACAGATATAATAGTGCCAAACACATTGGTAGGGTAAAAAGTTAAGTGATCCAGAAAAAATCAGGGACTTAAAAAAAGAAAAACTTATGTTTTGATAAATGAACACTGAAAATTTCTTTAAAATGATTTTTAGTAATTTTTATTTTCAATCTGAGGCAGTGGTTTGTTACAGAATGAACTGTCTATGGAAGTTATATATATATCATAATTTGCTTGAAACATTGCACAAATTATTCTATTTTATTCTATTCTATTTGTTTAGAGGGCTATTGCAATGCAAAATAATTAATCAGGTCTAATTAATTTTTAAGTAAAAACTTCAACATCAGAGATTTTTTTAAATATGAACTCAGTGTTGTATATTCAAATTTTTTGGGGATGTTGTAAACACGGTGTCACGTGGGGTGTTAGAAGGCTATGTTGGTTGTTGTAACTTTAGGGCCACATCTCTTCCCCATGGCGTTCAAACACCCCACGTAGTGTTTATATGTATATATATATATATATAACATGAGGGCAGATAATTTTATCATTTATACAAAAATGGTAGTTGAGGTTGTAGAGTTCTGTTGCCTCTTGTTATATTAAAAGAAAGAACAAACGAGTCGACGAAGATATTGATAGTTTTCAATTTGGAAGTTTTATTAACAGCTTGAGACGAAAGGAACCCTTGTGCTGTAAGTCGCATGAAGCAGAGGAACAAATGTTGAGTTGAGAAGGAATAAAGTTGCTGAAGTCAAAGTAGGAGTTGAGATGCTGTCGTCAGGACTGGAATAAAAATGCTGAAGTCAAAGCAGGAGTTGAAAATATCCAATTTGTTTCTCCGAGGATCTGTTGGTTTAGAAGGAAAGATGAATGATGAAAGAATGATTTCCCAGACACCAATGGTCCATAAATTTGATGAGGTCTCCTCATGGTGCTTAGCGGACTGCTCGAAATACGTGAGAGAGAGTCAGTGAAGAAGAGTGAATGTGCTCCCTCATGTTGGCTGGTCTTTCCTGCTGCTAGGAGGCGAAGAGAGAGAGAGAGAGAGAGAGAGAGAGTATATGCTCTGTCATGTTGGCTTGCTTGTCCTGCTGCTGACCAGTGGGAAAATGAGAAGAGGAAGATGGGACAGATCTGCCCTGGTCGAAAGGCCTGCGTGGAAGAGGGTGAAAGAATGTTACCTCGCCTTTTTATAGTTGCCCGGAGAAGTGACTCGGGTATAATGCAATGTAATGCTTCAGACAATAATTTGAAATTCTTTCTACTACATATAGTTTATATATATATATATACTTGCAAATATATCTTTGCATAAATATATATATACATATATATATATACTTTTAGATATATATATATATATAAACAAATATGTATATATTTAATTTAAATATATATATGTGTGTGTGTGTGTGTGTGTGTATACTTTTAATTATATATATATATATATATATATATTGTAACAGTGTTAGTTGTCAGGATTTCATTTTGTGGTTTTGTGGTGAACCAAATGCGATATAATTTGGAGAGTGCTCAATATCTATAATAGAGCTATTATACAATAAGTAAATATATATTTGATTTTATACATATTTAATAGCATGGAAGCTTGTCTGTGACCTTAGGTTTCATGACAAGCTTCCATGCTATTAAATGTATATATAAAATCTAATATATATTTACTTATTATATATATATATATATATATATATTTTAAAAGCCATATTTTTTCATTCTTCAAAAAATGTTCACATAAGCAGGCGACATCGGGGCCTGCATATTTCGACGGCACAGATCTGATTGTGTTTTGTTTCTGGCGGCGATTACTCGGTTGAGGCTGCCTGACATTGGTGCCAGGGAAGACTGGCATTCACACCACGCGGTCGACACAGACATACTCTTTGAGTTTCAGGAAGCTGTACCCCAGGTTATAAGTCTCCTAGGAGGGGCAAGGTTTATTGCCTGACGCTTAGGCACCCCTTTTAAGGTCTGCGCCTGGTACTCACATTAAAAAAGGTCTTGTGACACAGTCACACATACGTAGAGCGTACGACAAATACCGTCGACCTTGGAGACTGTTATCAGAGAAAATTATCACACATCATATTTCGGACAAGGTCAAAGACCGCTGACGCCCTACCAATCCACATTACAATCAATACGCCACATAATCAAGTCCCCAGTATTTCCACCACAAGACCAAAACCGCTCATAGCCTACCGACCCACGCCATACCACTGTGCCAATCCAGCCAAGAACAACTTACACCCACTCACCTCCTGACCCTTATCTGTTGGAAGAAGAGAGCCAGTACCTTTTCTAACCAACTGACTTCTATTTATCTAAAATAAACGAAATTAAATCCAACCCTCTCGTCCGTTGTGTCTTGCATTCATACGCTTGTCTATAACATCCGGAACAGACTCCTCACTGGACTTCAAGACACCGCTCAGCCTGACAAATAGCCAGCTCGCAGCTGCAACCCAAGCTGACGACCAGCCAGATTGCAGTTAACGCAGTCCAGGCTGACACTACACCCAGCACGCAGCTAATGATAACCAAGACCCAGGTCAACAACTGATCAATCACCAGGATATCAGTTCGTTTGTCTCAGCGATCCAATCAATCTAACCCTTAGGTCGACTGTAGGCGACCTGTCTGTAACTTATTACCTTGTTAACTGTCTTGTTAACTTATTACCGCATAGCTGTACTTCACCTCCCAGTAGGTAATATCCGGCTTGTTTTCGACGTTAGTCAGAAAACAATTCGGGTTCCAGATTTATGGTATGGTTGACAACTTAATCCCTTTAGGATTTGACTTTGTTTTACATTTATTTTTGGAATTTTCTTAAGTGTCTCAGCCCCAGTAAATTTTAAAGAATCCATTATGTTTTCTCTCATTCGTGGGGGTGTCCTCGTGGTGTAATTGTTAAAGTGATGGACTGCGGAATCGTAGTAAGCGAGTTCGTACTCAAGTCGCGCTATTACATTCACTTTCGGGCAAATAGCTTTGGGAAAGGTATGAACCCCCTTATCCTCCCAGCTATGGGTTAAATAGTACCACTACTGTTCTTCTAGGAGAATGGCTTTGGCATTAAATAACCTACAAAGGTTGATATGCCATTAAACAAAGAAACCAAACCAAACCAAACCAAAAAGTGAGTTCATATTCCAGTCGCGCTATTACGTTCACTTTCGGGCAAATACCCTTGGGAAAGGTATGAACCCCCTTATCCTCCCATCTATGGGTTAAATAGTACCACTACTGTTCTTCTAGGAGAATGGCTTTGGCATTAAATAACCTACAAAGGTTGATATGCCATTAAACAAAGAAACCAAACCAAACCAAACCAAAAAGTGAGTTCATATTCCAGTCGCGCTATTACGTTCACTTTCGGGCAAATACCCTTGGGAAAGGTATGAACCCCCTTATCCTCCCATCTATGGGTTAAATAGTACCACTACTGTTCTTCTAGGAGAATGGCTTTGGCATTAAATAACCTACAAAGGTTGATATGCCATTAAACAAAGAAACCAAACCAAACCAAACCAAACCAAAAAGTGAGTTCATATTCCAGTCGCGCTATTACGTTCACTTTCGGGCAAATACCCTTGGGAAAGGTATGAACCCCCTTATCCTCCCATCTATGGGTTAAATAGTACCACTACTGTTCTTCTAGGAGAATGGCTTTGGCATTAAATAACCTACAAAGGTTGATATGCCATTAAACAAAGAAACCAAACCAAACCAAACCAAACCAAAAAGTGAGTTCATATTCCAGTCGCGCTATTACGTTCACTTTCGGGCAAATACCCTTGGGAAAGGTATGAACCCCCTTATCCTCCCATCTATGGGTTAAATAGTACCACTACTGTTCTTCTAGGAGAATGGCTTTGGCATTAAATAACCTACAAAGGTTGATATGCCATTAAACAAAGAAACCAAACCAAACCATCTCATTTGTATACATATTATTTCTTGAACATTCATCATGCATCTCAATGTCTGTCATTTTTCATTTCAGTTCTTTGGGGATGAAAAATCTTTAAGTCTTTCATTGAATAATCGTTGTATTTTAGTGTTAATGATTGCGTGGCATATATGAATGTACTGTAATAAGATGAATGAATCAGTGAATGTGGCAAACTAAAATCTAGGGCTATATGCTCTATTATAAATGTATTTTTTTCATTTATGGTGAATAAATTCGGTCACGATATTTACCTGGGCAACCATTTATCATACATATCCGGTTGCATAGCAGTGCTATCGACTACCAGCAGCCCAGTTCAAGCGACATTCAGGCACACTGTCATTTAGAATTATTTAACAATCGAGTTTACCTTTCGCCTTATGCAACAACCTGTCCTACCAAATATAGCACAGTACATTTACTTTCAACCAGTCTACGCTTTACATAACCAGACAGAACTTGCCTAATATTTTTTCGAACACTTTCTTTGTTAATTTTACCAAAGATTAGTTATTTTTAACGTAACTACCTTGTTTTTGTTCTCCTTGACTTTGTTGTTAAAAAAAAAACAACCTTTATATGAATTTAAAAAATTTTACTTTTAGACAAGTGAATGAATGAATGAACAATAATAAATATCAAATTTGAATGACTTGGACGTTTTATATCTTATTAAAAACTTTGTCAGAAGTTTTCCCTGTTTTGTTTGTTTTGGGATGGGTGGTGGGTCTGGAAATTGAAAAATGATTTTGAAATTACCAAGCTTAAGTTTGAAGAAGAAGCTATTCTAACATAGGATAAAGCTGTTATTGCCTTCCTCTTTCTAATATAGTCTCATTCGTCTCCTATAAAGCATTGAACAAAACTGACATTGGTTTGAGGATTGAATTCACCAATGGGGTCTGCAATGTGAAATGAAAATTTATCTCTACCCTCTCAATCATTAATATGTGTATGCATATATAGGACATCTTTTGCTATTTTGGTTGAGTTGTAAAAATTGTTATTTAATGACATTAAATTAATGTTTATAATTCATTTCTTAGCAAGCTTTACTCCCTGGTTATCATCATGACTCAAAATGAATGAGATGTCCAAAACTTGCAAACTTGTGCCAACTAATCATGGAAAAATTGTTCATCCGTTGGAAGATTTTTGTTTACAATAACGAAGAAGAAGAAGAAGAAGAAGAAGAAGAAGAAGAAGAAGAAGAAGAAGAAGAAGAAGAAGAAGAAGAAGAAGAAATCACCACCACTCAGATAATTTGAATAAGTAATGTGTAAAAATTACAAGTGAAAAATTAAAATATCATCTAATGTTACAAGAAATTAACGGGTCTAGCTTTTATTCAGTGTTCCATAATCAGACAATGCTACAAAAAAATGATAGAACTTAGTTATGATGTGATGGTAGAGATGTGCTCGCCAAATATGGGTGTTATTCCGCTTCCAATCTGCTGGTCAGATATATCTTTGGACGACACAACCGATTTGTTATCTACCCACGTTGTGTTTTTATATCTAGACAACAGATCAATCGCTAGTCGGAATCACCGGTCAGCAAGCAAACGAACGAGACCACACAATTAAGAAAATGAAAAAATAAATAAATAAAAGTCGAAGCCAAGGAACAGAACAAAATAACAATATTTATTATTATTATTATTATTATTAGAACCACCATAAAAAAGGGTCAAAGTTATCTCCCCTTGACCATTCAAGGGACAGTTCACCCCCAGCTAATAGGTGCATGCTGGGAGACAGAAAAGGAGACTTCCACCATGACACCAGGAACGCGGCACGCAAGACTTTTCTAGGCTCTCAATGACTATGTCTTTTTTTAATTATAACAACTGTTAGCTCTACCTATTTTCCACAAAAATAAATTCCCTAGTTTATTCCCAATACTCGACGAGTGTGTTATTTTTGCGTAACAGTTTTATTTTGTTACGTTAAAACATAACAATTATATAAAAATGTCTTTAAAAAATTATACATATATTCACCCATATTGAAGGTGGCAAGTTTTAGTCAGAGACCAGTTCACGAATTAACAGTACGTCAATTCCTCATATAAGTTTAAGGTTTTCTATCTTTCTACATCTATAGTCTGACGCAAAGCAATCTTAAATGGCGGTTAAGTTTGCCTCCCACAATCCTTGGTATTACTTCACGAGTGCTTATTGCGTTAAACTTCTTTGCTTTTTCCCCAGCTTCGTATTATGTTTGGATTTCTTCGTTTTCTATATTCAGGGCAGTCTGGTACAAGGTCAAAGTCTCAGAATTTCGGGAGGAAATTGCTCACCGACTCACAAATGTTCTTCCCTCTGTCTCTTGTGGTCTACTGCTGCGAAGGACAAACCCTATCATTTTATATGCATCTTCATATGAAGGTAGAGACGGGGAAACAGTATATATATATATATATATATATATATAAATTTTCTCCTAATTTGGATTTCTATCATTTTTGCTGACACGTATTATGTCGAGATTGATTTTTAAAAATCCATTTTCGAAGGTTTATTCTAATTTTAGACAATCGTTTCTAGTAATTGACAGTTGGCCTTGATCAGTAAAAACAACCCGCCCATCTTATGACTGCTTTTAGGTTAAACAATAATATTACATTTGCTTTTCTTTCTTTGCCCATGAAAAATTTGCTTTCGTCAAATTCTTTTCTCATTAAAATACTTCTTTATATAACCCATCACGCCAATACCCATTGTAATGTATTACTGTATTCTTTTAAAATCCGAATCGGTTTCTTTTCCCAATGGTTAATAAAATTTCTCTGACTGGCCTCTTATCCTCTATATGGTTACAATTGTACCTTCTAACAGAAGATCAAAAAGGTTTTTTTATGAAGACTATATTGATTTTATCATAATTGTTACTTGTTATCATTCATTTGACGTGATGAAAGAAAATGGTTTTACAATAATAAAAAAAAGGCAAGAAGCAGACGATACGCCACACAAACTATTATTGACGCAGACTGCCCAGATGGTACTTTTAGCAAATACACCTACCCTAGCCGAATCCTTTGCTGCATAGTCTAGAGCAGACAGCAGGTGGTATTAGCCTCCATGTCAATGCAAACAAAATGGAGTACAAGAGTTTTAATCAAAAAGGAGACATCTCCACCCTAAATGGTGGCTCTCTGAAATTATTGGACAAGTTCACCCACCTCAGAAGCAGCATCTGTACTCTGTGCAAGGCTTGGTCAGTAACAAAGATTTATTTAGGCTACTAGTAATATCTGGGAAAATTGAATTCTTCTATTGTAGTAAAAGAAAAGATTCTTCCAGAAGATATTTTTGGAAGAGTAGTTGAAATCTTCTGTTGTCAAAAGGTGCTTCTTCCAGAAATATCTCTTGAGGAAAATTGAATGCTTCTGCTGTTTTCAAAAAATGCTTCTTTTCTTTCAGAAGATGTTTCTGGAAGAGTAGTTGTTGAAAATAATTTGAACAGTGAATATAAAGGGTAGCGAAAATTTCACTTGTCTTCTTAACTCGTTAAAAAATCGTCGACCTTGTGGGGTTGTAGGGAATAGAAAAATAAAGAAAATTAAATTAAATTGACATTAATTATCAAAAATATGCAAAAACTCCCAGAAGCCCCTGACTGGAAGAGGGGCGACACATGCACAAAGAAAAGGAACCATCCTGAAAAAAGAAGAAATCTCGTTCTTTTTCAGCAGTGACCAGCGGAGTGACAACACCTAAATCTCTCTTGCTAATGGTCGGGAGCACCATGCGTCTGTCTCTAGACGACGCATTGGCTACACTTTCCTCTAGTAGCAGCCGCCTCTTTTACTAATGACCCACGACTAAAAACACCGAATAATGAACTCGTCAGAATAACACTTAAGACACCATACAACGGACTTGATGACTACAACTGAAAACATCGTATTTAGACATATCTCCCAAAAGCATCTAACACGTTGTTGACGCTTTAAATACCAAATTTGGACATATATACCCAAGAATGACTAACACATTTTAACACCTTGACTGGGAGATTCACCCATTTCATTTGTATTCAGGAAGAATTTCCTCATCCACTGAATGGTTGTTGAACTCAGAAATAAAGGTAAAATATGATAGATATCTTCTTCTCCTATGTTTTACTATCTTCTTTCATATAATTCCTTTACAGCCTTCATATCCAAGAAGCTAAACCAGCAAGATAACGTGGGGCAAGAATAGAATAACCCAAAATGTAGTCAGATAGCAAACAATATCATAAATTACCTTTGAAACCCCATAGGGTCAGTCTATAAATACAACACAAATTTATAAAACAACGTGAAGAAACCATAAAGAGAAAACCAGGTTGAATTAGTTAAATATTTATAAACTTATTAACAATTGTATTTACACACCTATGTTTTTGTGCTTAGGCGTGTTATGGTCCGAAAAGATCAAAAGTTTTAAAATGTTCCAGGTGAGATGTTAGTACAACGCGTGTGTATGTGCGCATGGAAAGAAAAGCACATAGTCGCGGAGTATATGTTTGACTGCTGATTAAATGTGTGTGTGTTTATGAGTAGTAGTAGGAGGAGGAGGAGGAGGAGACATGTGAAGTCCATAATGAATTTAATAGACAGAAAGATGATAAACTTACTACTTTCTTTAGAACTATGAATGTTATTTTTTGGAAGTATGGACTTGCAGTTATCATCATAAAGAAGTTGGAATTTTGGTCGATAATAGTCGGTGTAGCCGCCAGTGAGTCTTCATTACTATGGGAGTATTTTCTCCAATATTAGTATGTGTCGTTTACTAGTCATGAGTTCTCCCATGTTCGGCTGTGTGTTGCCGTGCCTGGTGTTTGAGAGATCTGGAAGAGTCTGAGAGGGTGTTGCCGTTGAAAGCGTGAAATAAATGTCTCCTAATCACGTGACTGGCCCCAAATGAAAGATTTTGCCCAGGACAAATTCATTTGGAGTTCAACTGCACGGATGTAGTTGAAAATACCGGCACGTAACTATTCTGTCCAATCAAGTTCCAGAAATCACTTATTTAGTTTTTTACTGATTTGTACTAAAAAATTGTGTTTTTATGATTTTGATTCGCTTTATATGCGCACATTTCTCACATATTTGTGCTTTCCTTATAAGTTGTAGAATATAGAATTTTATATCCTATAACCTAAAAAAAAGAATAGACCTCAGTCGTTTGGTTTGCAACTCGTCAGATTAATTCAGGATTCTTCTTTGAGAGAGCTGATTTCCACAGGATAATGAATTTTTTTTCGGTTCTCTTTCCCTGCTAGAGAAATTTTTTTGAGTTGCTTATTTATAGATGAAGATAGGATCAAGAAGGGTTAGCGCCAATTCAGTTAGAATTTTCTTATTTATTTATTTATTTATTTATTTTTATATATTCCTTTATTCATATTTTAACGCAAAAGATTTTTTATCCAATCAGGTTACACAATTCAGTCTTTTTCCGTCTGTTAAGTTGTGCTTTTTTTTTTAAATCTTCGTTTTGCAAAAAAGAAAAAATATGGATAAACGGAAATTATCATCAAAAGGGTTCATTCGTTATTTTTGTCGCAAAATTTTAGAACCCACCTTCTTTCCTCACAAGTGAATACCGATTTCCTTCCAGGTGAAAATTTTGCAACAGAAAGAGCTTTTATTTATTTGTGTGTGTGTGTGTGTGTGTGTGTGTGTGTGTGTGTGAATTTAGAACTTTCAAAATATTCTCTCATATTTATTGATAGAATTTTATTTAAAATCTTTCCAAACGCTTTTAAAAAGTATTCTTATAAATGGATTCCTCAGGTGAATGTCGCAGACATGTTGAGTGAGGGTTTATTGAGGAATTCGCGTGCGCGTATTTACACATATGCATGTATGCATTACACGTGTGCGGACACATGAGCTAAACTGTCCGATTGAAACAAAACTCGTAAAATCTGCAATATGCACCACATACTTCGCAGAACTTGTGACGCATTAGGATACTGGGTGTGTGAGCGGATTTTCTTTTCAGGTGTTATTTTTGATGATTGTGGATTCCATAAAGACAACACGGGTAAAAGATACGACAAACCCTTCGACATTTATTATGAATAGTGAAAAGTATTTTCTTATTGGGAGAATGCAAGAAAGCCTCATTCCTTTGGTTTGTTGTTGATTGTATTGTCTAGACGAGCAGTCTTCCGTCTGGTTCCATTTTCGCTGACTCTTTTAAAGAGAGTAAAGAAGAAAGGCTAGAATACGTGGCGTATCCAAACTTCTTAACAAGCAACTCCATAAAAGTAAAGATACTGATATTTATCTAACAACTTACGAGGCCAGAATGCGACAAGAAGTCAGTTTAAAGTAGGGTGCCCCGCAGGTAGCAAGCCTTCCAAGGAGAGGAAGATTAAACATTGTTCTCGTTCCTATGGAGTAATCCTCTTGATAGGCGCCGAGTAACGAACAATTAACCTAACCTTTATCCCAATTAATTGAAGGGACAGGTGTTGCTTTCGGAGAAAGGCCCTAGGAACGCAGCTGTTCATTTTTTAACCACCCGGCACGAATGCCAGGTAGTCAAAAAAAGTAATGATACTTCCTGCATATAAAGAGGTTGGGGTGGGAGTGCTGTCACGGTCCGTTCTTATTCATTAAAGTTCAATTTCTTAATCAAATCTCCAGATGGCGACTGCTGGGGACCTTAACAGTATAGGATTTGTTATATATTTTTTCTTTTAAATCAGAGACTACCTCCACTGATAAACATCAAAGGCTTGTCAAATCATTGTCCGTCTGAGACCACCAGGGCAATCAAAGAAAATAGGATGGGATAAAGATTTATTTCTTTAAACTAATTCATTGGAGATCAGAAAAAGACAGAGAAGATAGAGAGATTTTCATTTTACTTACGTTCTTAGATATTTTTTATTCTATTTTTTTTTGCCACACACACACGCACGCATATAAAACGTTTCTTTAATATGTTGGTATATACCATAAACTTATGAGAAAGGAGTAAAAAATCTAAAATTTTAGAACGTTCGTAAAATAAAGATTTTATATTTGTAACACATAAAAACTTGTTTTATTTTTTGATTATTATTATCAATATTATCATTTGATTTTTAAATAGTTGAATTGGACGTGACTGTGTACACTCAAGCGAAAAAAATTCTCCTGTGAAGCAAAAAGAAAAGAAAAAGAAAAAAAGTAATTTGTTTTAATTACGAAATTACTTTTTTTGAATAGTCAGTCATTATAATTTTGAAGTAAGATTCTTTTTAAAATTAGATGTTCGTTTATGTTTTGTTCTTAAATCGTTGATCAATTGGATTTTATTTATCTACTTAAACAACAAAGCAAACATTTATTTTCGTTTCGTAGGTTATTAATTTTAATTTTGTGTTATTTCGTGAGTTCGAGTCCGGGGGTGGTGCTCTGTAGTTGACTTATCATGTTCGTTTCAACATTTTTTTAATAACTCTAAAACATTGATTATAATAGCATACAAACAGATGTAATTTTGTGGTGTACTTTTATGACTGAAACTTGAAAATCGAAGAGAACGGGAAGCTTTTAAAAAAATAAATAAAATAAAGACGCGGAGTTGGTGAAATTTGCAAGAGTTGCCTCCCTTGTCGTTTTGATAGTCGCTGGCTAACATGGCCGACACAGAGCGACGACCAACGGAGTACACTACTGGTACGGCCAGCCACAATAACAATAATAAACAAGCAGAACGTCAGCCAATTGGTAATAACAACAGAAGACCGACCGTAGTTCCTTTTCCTATCAAAAGAAGCAAACCGAAACCAGATTTAAGCGAAAACAGATCGCCTTTGTTTCCTGCTGCATTCTCCAACAAATCTGATGCATGTCATAATTCTTCTTCCCTTAATAATATTTCTTCCAACCCAATAAGCCCGACTGCTACGACGACCCCAGTGGCAGCTTCATTATCGACAACAGCGACAATAAATACAGATTCTACAAATAATGGTTAGTAGTACGATGATATTTTTTTTAGATATATTCTAAGCACTGATTTTAATGAAAACAGATGAAATATTTGCTAATGCATATTTAGCAGAAACAATAAAAAAAAAAAAAATAAATAAAAATCGATTCAGTTGTAAAACGTGGAGGAAAATATTCTAAGTAAATAAAGAAAATAACGGTAAAATTCAATTTTCCACATAAATAGGTAAAAGATTACTCCATTTTTTAAAAAATATTTCAAATTGCCATGTCAATTAAAACACGTTTTTCATTATTTTGTTGTCTTGAAATATTTTTCTTAAAAAAAAATGTATTTTTTTTTCTCGAATCCAAATTTCAGTCTTTTGTTCATTTTCTCGTTTAACTTTTTTCTCTTTTTCTTGCTGGATATTTTTTTTTTACCTAGCACTTAAAAAAAAAAAAAAATGATGAAATAATGATATTGTAATTTTCTCCCATAATCGATATTTTCATTTTTGTTAATTATTTCCAAAGCTTTGGTTTTTTTTATGTCGGTTTTTCCCCTACATCCAGTACTTATTTAGAATAGCACATTGGGAAAATGGTTGCAATAAATGCTCAAAAAATTATATTGAAATATGCTACTTACATTCACAATCCAGATAAGAATAAGTTTTAATTATTGTCTTTTTATTTATTAACTTATACGTTAAAAATAAACAACGTTCAATCTTAAAAGGCGGCCATATTGATTCCCCATCCATCCCTTCACCTAACCATGATGAAATCTCAGCAGGAAAGTGATTTTTTTTTTTTTTTTTTTTTTTTTTTTATTTGTTTTTTTTTTTTCTTTTGACATGAATTTTGCTAATTAACCCAAACGCCAAACCTAACCAATTTATCACCATTTTCCGGCTGAGGGATGGGGGATTGTCTTCTCTCTTGAAAAATTAATATGGCTGTCTTTTAAGATATTTTTATTTTTGAGTGCGTAAAAATTCATAAATAAAAAAAGAAAATAGTAACTGAAACTTATTCTTAACTGGATTATGAATGTAAGTACGTCGTTTCTCTGTACTTCTTTGAACATTACCGCAGCCATTTTCCTAGTGTGCTATTTTAAATAAGTACCCTACATTCTACAAACTCGATTAAAAAAAAAACTAAACTAAACAAAAACAATGGTGCTTTTTGTAAAGAAAATATCCGTTATTTCTGTGGTATGAAAAATTATATACAAATGTAATACTTAGTATTTACATTCACCGCCCTGATTAGAATAAAATTTAGTTATTTGCTTCATTTTTACTGTCAGTTATGTTTAAGTACACAAAAGTATATAATTGACAATCGATCATAAGTCATCTTTGTGAGTTAGAGAGGGAAACACTAAAGAAATATGACAGATTGGAAAGTTGAAGATGTAATTTTTAAATGTAACTTAAGGGGGAAAAAAATGAAGTAAATGACAGAAACATATTCTTATCTGGATGGAGAATTATGTATCATATTATTTATATAGATTTATTTTTGTAATTGACCTCAGAAATTTCTTCATTGAACTATTCTATACAAACACCAAAAGTCTCTTTGCTGTGATGGCAATTTATTGATTTCAAACAAATTCAAGATATAGATTACTTAGAATAAAATAGAACATTTTTATGTATGTTGTGGTGCTAGGACACATCTAAGAATTAAAGTTTGTTTGGATAATGAATGTTCTGATGAAGTATTTTCTTTGAGATGGGATAATATTAAAAGTTGCATTTGATTTCTTCAGTTAATGATTAATCAAGAGAGAAAGAAATCATAACTTGGGATTTTTTGAATTGAGAAATCCAGTCAAAATTTTAAAACTTTAATTTGACTTATGCATTACAACTCTTTTTATTTAAAGAGCAAACAAAAGTCACAACTTTGGATTTTTTCATTGATTTCAATGTTACATATTCATTTGAGGAGATTCCATTTCATTTATTTATTCTACCAATCCAAATTTCATGTTTTTTAAATAGTGACTTTAAAATTTTCTCTCCAAAAATACCATATCTCAATATAAGTCCAGGTTAACCACTTATTTCAAAGACTTGCTACATTTTCTTTTTTCTGTTTGATTGTGTCATTCTTAAAAACTGAAATTGATAAATAGAAAGCTAAAAGTCACTTTATCACATTGTTTGTTATCTTCATTTTTATTATTTTTTTATTTTATTTTATTTTATTTTTATTTATTTATTTTTATTATTATTTATTTATTTTTTTGTATCAATTATGACTTGACATTTGAAAAGCAAATTACCATCACAAAATTGTTGGCTGTTAAATATAAATTTAAGAAAAAAAGTGTTTATTTACCCATGGAATAATTATAACTTTTCTGTCCACTTCAGTGAAAAAATATTTCAACCTTCATTTAAACAAAATATTGATTTAAGAGGAAAAGAAAAAAATACTATGCTCAAACTTGTTTTTTGGTTTTCCTCATTTTTATTTTTGATATTTCTTGCATAAGAAAAATCTCATTAAATTTTCAAAGTAACTTATATTTGTTTTTGAAATATATAGTTCTATATATATATATATAGTTCTATATGAAAAATAACAAAAAGATTAAATTTTAATTAAAAATGAAAAATTATTCCTTAACATTTTAAAATTCAACTTATTGATTAAATGTCAATTTATTATGTTTATCCTTTAAAAAATTAGAAATTAATTTTAAAATTAAAAAATAGTTACATATTATGTCAAATTTAAAATGCATTTTTTTCTTTCAAAACCTTACTGACTGAAAACATGAAATTACGTTTTGTTATGAATATTAAGAAAAGTAGTCTTCAATTTGTTTTTTTTGAGTTGTGGTATAAAAATTGTCAAAGTAAATTTATTTCAAATTTTATCCTTACTCTAACATTTTTTTTCCATATACTTCTTTTTTTTTTTTTCTCATTATTTTTATTGTTGCAATTGGTCAAAGAGTTCACTTCAACTATAACTTAATTCTATACTTAGATTTTATTATTTAACTATTTATAGTTTTAATTAATAGTCTTTTAATAGTTTGTCTTTTTTACTTTTAAATCTCCAAATCTTTTACTGACCAAGCAGTGTTTTAAATTGAAAAATTCTTCACTTGAACTTGGCATGAGTCTTTTAAACTGTCAAAATACATAAAGAAATAAAATGAATTCTTAATCTTTTTTAATAAGAGGATGGGTACAATTTTTTAGTAAATGAAGAATTGTTTAAGTAGAAGCTGTCATTATATAATTGGAAGAATCAGTAAAATTAAAATTTTCTATGCTTATGACATAACTCTTTTGGAAAGTTGGTCAGAAAATGATAAAGTGAAGTTTCTTTGCATATTTATTGGATTATTCATTCATTTGTCTGTTTTGTTTTTTTGGGTTTTTTTTTTCTTGCTTGCTTTTGGAAAAGCATTTCGAAAAACTCTTTATCTCTCAATGTTATAAAAATGTGGCAATTTTCAAGTTTGTCATGTTTTTGCTCTTAACAATTGCTTTCTCATGTATCTTTTATATTGCATCTAATGCTCTTGTTGAAGAATTAAGATCAAATATTGTGAATAAAACTGAGAAAATTTTTTTTTTTTTTTTTTTTTACTTTAACCTAATTTTTCACCATTTTAAAAGTGACATGATTAGTTTTTTTTCTTCGCTGTAATTTATGGAAAAAAAAGTTTGCTCACTTCTGATTTTAAAAATTGTAGTTTGATAGCACAGAAACTGAAGTGGCAAAAAATTAGACAGCCACCTAATATGTAACACCTACCTTTACCTGAATAAAGGCAGCTACATAATGTTGCTTAGTGTCTATGAGCTACTTGACTTATTGCATGTATATATCTATCTGATAGGCCAGACACATGGCAAGGTTTACTGACAACAGGTGGACCCATAGTTGTGAGTGGTATCTGAGAGACTAGAAACAACCACTCAGAAGACCTCCATGATGATGGGAAGATAAAATTGATTTGATCTAACAGAGAAGATCATAAACAAAATGGAAGTGCATTGTGGCCAGCAATGTGGAAAATATGATAACCTATCCAATAAGGGAATAACATTAATCCAAGCAGATTCTAAGATTGTCTCTAAGTTGTTTGTTGGGTGTGGCTGCAGGGAATTTACTAAGGTTTGCAACATATCCCATACATTATAATTGATTACCTGGAGGTTAGCTGAATATTTTTGGAACCAGTTTTGTGCCACCTCTACATGATTAGGAGTAGTTGAGCTGCTTGAACAAATCATAACCACTGCTGGAATAGTGTGTGTATATATATGATTGCAAATGGTCTGCAGCAAGAACTGTGTTTATCCCATCTTCCAAAATACTCTAGTTTTACAAGTGCTCCTTACAAAATCTAACTGATCACATCCTATACCATTTATAAGCCAACAGTAACTTTTATAAAACCCTGTTGTCAGGTTAGATCTATAACCAATTTTTCACAGTCCAATGGCTAACTTTTTTGACCTAGTAACTAATACTATGGTGTTAAGAATGGTACTTTTGTTGATTAGGAAACTCTGTAGTAAAATATATATTGTACAGTGCATTGACAGATGACCTAAACAGAAGTCCCACTTTTACATCACCTGTAATTACCCACAGTTTTCACATGTCGCTGGTATCTGTCTGAAATTCACATATTCCTTAGTATATCCCTGTTACTGTTGTCTTATAAAAAATTCAAAAAAAAACTAAAGCAGTTTACCACCTTGGAAATAGTGCTTTAGTTTTCTAGTACTTCCAATTATTCTTTGGTGAAACAATGTCAAAGTCAAATCTTGTCTTCATCCCATACCTATCACAACTGCAATACTTTTACCTATTATGTTACCTATATGTCATCTGGTTGCATCTATTTCTACAGGTGGAAAAATGCAAAAACCATCTTGTGTATTTGCTTTTTTTTTTTTTTTTTTTTTTTTTTTTTTTTTTTTTTAGGCACTTTAGTTTACCTCTTCCCATGCTCTAACACATACACTACCCCCTCCCACTTTTTTTTTGTCAATGAGCTATTGTTTATCTACAAGTAAAAAAGGGTTTTTAATCTCAACTAGAATCTTCATTTGATTTCTTGCCAAAACAACACGTGGCATTACACATATTTAACTTTTTTTATCATATAAACATTAATCATATAAACATTAATCAAAAGGAAAAAAAAAGGCAGGATAGAGTTTTTCTGGCATTTACTTTTAAAAACAAAGCTACCAAGATTTGTAAAAGCATTTTTATATATCTTGACAATTTTACTAATTCTCAAAACAGTGGGAAGAGCATAAACAGAATTACAGAAATTATTTTACTTTGTATACTAAGTAAAATAATTTCTGTAATTCTGTTTATGCTCTTCCCACTGTTTTGAGAATTAGTAAAATTGTCAAGATATATAAAAATGCTTTTACAAATCTTGGTAGCTTTGTTTTTAAAAGTAAATGCCAGAAAAACTCTATCCTGCCTTTTTTTTTTCCTTCTAACTTTTTCTATTTTGATCTGATATATAACATTTTCCAAATAGTTTAAATATTTCTTTTAAAACCTGCTATACAGCACCAAAATACAGATTATAAAGTGCTTTCTATTAATTTTGTGAATGTGGTCAATTCATTTGGATAAGATGTTTAAAGATGCACATTTTGATCTGCCATTTAATTTCAAATACTATCCACCTTATTTGAATACAGTTATTGTTAATCATAATTACTTTCATAGCTTGTCTATAAAAGAAGTTTAGTATTTTCAATTGATTAAAATCTATGGGCATGAAAAACTAGAATTAAACATTTTCGTTTTAACTACTGCAATTTTTGTTATCAAATATTCTGTTTTACCTGCTGCAATTGATATTGATATTGCCTTTTACTTTGAATTTGAAATTCCTGTGGATTGTTAATAATTAAATTTTATTTGTTGGAAGCTAACCTTTTTTTCTTTTCTTTTTTTTTTTTTTTTTTTTCAATCATTGTTTCATAATTTATTCCGGAAAGTGGTTTATTATTTTTCTCATTTACAGTTTCGTTTTAGATCAACCAGAAAAAACAACAAAAGTTCTGAATTAACTACCTTTTTTTTTTTTTTTTTTTTTTTTTTTTTTTTTTTTTTTTTTAAATAAAATTTATGCTAAGATGCAGGAAACTATTAACATATCTTACTTGCAGACTTCATGTCTTGGCTGCCTTTCAGTGAGGCTTAAAATACAGTCTGCATCCCTTGTAGAAGGGTAAGTAAGTAAAGTTGGTGACCTTAGTTGTAGGTGACTTGAAAGCTCCTTTTTCAATAGCTACTACATAAAGGTGTAGGGGAGGGTGCTACTCCATTCCTTGGATTGCTCCACTTTATCCTTGATCTCTAACTTATAGTGCTGAGTGTTAAGCAAGGTACCTTTTTTTTTTTTCTTTTTTTTTTTTTTTGTTTGTTTGTTTAGTCTTTGGTATGACTTGACCTGGGATTGAACTCCAGTCTCTTGGACCACTGGCGAACACTCTACTCATTAGGCCAGTAGCCCGATACCTCAAAAAAGGTTTTTTAGGTTTGACACTGAACTGCATTTAATGGTGATGCTCCAGTTCAAAGATGAATACTTGGAACCAGATAACTATACAAATTATTTTTATTAAGAATACTTACTTGAAGTTATAATTGTTTACAAATCATCAGAGCTCAGTCAGTTGGGGCTGTAGAATATGCTGATTGCATTTCTGCAGAGGAGCAAGACCTCTCACCTCAACAAGTCTCCTGGATATGACACTAAACCATCTGATGGTGAGGCTTCAATTCTAGAGCTTTTGGGATTGTGGAGTACTACTTCACTGCCATTACTCCCAGGTCTACTCTAACTCAAAGTGGTGGTAGTACCTGTTGAGATCTCATCTATAGGTAAAATAAAACTATTTCATGATTTACAATATTTAAAACTGTTTCACTGTATGCAAACAAATGATTAATGTTAAATTGAATTATTGGTATTACATAGTCATACTTGAAACCATTTAACTGTGTTCAAGCAAATGATTGTGGTCGAATAGATATCAATACTTGAAACCATTTATTGTTCTGGCTATGACATTAAACTGCCTCTGATGGTGAGACTCCAGTCTTGGAGTTTGAAGAATGTAGAGTACCCCTTCATTATCATCACCTTCAGGTCCGCTCTGACTCAAAGTAGTAGTACCTGTTAGGGTCCCATCTGTGGGAACTATTCACCTTTTTACTAGGGGTTATTATTAGTATTAAATAACAATACTTTAACTGCATGCAAATTACAAACTATTCATTTAAAGTTCACACACACACACACACGTGTATATATATATATATATATATATATATATATATGATTTGAAATTGAATAGCCATCAAGGGTTGATATGCCATTAAACTAAATAACCATGCCTACAGTTTCTTTAAACCATGTAATTCCTTGCCAAAAGACTACTTTTGGCATTAAATAACTCATCAAATCTCGACATACCATAAAATTAACCAACAGTAACATTCATATCTTGCCACAAATGATCTATGGTTTAATTCTGTATGCACTAGGAATCTAAACTGAAATTGAGTTTTTGTTTCTATTATTTCAATTTACATATTTTGTTTTATTAGGCCTGAAAATGATTTATAAAAACAAAAACTTTTCCAAATTGAATATATATATTCAACTTGAAAGTTGTTTTTTTGTTTTTGTTTCCCTGTTTTAGTAATCATACTTGTCACTATAAAAATTTATGCATATTATTTCTTACAGATCTATTGAATTCATGAAAACTAATCTTTGTTTTCATTAACATTCTGGCTTGCCCAAAAAAAGTATTAGTAGCTCTCAATCTCTTGACCAGATCAATAATTCTTAGCTTTATATTTAATCATTGCAATGATATTGGATAATGTATTGGGTCTGTATTCGATTACATATGAATCGGTTAAGTGTTTCTTCCACATCTTAAAACTTCTTTCTGTTTAGTGTTAATATTGATTAGTTAAATCACTCGGCAGATAATGTTTATAGCTAATGGCTGTCAATTCTGAAAAAAACTCATGAAATCTGTTTAAAACATTTTTTCATAATATTCAGAACTTATAATTTTCTCTGCAAAAACCTAATTAAATTTCAGAAATTAAATCTAAGTGGATTTTCATATCAGTTGAGATTTTAATTTAGGAGATTGACATTTAAATATCAATGATTATCTATATTTTTGGAATTACATTATTTAATTTTTATCATGATTCTGTAAATTAATATGAAAAATTATCTTGGTCAATTTAAATTTAGCATATGTACATTGAAAGAATGTTTAAAATGTTTGATTCTTGAAAATAGAATTTGCAACTACAAAAGCTTTTTTTTTTTTTTCTTCCCAACTAAAGATGGTTATGAATGATGTGAAGAAATGAAAACTTCTTACATAACCAAATTTAATTGATATTAATGGTTATTTCAAAGAATTCAAGTTGGGATCTTTGAAATAAAAAAATTCTTTATTCATGCAAGCATTCCAAAATAGCTTACTTTTTCTTTAATAAGAGAGGTGTGTGTAGGGGGTGCAGTTAATTGTATATTATTGTTTTCTATTTAAGTTTAATGTCTCCTCAGTTGATACTCTGAATGCTCTTACTATTAACACTGGTTTCAATACTGTCAAATATTGCTGTAGCCTTAAAAACTGTATATCTCCTTTCTTCTCTTTAAAATGCTCATTGTCTGAAGCTTAATCTGCTCTTTGTGTGGTTGACTTTGCTGTTTGTAAAGCAACCATAGATATATAATACTTAATTGTGTAAGCTGCTATGTAACAGCCACCATGCTGGCCACAGCAGCAGGTGTGAGATAATACTTGTATGCTCTTTTCTTATCCATTAGATGGGATTGACGAGTGATTATATCAGTGTGCTACTGGCTTGTCATTTAAGGATTCATTCTCTTTACCATTTTTCTCTCTCTAAATTGCAATGCTTTTTTTTTTTTTTTTTTTTTTTTTTTCCTTCACAAAATTTTTATTTTTATATAGTGAACTTATTTATTGACAGCTCTTTTTGTGCTAAAATAAGATATTTTGAAATTATAAAACATGCTGCAAAATAATTCTTTTTAATATTTACATGCTTTGTCTTTTTTTTTTTTTTTTTTATGCTACTGGATTTTATTGATAGTTGAGTAGATGAAAATATGGCATCGGTGAATTGTGAGACTGTTTGATAAATCAATAAAGACTCTCAGTCACAGCAAAAGAATCAGATTCTAACAATTGTAGATTTATAAGATTCTGTTTCAATGAAATATGGCAGTTGTAATTTTAATATGGTCTTTATAACCATAACACAAAAACTGATATATACATATTTTGTTTCATTCTTTACAAATGTGGGTATTGCTATTACTTTATAACCCTTCATTATTGAATATATATTATGTTAAGATGTTTTTTTTCTTTGAACCTAGTGTCTTTTAGTTAATTTATTTTTATTTAGTGGTAAACTTGAATTGATTACTTTGTGGAGCTCTACATGAAAATTATCAGATTTTGTTAAATTAGGTCTGTTAAGTATTTTATTTTAAGACAATGCCAGAAATTGTAAATGTGTCAAGTTCACAATTACAGAAATTATGAGCTTATTTCAAATATTCAGGTACAAATTTTTTATAATTATTTGACCATAATTCTTACATAAACTTTTAAGCACAAAAGACACCTTTTTGCTTTTAATGATTTTTAAGATATTTTAATAAAGGGAACTGACTCATAATGTGATTGTTAATATTGAAAGGGAAATTAAGACAAAATATGTGAAGTTAATTAATTGGTGCTTGTGTTGATTTAATTTTTTTTTTTATAAATTGATTTATAGAAACTGTTGTAACTGATAATATTTCTCTTGGTGTAGGAGATAAATTTTAGTAAGATAAATTGCAAACGTTAAAATGTCAAATAAGGGTTGTTTTTATAAGCTAATGTGACATGTGTAGTCATTTATAAATTATCAATGATTTGTGAATTGGTCATTGTTACACAACAGTTGAAATTAGGATTTACTCATCTGTTGTATTATGTACTTACAGAAATATCAGGTCTATAACTGAACTAAAAGAATTTTATGAACACCAGTGAGTGAGATAGAAATGGGGAAAAGAGGAGTAAGCTAAGAATTAAAAATGTGTACTTCTTTGTAGTTGAAAGAGTTTGCTTATTAATTCAAATGAAAAGTATTTTATTTTATGAATTGTTTTTGTTTTTTTCTTTTTTATTCTTTAGTTTACATTTAAAATAATATATACAATAAATTACCTTATACTGGTGAAAGATTTAAAACATTTTCATTTTATATATATATAATCTCCAATAAATTCTTTTTTACAATAAAAGAATCTAAGAATTCATGTATTACAATTTTCTTTTTCAGAAATGAAAAATTTTAATAATTTTTTTCCCCACTTCTAGAAATGTAACATTAGTAGGTACAATTAAAAGAAGCTAAGGAAATAAAAATGTGTCCTTACAATAAAACGAAGCTAAAAATGTAAAATTTCTAACATTACAACATTTTTTTTTCTTTACATTTAGAATAGTATTTTAGAAAAAGGTGCTCTTTGGTTTGAAACAATTTTTGAAAAAGCATTAAATAATGGAATCTGTGTGTGATTTTAAAATATGGTGGATCTTAAGAATCACCCCCCCCACCCCCCTTTTTGTACTTATGAGGAATTTCACAAATTGATAGATTTTTAATTATTGAATTTTGTACTATTCTTTATAAACATAATAAAGTCTATGCATGATTTTAATACTCTATGACATGTCTTCTCTGGGTTAAGTCAACATGTACATACCAAAACAGATGTGATTCCTTTGTGTGTGTTTTCTATTAAGTGTTTTCATGTTATATTTAGTCTTATCACATTTTCAATTCACACAAGGTATAAAAGCAAATTTTCAAAAACCTTTAAACAAAAAATAAAGTACTTAAGCAAGGTATATTTTGAATATATATATATATTCACATATTCACTTATGTATACAAATATTCTACCAGTAGAAGTTTTTTTATGAAAATAAAAGCGATTACCATATATTTACCTGTATACATGTGGGTGTTTTTTTTTTTGTTTTCATTATAATAGTTACAAAATGTATTGTCTATTTACTCATACATGTTAGTCTGTGTTGGCTTATTTTTTAAAGTTCAATGAAAAACCTTAGATATTAATTTTCATTGCAAATTGCGCCTTTTCATTAAAATTTAATAAAACTTAGATAACTTTGCAGCTTTCTTACAAAAGTTATATGCAAAACTATCGATAAAGATAAAACAATAAAATTACAAATGAATAACATGTTTGTGTGTAAACATGTATTTAAACTGGTTTTTAAAAATTATGTAAATTAGATATCCTGTGACTGATAAATACCATTTGTTAGTGTGTGTATGTATGTATGTGTGTGTGTGTGTGTGTGTGTATATATATATATATATTAATGATTTAACATTTTGTAAGTCATTTTGATGTTAGGAATGCAGAAACACAGAAAATCACATTCACATATCATGTCGTGCTGGTAGCACGATTGAGAGACAGAAATAATCTACCTAGGTTTCACCTACTGGATCATCACAATAATTCTAACTGAATTATCCTGATGATCCGGTAGGTAAAACCTAGGTAGATTACTTAGACTCTTTAGGTATTTTAATTTCACTCTTAGTGCATTGAGCACTTTTACATTTCAGCTTTGGTAATTCTGTCTGGGTTGAATTTTTTGATTGGTCTATGTGGTAATATAAAAATACAAAAACTTGGTTCTCCTATAAAACATAATCTCTCAGATTCTCACACTTATCTGTCATTTAGCCAAAATATTCAATAATGTTATTACCCTATAAATACCATCAAAATAGACTATAAAATCCACACTAGAACTTTTATAGATATTACCCAGTCAAATTGCTATGTGGACTTTTGGTATTACTTGATATTGAAAATTGTAAACATTTCTGTTGACAAAACTATAAACATTATCTTTAACTGTGTATACCAACATGCTTCTCTACTTCTCACTAAAATTAAAGCCTTTACTTTTCAAAAAGTTTCATTTTACAATTATGACAGAAATGTTTATTAACAAACAAACTGCATTTGTATGCCTCTCTCACCCTAAACAATCATATCAGACAAAATACTACTGCTTTATCTAGATGTTTCACTAGTCACTTATAAGACCAAAGTGCCATGAGGAATCATTTCAACAAACACATTCCTTGAAAGCTCCAATGTGCCAAATTCTTGTCAAAAATATCCTGATATTATACAAGACCAACAGTAAAAATTAAGCTCAAAATTCTATAAAATCAAAAAACCCAAATCCTTGCAAAATCTTCAAACACAGAGTTCTAAATATATTTAACAATTAAAACCCAGCTCATTTTCACTCTGCTTTGTGACATCAGCTGATGACACTGATTGATACTATTCTTATTTGAACTGTGAACATTACACAGTGTCAGCTGATGTTTATTCGCCTATGCCAACTTCCATAAAAAAAAATTTTATATGGCTAGAGACAAAGATGAAGGCACTCAAAGCCCTAAATCTTTTGTACTATTTCTATATTCATTCATTTTGACAAAAGTCCTACATGGTTCCTTGTCCTTTTTAACTGAAAATATATATATATGTATATATGTGTGTGTGTGTGTGCATGTGTAGAATTGAGTTCTAACTAAAGATATATATATTACGCTCATAGTTTAATGGTTATTCTGGGAAAGTTATGCATCCAACTATTCTCCCTCCAGCTATGGGTAAACAGTAGGGCAGACTAGGCTCTTTAACCTTGGTATGACAACTAGTCTAGAGAAGGAAAACTCTGAATTCAAACCACTTAAAAAAAATTGACCTTGCGTCATATCCTACTTCTGCAAAGGAGTTGGTAAATACACACACACACACACACACACACACACATACATATATATATATATATATATATTATATATCTTGTACATATTCCATTTTTTATTTTTCAAAAGAAGTACAGAGCAGATTTCATAATGTTTGTTTTTTTGATCAGCTTGTGTGGCATGCATTTGTCAAGCTTTTAAAATTTTGGTGCAAATGTCAAATAACTGTTAAATGTTTAGCATTTAGTTCTGCAACCTCCTAGAGTTTTTGTCTGTGCTTCTTCAATAAATACCCTCAATTTGTTTTTGTTAATCGTATTTATTTCATAACCCTCTTCACCTTCAAAGTTCTTGTCTCTGTTAAAACCTGTTTGGAACCAATGTTGGACTGGTTGTTGATGGTCCAAATGCTTTTTGGATATTATAAGCTGTTTTGGCTGTTATATTTAATTCTAAATTCACAAAAAAATTTTTTTTTTTTTTTGATAAACAAGAATAAACAGTAAAAAATAAAACAATTAGCATAAGCCAGCATAACAAAATTCTTGCTTTAAAATAGCTTATTGCATAGACATAACTGAATAAAAGTATATTCCTAAATGTGCATCAAATTTTAGAAAAAGATTTTTTTCCCTCCAACTTCATGATTAATGTCAATATCAATTTTTATTTTAGGCCTCCGAAAGAGGTTATTAGAGCTTAAGACATGTGCTAATTCTCTCAGTTGCTCTACATGAATAAAAACAATCCCATTGCTTGTATGATGGGTTCAGCTTAAAATTTCCAGAAAATTACCAACTATGATAGACATCTGAAAAAGGCTATAATGAGTACATTAATTGAAATATCATGGCTATAATAACTAAGATGAGGACTCTTGTCAGATTAAGTTAGTGTATAATAATTATTCCTCATTTTGGAAATTTGGACAATTTAACCAAGTTGCTGATAAATCTACTCCTTACTTACCACCTTAACTTTTTAGCTTGAAATGAATTTCATAAGTGCTGTAAAAATATATCAGTATCAGTCTTATTTCTTAGTTTATAACATTTAGCCTTTTACATTTGGATTTAGATTTTTATTCTCTCTCAGGTAATATTAATCAGGTAATGTCTTAGAATACTCCCCCCCACTTCCCTTTTAATATTATCATGCATAATGTGTAACAACTTTAATTACAATTCTTTTAAATAAGTAAAACCCAGCCACATTTTGCATTTGCCTTTATGTTAATTTCATTTATATCTCTATACGTTATATTGTCAGCATTTTTTTTTTTTTTTTTTTTTTTTTTTTCTTTTTAAATCAGTGAAAATGAATGTTAAAGCAGAGGACTCTTGAACATAATCAATATCTTAATAAAATGAAAGTGTGTAACTGGGCTTGTTGATTTTTTTTTTTTTTTTTTTTTTTTTTTTCCCCCATATCACTGAATATGATGTAAACAAAAAAATTACTTAAAGCCTTATTCTTATTTAATTTGTATGTAATGTGAGTGGTCCCTGGTGCCACGGGATCCTGTTTAAAATTCTTTCAAAAATTTATTAATGTTCAGTTTTGGTATAAAAATTGACTTTTTTTTTCTCAGGTGGAAAATTCTTCCTCTTATATTTTCAATTTTGAAGAGTTTTCTTGTCCTGATGGAATTACTCCCAACTCCGGTTTAACTGGACCAAATAATATATAATTTTTTTTTTTTTTTTTTAATTTTTTTTAAGATTGGTTAATCACTGCTGGCACTGTTGGTTGTTTAGTGGTTTTAATTAAATTCATAAGCAAGAACCAATTGATTTAAATATCTTTTTTAGATAAACTAAATAGAATGTTTATAATATAATTACAGACCCAAAACTTTGTTGGCTCTCTAATCAAAGCTACCCAAGTGAGAGTACTGTGTCAACGCTTACACTGCCCACTTCCATTAGTGTCGATTCTAGTGAAGAAGACAGTAGCAGTGACTCCAGTGAAAATGAGGATGATGGTTTGGATGAAGATGATGATGGACCTTCTGAAAAGAAAGCAAGGATGGCAGAAGGTGGAGAATATCAAAAGACGGGTAGGCAATTCCAAATTAAACAAATTTCTCAACTTTACATTTTATTCTTCTCTTTCTTTGGTTTGTAAAATTTCTTTTAATTCTACGATATTAGATGTGAGCAAAAGTTTTTTTGTTGTTTTTTTTTTGTTTGTTTGGTTTTTTTTTGTTTAATGCTGAGAATTTTTGCTTACCTAATAGCTGAAATATTATTGAATTTGCTAAATATTCTATGAAGATTTGAACTTTATGTTCAATTAAAAATCTTAGTTCTACACCCAGAGAAAAGGGAAAAAAATCTTAGAGGAAAAGTAATTGATTTTGACACTTCATTTTTAATTTCAGTTCATAATTTGTCAGTGGAGTAGAATTAGAGGAATTAAGAGAATTGGCTGTGAAAATCTTTATTTGATTCCAATTCTGACTAGATGAACAATAGTCATTTGTTCAAACAGTCAAATGCTTCAACATAAAACTTTGTGGTGTTGTTTTGTTTTTTGTTTGTTTTTGTTTTTTTTTGTTTTTTTTTTTTTGTCTCCCCCCCCCCCCCGATAGCTCTTAGATATTTTAGAAAGTTAAATGACTCTACTTATTTGAATATCTGCCAAGTACTACTCCTATTATAAATATCATAATTTTTTCTATAAACAGGAAACATATGCAAAATATATTAACAATATATCAGCATAATTATCTTAACTTGTTTATACCAGAAAATCTTATTGATTTTCAGTCTTGTCAGCAGGGCTTAGAATATGCCAACTGCATCTTCTGCAAAAGGGGTGTCCTGAGTATGATGCTAATCTGTATTTAGTGGTAAGGCTCCAATTTTGGAGTGTATGGAATCACCCCTTTATTACCATTGCTCCCAAGTCCATGTTAGGGTCCCATCTATAGGTTAAATAGATCTGTTCGAAAATTATTAGTATTCAATAGGAATATATGAAACCATATAACTGCAAACAAATGATTATCATTAAATAGAATTAGTAATGTTAGATAGGAATACTTGAAACCATTTAACTCTATGCAAATTATTTGTATAAAGAAGCAACAATTGTTTAAAAATGATTAGTTACTTGAAACTATAATTGCTTGCAAACTATTGGTGTTAAATAATACTTGAAACAATATAACTGTATAAAAAATGATTATTAAATAGAAATATTTACTTGAAACAATATAATTGTGTAAATCATTAGTATTAGATAGGAATACTTAATAGCATATAAAACTGTAAACAAATTATTATAGTCAGATTAAAAAAAAAAGTATGATTTAGAATAAAAAATATTGCAATGTAACACTGAAGCTAGAGTTATGATTGTAATCAAATTTTGGTATTGAATAACCTATAAAGGGGTTGATATGCTGTTAAACAAAAAATCCAAACTGATCCATTGATTTTCTTATAATAAAGCTTTTTTTTTTTTTTTTTTTTTTTTTTTTGACAGAAACCAAAGCCAAGTGAATAAATTTTTGTTTAAATTTTACTTTTCTTTTAGTTGATGGTAAAATGCAGAAAGATCATTTGAAAGAAGACACTTATTTAGCAAAGAAGAAACACAAGTCAAAGAAACATAAGCATCACAAGAAACACAAAAAACATTCAAAGTCTACAGAAAACCGAGATGGCAGTGCTGGAAAGTAAGTGTTTTACAAGCCTATGATGTTAAAATTAAAATGTCTTGAGCATAGTTATTCTTTAGTTTGGGTTATCTGATTTGACAGAAAGTAAATCATGAATGAGAAATTATAAAATTGATAATAAATTTAAAAAAAAAAAATGCTGTTATGGTAATTTTTAGTTCACTGTATTAGATATGGAAAGCTATTTAAAAGAAAAACCAAAAGGGCTTTTTTCTTTTTTAATTAATCAGTTTATTAATAAAACAGTGAAAGCTATGCTAATTCATTTTGGTTAAGAAAAAAATTTATCCTATGTGCTGTCATAGTAAATTAGTAATTCTATTAAAGGAATATTAATTTCATGGATGTTGATAAAAGATCAAATATTTGTAAAATGTTGCTAATTATTGATTTAATATCAGTGTATTAACTATTGGGTTTTGTTTTATTATATATTATTTGCTAAACATCTTTTACATACCAAAAGTGACATTAAAATCAGAATCATTGTCTTTTGAAATATAGTTTTATTAGAAATTGTTTCAATATTCTTTCTTCAATTGACTTTGATTGAATAAGGCTTTTATTTCTTTTAAATAAGGAATCTGGTTGATTTCATAAAGGAAATTCCTGGTAAGATCTTCATTGAAGATATTGATGGACTTCGTATAGAAGATGCCTTTCGGATTGACCGTAAATCAGACTACAACATCTGGACTTATGGTTCTCTTTATAAACTTCACATTGCCAAATACACAAGGTGCTGTAAGTTTTGTCTTGGACTTTCAGATGACAATGCACGGTGTTTGTTAAGCAACCAAACTTCAAATACAGAGGTGATGAAAAACATTCGAAAACGATATTTCAGTAAAGAGAACCTGAAATTGATTAATGTTGCCTCAGAAAACATCAAAGCTCTGGAGTTGGGTGACCAACAAGAAAACAGTAAGGATCTTAGCAAAAACATTTTACTTTTTCATGAATCTGAGAAAAACACAAATACAAGTGACATTGTTCCTCATTCAATCCTGGACCAATCAAGTGTGGCCTACCTCCAGGGCCACACTGTGAATTCTGGTTCTTCAGCCAATTACACTGAAGAAACCAAAAATCCATTGTTGGAAAAAGTGGCTTTCTATAACAAGGAATTACATGATAACCCCCAAAACATTGCTCTTTGGTTAGACTTTGTTTCATTCCAGGAGAATTTTCTTGAAAATTCTGGGACACCCGGGCATAAAGATAACTTGTTGAATCAGTCAGCTCGAAATATTCTGGAAAAGAAAGTATTAATATTGGAAAAAGCCATTGAAGCTAATCCAGCCTCTATTGACTTGAAAGTAGCCCGACTAAAACTGTGCCAGGACTTATGGGAGCCAAAACATGTTCTTGAGTCCTGGGAGCGGCTTGTGTCGGCAAACAGTGCTAATTCAAGTCTGTGGAAAAATTACCTGTTATACATGCAGGCTTCCCTATCTTTGTTTAGTGTTTCCAAGGTGACTAAACTCTACCACAAGTGCTTCAAGTGCCTGCTCGAAATCAGAAATACAACATCATCACAAACCCAAGCAAATAATTTAGACAAAGATTTATTAGGTAAGTAGAGCAACTTTTTTTTTTTTTTTTTTTTTTTTTTTTCTCTCCATAAGTTTGAAAGTATTTTTTTGTAATCATGTATGCATGCATGACTTCTACATTTTACAGTTTCTGAATTGTCTTTTTTTTTTTTTTTTTTTTTTTTTCTCCCCCCAATGTGGATTTATTTTATCATCCATTTCTGGATGTCAGTTTATTATTGTTGCATATTGACCCATGACCAAGCCATCAATCAGAGATTCTCTAAATGGGACGCCCCTGTGAAAATAAGCCAAAGCAGTCATGTGGTTGATTGGAAATCTTAGGCATGATGAGATGATATATGCAAATGCCTTTGTGAGGATTGCAAGCAGGTGAGTTTTAAGTCACTGTCAGCTCGCAGTCATAAAGAGCACCCACTGGGGCAGTGGCCCACAGAGGGCCTCCAGGTTCATAGACGACCCCACCCCAGCCAAGAAGCAGAAGTGCTAAGTAGGACCTTGAAGATAACACAGCGTGGAATGGTCAAGAGAATAAGAAGTTATGAGTCAATATAGCAGTCTGTCTTCATCTCCATCTGTCTCTCTCTCACACCACAGAAGCTTTGACTCTTAAGAATAAAGAGTTCTATTTATATAATGAGTGCAAAATCTTGACATGTCTCATGGTATGCACTGGAAAATTACGGACTCTGTTCTGAATCATACTTAAGGGACAAATATAGATGAACAAATGAATAAAGTACCCTTGTTAACTGTGAAAAAAAGTCAATGGAGTCAGTAAAGTCGAAAAAGAACCCCCAGGAAATTTTATCTTACCTTTGAAAGTGAGCAGAAAACTAGTGTGATGTTGTTTTTATCAGAATGGGGAAAAGGGTCTGCATGAACCAATATCAGCTTGGGTTATCCATAAGAAAAGAGCACAGAGAATGAGCAATTGTACAAAAAAATATAGATATGTTTGTGTATGAAAATTGTTACTGTGAAAAGAAAAGAATTGAAAACAAAGAAAGAAGCAAAAAAGACAATTTTCCTAAAAATAGAATTGTCATAAGCATGAAAATTTTTTGACGTGTTTTCAGTTGTGAACTTTTTTTTTTCTGGTTGGACATTTTGTTTTGACTATTGCATTTTGCTTTATGTATTTTTGAAATTTTTTTTTCTCTCCAACCGCTGAGAAGTTTAGAAGGGAATAATTGTTTAAATTTAAGGCAGTATTTCTGGATCTCTCCCACCGACTCATTTCATAAAGATTTGGATTTTTTTTTTTTTTTTTTTTTTTTTTTTTTTTTTTTTTTTTTTAAGGTGATATTTGCTGGAAGCAATAATTAAGAAAATCAATTGCTGATAGATGTTTTGGCGTGGGATATTTTGGTTGTTACTGCATGCATTTCAATTTATAATGCCATTTTGAGGTATTGGTTTGGGGCCATGATGATATTGTTGTTGAATTTTTGGAAATCCCCTAGTTACTCTTGGTAGGATCCTGTGGAGGGGATGATTAGTGTATGATCATAAGGAATCCAGGTAAAATGTGTTGTTAGAATGACTGGGGTCATGGGGTTTGTGACAAGGATTTTGGGAACCAAGATGTTGGTCCAGTGATATTTTTAGTTTCCTCAAGGAATTGCAGAGCAAGGACTTATGTTGTTTTTTTAAATGGGATATATAATTGTGTTGTAATTTTGATGTATGCATGTAAGATTGCCAACTATGCCAATAAAGAATAATTTAGATAATAACTAGAACGGGGTAATTGTCACATGATGAAAATGTCATCTAAGATGTGTAGTGATTGTTGTAATTTTGCTGTTGTCCTTGAACATTCTTTGTAAGATGTGGGTGTGGAGAAGGTCATGAGGAAAATGTCCTCAGTTGGGCATTTTGAAAAATAAGGTGGGGATATTGACCCTTGACTGAGCCATCAATCAGAGATTCTCTAAACAGAATGCTCCTGTGAAAATAAGCAGAAGCAATCATGGGTGTGATGAAATGATATATGCAGATACCCATGTGAGAGTTACAGTCAGGTGGGTTATGAGTCACTACAAGCTTGCTGTCACTGGGGCAGTGCCCCACAGTGGGCCTCTGGTTGAGTAACCCCCAGCCAAGAAGCAGAAGTGCCAAGTGGGACCTTGAAGATAACAGTGTAGTATGGTCAAGAGAAGAAGTTATGAGTCAATATAGCAATCTGTCTTTGTCTCCTGCCATCTGACTCGCACACCACAGAAGCTTTGACTCAAGAAGAATAAAAAGTTATATTTATATAACCAAGTATCGTGGTTCTTCCATTCCTTTATCACAGTATACAATACTATGCCTATTGTTTTGAATTTCAAGTCAGTATTAATTTCAGCCACTTAGAAATTTACACATTCTTGATACCTCTCTCATCAAGAAACCACCATCTATAAGAAATTTAATCTGAATTATTAAAAGGCATTATTAATCTAAATGGTTGGCTAAATTCCAAAAAGCAATCAACTTAAAAGGAAAAAGTTTTAGAATAAAAACAATTCAATTTTAAGTCGGTAAACTGATCCTTTTTAAGGTCTGTTCTTATAATTTTGACTTGGTCATGTTAATGTGTGTAATACAACATATTCAAGATTTCAACAAGTTTAAGTCATTATTTAAAGTAACAAATAGGAAAGCAGATAGTGATTGTAATTTGTCTAAAATGATCTCTTTTTTCATAATTGATATAAGTAGCGAAGATGCTAACACCTTTGTCAGTAAAGTTTTATTGACTTGGTTATTGGAGCAAAGAATGTATTTTGGACATGAAAATCAACTTCAAGTTTTCCAATTTAAAATATTTTCACTCTATCTCCTTTGAAGTTTTTGAAATAAATGTCTTTCTTTTTTTTCCATCATATGATCAATTTATAAACCTTCTGCCTCTAGTGTAAATTCATTTTGCATGATAAATATAACAAGATCAGTTACAGTTTTATCAGTTAATACTCACTAAACTTTGCTTTGTACATCTCAAAGAAAATAAATTTTTGTATTTCACATAAAACTTACTAGATATAATCTTTAAAAAAATGTCATTCAAATTCCTATTTTAATTAAACTTTTTTTTTTATAGTTTAGAGTCTTTTCCTATCTCCATAATCATAATGGAATTTAATGTAAAAAAAAAAAACCAAACAATTTACTGATTATTTAAAATAAAAAATAAAAAAAAACTGGATACATTCCATGCTTTCAAATCCTCAGATTTCGTATGCAGAATGACACAAGCAACACATTTTAAACTTCCATATCCATTGCAAGTATTGGGATTTAGCATTTTTAAAATGGTCTTTCAACTTAAAAATTGGATATAAAAAAACTGATATAAACTCAGTTTTCTGATTTCTAACTTCTCCAGGATTAATAGCAATCATGACAAGATGTGGTTAATTAACCCAAGTTTTGAGAGGCTGATAGTGAGAACCAATAAAATGTTTCATTTTGCAACACTTTCATTTAATCAAAATATCAGTTAATGTATTTTGCATTTTCATTGTAGTATTTACTAAGTCTAGTATGACGCAAAGCCAACTGAAATAAAATGTGAAAGTATAAAGATATTTTGCCAGCTTTCCAAGCATAAAGAAAATGCACATGTGTCTTGACTATTTGGCGGCAGACCAAGTTACTCAATACTTATTAAAAATATCATAGGCTGCTATGAGTTAAAGTAGACATTTCAAAATAATCAAAATTGGCAGTGTTTTATTTGAAATCTTTGAAAAATGTATTCCTGTATGTGTGGTCAAAAATCCAATTCATATATTTGACTTAGTTTCAAAAAAATTTTCTATCAACTAAAGCTCTTAAAATTCTTTAGTCACTTAATACTTTTGGTTTTTCATCTCTGATTCAAATATGCAAATACTTTAATTTTCAGATGTGTTTGTCCAGTATTGCCATTTTTTGCTACAAGCTGGATTCACTGAAAAAACTGTGGCATCTTTCCAAGCTCTGCTCGAATTCAATCTGTTCTTCCCTCCATCATTGGAGAAGGCAAGTCACAGTGATTGCATAGCTGTATTTGAAAGTTTCTGGGACAGTGGCGTTGGACGTTTTGGAGAACCTGGGGCCCAGGGATGGAAGTACTGGGTGGAGAAGAAACCAACTACCCTAGACACTTCATGCACTTCAGGTCAGTACTTGTTTACTTAGATCACTGACTTTAGACCAAACATTTGGAATAAAAGGAGTGTTGTATTTTTATTTATTTTTTTTTTTTTTTTTTGTTTAAGACACTTATTAACATTTCTTTCTATCAAGTCAGCCACAAGAAAGTGTCAGAATATTATTGAAGGTGGATGAGCAGTTAATAAGTGGGCAATTGTTAATGTTTGAAAATGTTAGTATCAGTCTTATCTAGAATAAGAATTAAATATTTTGTTAATATGTAGTAGATAATTGATAGATCAGTGATTTTGGGCTGAAAAAAATGTTTTGCTAAATTTTGAGGTTACTTGTCTATGACTACCTATGAAAAACTAATTTGTATATTAAGTGTCGTTCATGAGAAGAAAACTTGAATGCTTAATGCACTAACTTTGGCATGTTCTGTATGAAATGAAAAGCAAAAACATTTAATAGCTCAACAACCTTTTTAAATAAATTGATATAAAATTTTAATCCTATAATTGAATTTCTTTATTTTTCTCACTCTTTTGAAAAGCAGCAAAAAGTCACTTTTGTAATGTAGATCATCTGTTAACTTTCTTTTAAAATGTGGAATGTTTACAATTTGGATGTTTTTGTTTCTTCAGTTCAAGTTGACCAAATTGAAGAAGACATCATCTCCCAAAACAAACCACAATGGAAAACCTGGTTAGAAATTGAGCACCTCCGTGAGTCTGTGCACTGTTTGCCTTGGAGACCAGACACTAGTGCCGATGAGACACTTGAAGACTGTGAAGACCTTGATCGACTGGTGCTCTTTGATGACATTGCTCCTGTTTTATTCATATTTCACAACAAAAAACTCAATTTGATGTTACTTATTCACTCGCTCTATTTGCTTGGGGTGCAAAAGGATAAAGAACATATACTCCTTCTCAGCTTCCTTGACCAATGGTGCCTCTCCCCACTGACACTTGTTAACATCCCTCATTATAACACCTTGTGGACTGATATTGCTACTACACCTCTCAGTGGAAGCAAACCTACCCATGACTTGCTCAAAAAATTTATTGATTGCATTTTCCAACAAGCTTTACAGGTATATCCACTCTTTGTGCATGTGTAAGGTTTTAATGAAATCAGATGGTATGAGAGAAAAAAGAAGCCTATATAGAAAATCAGATTCACATGTTTCACTATCAAAATGAATGTATTTAACAAAAATGAAATCTACATGTGACAGATAAGAGGAGCATGTTAATTTTTTTTTTTTTTTTTATATATATATTATGTACTATATCACTTTGATTTCCCCCCCACACACACACACCATTTCATTTTTTGTTGTCATTTTGTAGTTTACATTCTTTGAGTATTCATTTGATGAGGAAAAGAGGATATGTTGTAAAACCTGACTGTAAATTGATTATAGCAGATTCTTGAATGAGAGTACTTTGTCTACATTATTGCTATGCCAAATTGGTATTTTGTTTGAATTAGACACATTTAAGACAAAATTATGATCACAGATGTTTTGGTGGTGTACCATGATATTCATTTCCAATTCTCTGTTTACGTTTTTCTAATTTCTGCTGATATATTTTTGGTTGGTGCATTGCTTACAGGATACTTCATAAATTCCTACTTCAGATGTGGATTTTTTTTTTTTTTTTTTTGTCATATTTTTTATTGTTCTGGAGGTGTTTTTTGTTATATTTATGTAAGATGGGTTATGTTTCTTTTGAGATTGTTGGTAATTTAAAAATGACAATTTTGCTCAGCAAAATGTAGACTCTCATCCCAGAATTTACTATCAATTTATCCTCTTGTCCTCACTAAATTAATACTTAAAGACATAAACTACAAAAAATATATATATAATTTATTTATAGTAGTATTTATATAATTTTTTTTTAAGTAACATGCTTCTGTTACTTGTAGGTTTCATTGTTGAATAATTTATTTAATGTTTCTGTATACCTATTTCTAAAAAATGTCTAAGTTTACTTAGTGTCTTTTTTTTATATGTGCATGCATACGGCCTTTATTCATTTTTAGTTTTATCTAGGACAAGGTTGGGGTGGGAGGGATAAAAAAAAAAAGATCATGTTCCAACTATAGTTTTTTGCTCTAAAATTTGAAATTCTGGTTTCTGTACCAACCACTGTTGGTAGGCAACATCTACTTCAACCCAAACACACAATATTTCCTTAGCTGACTATCAGTTCAAAAACTAGAAGCAACTTAAATATTCATCCTTCAGTTCTGAAATCCAGTACCATAAAAATAAGACAAATCTTATTTCAGTTGCAGATATTGTAAATGTGGGAACAAACTTTTTTTTAAGTAGGCGATGGAATGGGGTGAAATAGATTTTCATGTACTGGAATATTGTGTTCATAGTTTTAATTGTATTGTTTGCTATTTAAATTTGGAAATTTATCAGAATTCTGTTTTGTTATAATTGTAAGGTGGAGGATAATATAGATAAAAGATAATATAGTCTGTAATTCATTAATATGGATTTGTTTTTGTAATTTTACACATACAGTTTGAAAAATTAAGTTTTTATCAAAGCAAACAAAAGTAAAAACCTAAAATCCCTTGATATGTGAAGTTTACTTCTCAAAATAAACATTTCTTGGTGCCCTTTTTTTTTTCTTCTTCTAAGCAAAAATTATTTAGTTACAACAAAATAATTGAATGTTACTAATTTTAATAGCTGCTTCATTTGTCTGTTGTCATAATGAATGATATGAAATGGTTACTACATTATCTTTGATTTTCTAAATGTTTAGTTTCCTGATTGCAAGATATTTCTTAATACACTGATTAAAAATTGTTTATTTCAGGTATTTACTGGTGAAGAAGCAATGGCCATCACACTGTTATGGATTCAACATCACTTGTCTCAGATTCGGCAGTCAGGTGGCAATATTGATAAAAGTGCTAGCAAGGATGTCCGAAAGTTTGCCAAATCACTACTGAAAGAGGGCCAGAACCGAAACAACTTGATTCTGTGGAATGCCTTTGCTCGTCTTGAGTGGGAACTTGGCAAAGAAGAAGAGGCTTTGAATGTAGTCGAAACAGCATTAGTGATGCAAGCTGGAGACCTCCTCCACGTCAGTAACCCATGGGAAGGAGCAGGAATCTGTGCCTTGTACCACACCTACATTGACATACTTCTTGGGATGAAGGTGCATGCCAATACCTGGTGGACAAGTAATGAGAACAAGCTTTCCCCAAACATGGGCAAATCAAAGTGGGCCCTGATCCACTTGGCTGAAGGCACCAAGCTGAACAGCAAGAACTATACACTGATGACTATCTCTCCTACAATGGTGCTAAAGACCAGAAAGAAATTGGGTGAGATACAAGAACAAATATGGGACCAGTTCCGAAACTCATCTCCAGAAAACCTGACTGCATTAAGTTATTTTCTCATTGAATTTGTTGAATGTTTTGCTTTGTTTGAATATTGCTTTAGCCGTTTGACCATTGCCCTATCCTTGCTGGACTCTATTCAGGATCAATGCATTAAACAGCTCCAGAAGAACAAAAGTGGCAGCCATAGAGAGCTTTTGCCTTTCCTTGAAACTCCTGCAGGTATTTGGATTTTTTTCCCCCCCCCTCACTTTATAAATGCTCCCATCTATCACCACCACCCCCAGTATATGTTGAAAAAATTTGATAATTTCAGATGAAGTTTGTGATTTTAGTCATTGAATTTGAAATAGAAAAACATTTTTCTCAAGAAACAGTATTTTTGTTTTAAATTATATGTTGTGGTACAAATTTGGACTATATATAGATACATTGAAAATATTTTAGGGTTATTTTTTTATTTTTGGGTGCTAAATTTTAAATACATTTTCTCTATCATAAAATTTTTATAAATTTGATATTCCTATACATGCACACTTTATATATTTCTGACAATATTTGAATTCAATTCTAATTTTAAAATCAATGTTCAAAACTAGTTATCTTCTTAATCCTGAATATGGTTTAGAAGGAATATCCAGAAAGAAAAAAAATCTACAACTTAATATCAACAATATCTCAGACCTACCAGCTTGGTGAATACAGATAAAGTACTGCTACAAAACCGGGACATTGGCCCAGCGGTTAGAGTGTTCGCCAATGGCCCGGGAGACCTGGGTTCAATCCCAGGTCGAGTCAAAGACTTTAAAAATGGAACTTGATACCACCTTGCTTAACACTCAGCATTATAAGGTACGGTTCAAGGGTAAAGTGGAGCAATCCAGGGAATGGAGTAGCGCCCTCCCCTACACCTTGGTGTAGTAGCTATCGAAAAGGGAGCCTTCGGGTCACCCTCGACTATGGTCGCTAACTTACTGCTACAACCTTTTCATAGTCGGAATTAATGAAATATGTTAAACCTATATCAAAAAATGGAACTTGTTTTATGCATTTGTTCTAAAAGTTTCCTGGTTTGTCTAAAGCTAAATTGAAATAAGGTTTTTTTTATTTCTCCTGCAGAATTTGACTGAATGGTAAATGACTAGAATGAGATGCTTTGGGTATCATTCAAAGAAATAATTTCCAAGTCCTTATTGCCCAGTCAGCTGGGGCTGTGCACCTCTGCAACGAGTGTCCTGGATATGATACTAAACAATCTGATGGTGAGGTTCCAGCAGTGCTGGAGCTTTGGAGAATGCGGAGTACCTCTTCATTGCCATCGCTCCCAGGTCCACTCTGGCCCAGAGTGGTAGCACCTGATAGGGTCCTATCTCTGGGTTAAATAGAACTAACAGCATACTTATGCTAAACTGAATTGTTTGAGTAAACTGAATGGCTTGAAATAGAAATATTAAAATGGTGTGCTTATGCTTAACTGAATTAATTGATATAGAACTGTTTTTCAACATTTAAAACTGTATTTACACTTAAATGAATTGTTACAAATAAATGCTTGAATAGTTTGAAATAGAAATGTTTTTGACAATTAAACTGTGTACTTATGCTAAAATGAATTGTTTTAAATAGAACAGATTATTTACATAAAAATGGATTTGGCAGTAAATAACCTACAAAGGTTATGCCATAAAACCAACCAACCAAGTCCTTAGTTAACAAAGAACCAAAATACGAAGAAATTGTGAGACATTTGTTAAGTTTAAAAAAGTTGCATTGGAATATAAGTTAAAGAATTTGCTTTTTGAATTTACATTTTCCCCCCTTGAAAATTTGGAACAGTGAGTGAAGAACTAAGTGAAAAATTTTGTCAGAATATCAAGGACATGGAATGAATCTACAAAATGATGTCGGAATATCAATATAATGAGTGGGCAGGGAAGATTCATAGATCTACTTTGGGGGGGGGTATAAACAACTAGTCACCTAAGCTTTGACGGCTAAAAATCTGGGAAATTTGACTAGTGTAGTTATGTCAGTAATTGAATGTATAGAATTATTTTTGGTTAATGTATGTTTTTAAATTATGCTGACAATACATTTTTATATAAAAGTAATTTGGAACAATAATATATACATACATTCAAATTTATTGTTTATTTACATATATGTCATCCACAGACTGTTTTGTTGTATCACAACTCCTCAGTGTGGCTAGACACGTAGGACACTTGAAGCTGGGATCAAAACACGCCCAACCTTACGTTGGACATAGTATCATACCGCTCAGCATGCATATATATATATATATATATATATATATATATATATATATATATATATATATCTCAATTTATTTTTGATATTTGTATTAGAATGTTTCCATCATATCACATTTTAATTTTTTTTTTTTTTTTTTGCTCATAATACTCAAAATAATTTTGATGTCCTTTATTTTGCAGATTCCAGCTTGAGTTGTCATTCTTAAAAAAAAAAAAATCTTGATAACTTTTTTTTTTATTCTTCAGAAAACCAGATAATGATTCATTGTGAGAAAGTGGCTGTCAAGTTGACTTTGTATCACATGCAGCACCACCCACAGTCTCTTCGCTCCCTGAAACAGCTGCTGAAAAAGGCTTTGAAGCAATACCCTTCAGAGCCCTACTTTCTGAAAGTACTAATTCAGGCAGAACAAGGATCCTACCTGATGACCCATCTGCGACGATATTTTGACCATTGTTTGCTCTCGCCCACCCTGGCTTCACCTGTGATAATTTTGTTTGCTGTACAAAATGAATTAGAACACAAAGCTAAAATGGAGGAACTGGCACGAACAGGTTTTTATTCTTTTACACAAATTACTTGAATTTCACAAGATTTGACTGTATGATTTGGGGACATAATTTGTATAATCTCTGAGAATTTTTTTTTTTTTTTTTTTTTTTTTGTTCCCCCTCCCCCCACATCTGATGTTTTGATAATTTAAATCAAGAATGGTCACAAATCTTGACCTGTCATATCTTTTTGACTCCTCTCTTTCTCCCTCCCCCCTCCAATTCAGTTTCATTGGTGTAAACTAAATGCCATAGAATAATGTGTCCCCCTCCTTTTTTCTTTTAGGAGACTACCAGTTGGCTGTGAATTCTGGTACTATTAATCGGTTACGGTCATTGTTTGAAAGAGGATTGTGTTTACCAAGAATCCGAAATTGTCCCTTAATTTGGCGCCTCTACATTTCTCTTGAAGTAAGAAATTTTTCTTTTTGTCTTGCTTATCACATGATCAAAATATTTTACATAATTCTTTCCATTAAACTTTTTGAATTAAAAGAAAAGTTATGGGTAAATAATGTTAAGAAAGTGTCTATTAAAGAAACTCCTACTTATGTCCCAAATTGTGAAGAGAAGCTGTAAGACCTATATCTTTTTTTAATTGTGTATTTATCTCTGGGAGAGCTGGATATTTTTTTGTCTTATCCAAAATAGATTAAAGTTTACTTTTCCCATGAATATTAGTGTGTTCAAGCTGGCAAGTTTTTGAAAATTAGTGTGACATAAATAAACAGAATGTAAGTTAGGAATATTAACTTGTGCTAAACTAAGCCAAGTTTTTTGTTAATTTATTAATAAAAAGTTCAGTTTTAATATCTTTTAATATAGGTTCAAACACCCAAGAATAATTCTTTCAATATTTTTTTTGTAATTATCTCAAATAATTTTCTCTTTAAACAGTGTAAACATGGGGATCTGGAAAGAGCCACTGGAATCTATTACAGATCCTTACAGCAATGTCCTTGGGCCAAGGTATGTTTTCTTAAAAATCACGTTCATCCGACATAGCAGGTCAGTTATAAACTAAAATCTTTAGTTTTAGATGTAAAAAAAATGAAATGTTTTATTTGATGATTTCATAATTTAAATAAGCTTCAGTTATGTTTCTGAACATTGCTTCATTAGGTTTTTTTTTTTTTTTTTTTTTCCTCTCACCTCATTAATTTTTGTTACAGGCCCTCTACAAAGATGCTGTGGTGATGTTAGGAGATGATAAACTGCAGGACATTGTGGATCTGATGATGGAGAAAGAGATGCGAATTCAAATTCCTGTGGAGGAAATTGCCATTCTGCGTGGGGATGAAAACGTCATGAAAGACCTCTGAATTAAAAAAAACACTTATCAATTTTTGAGGGAAAAGACTAAAACATCAGTAATGGCAACCAGCAATGTCACTGCTGGGGAGAGCCAAGTAGGACGTGGTCATCTTTGACCAAACTGTTGTGATGGAGAGACTTTTTTATAGGAAAGTTATGTTTTAAAATATTCATGCTCACTTGTAAATATTAACATTTACATACGTACATGCCTAAACCTCCTTGTCTGGCTTTTTTGTCTGGATTCACTCACTGTATATTTTAAGAATTAAACTTTTAGAATTGGATTATGCTTATTTCTTCACTCTTTCTGAACTTTACAGGCCAAATTCATTTTAATATTTGAAAAATGTATAGTGAAGTTTTCAAAATATAATTTATGAGAGAATTTCCTAACTCAAAGATAAGCTCTGATATCTTTGTTTCCAAAATCTTTGAAAACAAAGATGCAGCTTGTAAAACACTTCTAGAGTTTAAAAAAAACCCCAAAAAACTCTAGTCAAATTGTATGCATTTGTCTTTTATTTCTGATGCAATTTAGAATTCGTTTTCTCATTTTTTAACATTCATAAAATAGAGGTAAGCTTGTTCTGAAAAGTTGATGTAATGCTGTAAAAAGGCAGTTATATCTTTAATTTTTTTTTTTTTTTTTTTTTTTTTTTTACCCGCATTTGGTGCAAAGATAAAAATCATACTTAAATTCTCGTATGAAGAAAATGTCTATATTGTTCAGGGACAGCTTCAAATAAACCTGAAAAAGAAAATTTAAAATAGTCTAGGAATAGCTTTGAATTGTGTACCTCCTTCTCACTCCCCTAAAAGGGAGTATTTTGTGTATACAAAAATAATTAACAGAAAATAGAATACTGAAATCTTCACATGTAATTGTCAAAATGAAATAACTTACCTCTTTTCTTTAATTCTGCTTCACTGAACAATTTTGCATAATATCTCTGGATTTAAAAAAAAAAAAACAAAAAACTTTTAATTTCTTGAAAATGAATGTTTGAACTAAATTTCTCTAGATTTTTCATGACTTAATCTTGTTGAGGATTCAGGAAAGAGAAGATAAATGGGGGTGAGGCACCAAGTTGCTAAAACATAATTCAGTGTGAACATTTTCTTTTTTAAATCAGTTTGTGTGAAACTAAGGTATAAGCAGTTAATGCTTATTCCTTAGTTAATTTTTGATGAAAGTGTTTCAATTGATTTTGTATCTTGATTTACAAAGCCAACATGTCAGACAATTCAAGCCCACTTTGAAGAAAATCAAATATCTGGATTTGGTTTACAATTGAAGAACAAGAAAATTTCAAAAACCAGTGCTAATGTTAACATTAATTTATAGCATTTCTTTGAAACTAGTCATTTTTATAAATTTGGAAAAACAAATTATTTATTATATTCAACAAGAAAATAATTACTGTATGAGGATTTTTTTTTTTAATTCAAATAAATAAAATTAATTTCATTTAACTTTTTTTTTTTTTTTTTTTTTTTTTTAAGAAAATTAAGATATTTAAATGAAAATAAATCTGAAAGTAATTTAAGATTTGAGGATTAAGTAAAGTGGACGACCTTAGTTGAAGGGTGACCCGAAGGCTCCCTTTTCAATACTGAGTCTTTGGTATGGCTCGGCCTGGTTACTTTTGGAGGATTAATGTATAATAATTAAGGTTTTAAAAAAGAAAAGTGGATATGATCCAGTCTAACCTGCCCAGTGTCACAGAGACATGTGACAATGGTGTGTCCTGGTCCCAACTTATTAGCAACTTGGACAGCAGCAGCAACATTCAGACCTGATGATGCTCCAACAAAGAAGCCTTCTTCTCCCAAAAGCCGAAAAACCTGAATATGCACAAGAGAGAAGCCAATAACTATATAAAAAAAATTTTCTTAATGTTTATGTAGCACAAACTGAAAGTTATAGAAAATTAATTTTACAATTACTGAATTTAATAGAATTTAAACCTTAATTGAGTTAACAAAATAATTGGGAACCTTTTAGACATTCAGTTTTGTTTCAAAGTTCCAAATGACACTGATTCTGTCAAGTGCAAACATTTCATTGTTGAATTTGTCATCATTAAGTTTTTTCCCCTTCCAGAATTTTATTCAACTATCACCATTCCTTCAGCAAAAATTGAAAATATTCGTCATGAGTCAGAACCCCAAAGAACTTAACACCTTTTTCCTTTTTATGAAAATTTTGAAAGTTTCTTAATTCTACTGACATTACTCACCATTTCAACAGTTTTTTCATCTGCAATAAGTAATGCATCATCAACTGGAGCTCCTTTCATATTTCCAGTAATTCGGCCCTGACCAATTCCCTCAGTGATTGAATCCCCTTTGGATCTTTCTAGTTTACCGTGTTTGAACCAATTGTAAACTACACTTCCCTTAAATTAGGTGGAAGGAAAAAAAAAAAAAAAGGCATTTACAACAAACTTAATGTTGAAAATTAAAATTTATAAATTGTCTTAATTTTTTAATTTCTTTCAATAACATGCAAAATGTTTTTAAAATAAGATTCAAATTTTTTTCTGCAACTTATTACTACATATGGCATTTTGACAGATGAGCCTCAATTGTATATTGTTAATCAAGTTTTTTTTTTCTAACAAGCATATTCATGTCATTTTCACCAAAAGACTGAAAAATATTAAAAAGAAATCTTATAAATTAGTGAAAATTCTTGTGAAGAAACTTTTTAAAGTTTATAAAAAAAAAAAAGAATATGTTAAAAATTAACTTCCCAAACTTACAGGGGGATCTGCCACAAAACTTTGAACGTGAGGATTTTGTTCTTTGAGATAAATTGATACACCTGAAATTAAAATAAAAGTTAAGATATACACAAAGGTTCTTCCCAGAGAATTTGGAAGATAAATTATCCATAAACCGTTGCTATTAAATTTGTTCACTTGAAAGTGTCACACTGATACAAAGTGAGATAGCACTCTAACATTCCACATTTTTATAGATAACATTCTTAAACGAACCTGAGCTCGTTTTTGCAGTAAGATTGGTTTCTAATATTACTATATACCAGTCACAATTTATCATCAGTCATTTGCTTGCACACAGTTTTTTTTGTTTTTGTTTTTTTTTTTATTTGACTCATGGATGGGACCCTATCAGGTACTACCACTTTGGGTCAGAGTAGATCTGGGAGCAATGGCAATGAAGGGGTACTAAGGCTGGGTTTGATGTTATATCCAGGTCACTTGTGAGAGGAGAGGGGGCTTACCCCTCTTCAGAATTGCAGTCAGGGTATTCCACAGCCCCAGCTGTTTATGAGTTAGAACAGAAACAACCCCTTAAAAAAAAAGAAAAACGTATATAAAAATGTTAGTATAAACCAACCATGGGCAAACTGGGCCACTTAATTTCAAGAGGGAAATTACATTGATATCTCATTAAACAAAGAAACCAAACCTGATGGATCTATATCTTGATCTGAACAGAATGTTAGGTAAAATTTGTATGTTCATGACACTGATGTTCTTCAAGGGATGAACAAGATGACAGGACAATGTTGGGATATCTTGGTGACTCTGGCTCTAGTTAAGCCACTCCCATGGTAATTTACTCTGCTACACGAGGGGGTGGTCTTTATAAATATTAGAGAGCCCAGTCTATCCTACCGACTATTTACCGATTGATAGGTAGAGAAGATGGATTTATACTTTTTCTGAATATATTGGCACTCAGTGAAACACAAACAGCCTTGTCCTTTTTTTGAAAATGATATCCATTCTAGCTACCCAATTGTTTGATGCATTGTATTTGCAATAATATCATACAACAAAAATCACCTTCCTTGGCCACAATAAGTTTTTGTTTTTTATCATTCAAATTCATTCAAGTTCTAGCAATTCATAAAGAATTCTCTTTGAATCAAGCTATTAAAAATACTTTTCTTTTTCCTTAAGTAGATTGAATTTAGGTTAAGATACTGAAGACTGTCCATGTTCTGTACCTGATTTTCTTTATTGTGGAATCTCATAATAAATCTTATTTTTCATTACCAGTGATTATATTATCCAAAAATGACTTTTTTGCATTGTGTAAAAAGGAAAAGACAAACTGTTTTGATCTGGGGTGATATTTATTCATGTGAATCCAGTTTCCTTAAAATTTCTAATTGATTGATTACTAAATAAAGAGCTGAGTATAAAAAAGATGGCACTGGAAACTTTTGAATCAAACTAAGGGACTTTTATTTATAGTTACAAAATACTTTCAGCAGAAGAAAATTTATAAAATGGTGACAACTGCATTGACAGATTCTTGAGCAAAAGGCAGTAAATTTCTCCAGTTTGTTTCAATTTCAACTATTAATGGGAAGAGATTTGTGTGAATGAAAATAATTCCTACCCTTCATTCTTATCTGGTTCTTAAAATACAAAATCTTTTTGTCACAACACAAAAGTGAATTTAACAAACACAAACATTCTAGCTTGAAAGACTAAAAGTTTCAAATGTGTGAGCAAACATCATATTTTGAAATATTTTGTCTTTAGTGATTTTGCCAGTAATTAATATATCAATTTTTGTTTTGTTTTTTTGCTTTATCTGACACAAAAATAAAATAGTACAGCACTCAGTATGGATCAAACTCAAGATGAGTCTACAAACCATCATAATTACAAACCTTTAGGGAGATAAGATTAAAAAAATTTTCAATCTGATATTTTTTTACTTAATTTTTGATATGATGCAGGTTAATTTTGAGGTAGGGAATGTTTATAAATTGATTTCAGAAAAACAAAAAAGCCTAGCAAATGTGATGATAAGGGAATAAACAGTTTATAAAAATAAATTAATGGAAGAATTTATTACCTGAAAATGTTCCTCCTGTTCCTGTGGCAAATGTCACTGCATCAATTTTGCCTTCTACAGTAAGAAAAAAAAATAAGAGGAAAACACCTCAAAGTCTTGATATTTATTCAGTAGTAATTTATTATCGAATAAAGGTTGATGGGGAGAGACAAAATCCATCAATGTTGACCGAAAATGAATAACAGTTATAAATTGAATCATTTTTGTTCATTTTAGAAAATATAGAATAGTTTTTGCTTTTTCAGAAAAACATTTAGATTTGTTTATTTTGACATTTTATCAGATATTTAGTTTCAATATTTTTAATTAAAACAAAATTCTGCTACACACTTGTTTCTCTCCAGATTTCTGGTCCTGTTGTTTCAATATGAGCAAGTCTGTTTGCCTGATTATCAAACTGGTCAGTCCATACAGCATTCTCAATTGAAAGAGCATATCGTTTAGCCTACAAAAAATCAAGTAAAAACCCTCTGCATTGTCAACATTTTTCTCAAAAATTGTTTTATGCAGCAATTTTAAACTGCTTAATAAATCAATGACCCCCAAAATCAGATCAACATTTTCTTGTCACTTTACCCGAGACCATAATTCATGTGAAATGAAATAGCAAAATTGTCCTGCCAAAAAAAATCCAGAGCCTCATTTGATTGTGTTTAAAAAAAAGTTATTTAAAATGAAACCTTTTCCTCCTGATTATTTAGAAATAATCTTGTGCACAAGTTTATAAATGACAAATCGATAGATTCATATATCAAAACATTTTTAAATTTGATATTGAAATTAAAAATCGTCAAATAAAAATATCTACCTGTTGATTGTAATGATTTGGGTCTGTCAATGCTACGGCAGGAACAGGAAAAAGATCTACTCCAAGAAGCCGCAGCATATCAAACTTTTCCTAAAGAGTAAATAATGATAAAATGAAGTAGCCTTTGATGGAATATGTTTCTTCTTAATTTGGTAGTTTTCAATGAAAAATTAATCTATATATTCATGAAAATATGAAAAAAAAACAATACTGATTACAATTCAAACTAATAACAAAAATTTATAATTAATTAAGCAATGATAGATGCTTCAAATTTGATTTTACTGTTTATTTTTTTTTACATCTCAAACAAAATTAAATACTCACTTTGGATTGAGTGTTAGGCAAGAATAAGGCACATTTGTAGCCAAGGGCAAGACAGATATGAGCTAAACCAATACCTGTGTTACCTGCAGTACCTTCAACCACAGTACCACCTGCTTTCAGCAAACCTACCAACAATTAAGATCAAAGAAAACTTAAATTATTCATTAACTCATTTACATTGCAAATACATTTTTTAAAAAGTCTTAAGAAAAATTTATTTTTTAAGAAAAAAAAAAATTGTCAAACAATGCAAAACTATTTTTGAATAAAGTCTTTTTTTTTTCTTTAAATCTAAGTTTTGAAAATGAATATCAAGAATTTAATCAAAAAATGTTAATAGAATTTCAAACATATCTTAGACTTCAAGATTAGCAAGACAGAGAAATAATGAAAGACAAAAATAACTTGAAAAATCATATTTGTAAGCAATCAACATTCATTTATTTTTCTAAATTTATAGAGCTAAGCTATAAAAGATTTTGATAAGAATTAAGTTATTTTATCTACTGACAAAAACAGTTATGAGAAATGACAAGAATCTCATACATGGAGAATCTCCAGAATTTGGCTCATAATAGAAATATTCTTGCTATTATTACACTCCTTGAAAAATCTTACAGCTTACACTAATAAAGAATAATTTAGCAAAGTTCAAATCAATGTGGATTAGAAGGTTTGCAATTACAAACCAATCAGAATGCAGCTTGAACTTGACTGCAAATAGTTATTAAAGTAGTTCACCTGCAAATATTTATACAATGTTTTAGCAGCCTAAACAATGAGTTCATTGTGCTATCTATTACTCTACATATTACTCTGCATATAAAACTTGATTAAAAAAAAAGATTAATATATTTTGGGCCAGTTTCATAGACAGTATCAACTATAAATAAGTAAACCCTTAACAATTATTTTAATAAAAAGTAAATTTACTTCTAAACCAACAATACCAGGATTCTATTATTTCTAGTGGAGCATTATACTATCAAAATGAATATTAATAGGTATTATTATCAAAATCTACAGTATTGGAACTCTATAATCATAAACATATAGCAGTCCAAAAGTAAGTATAGTTTCAGTGATGTTAAGTCTAATAATAAATAATACCTAATATCTCTGTATAATTTTCTACAAGAAATAATAAAAAAACATGGTATCATTAGTTTAGAAGAAATTTAACTTTTTTTGTTGAAGGTATACCTACTTAATTATGTATGACTTGGTCCCATAGGCTAAGTCTACAGTTCATATTAGTATCCTTGGATTGAAGCTATAAAGTTGATTTAAATTCAACATTCATGAGGTGACAAAGAGTTACCTTTCTTTTCTGCATCTTTGATGAGATAGAGAGCAGCACGGTCTTTTACAGATCCTCCACCATTACAAAATTCTGCTTTGGCTAAAATATTACATTCTGTAACCCAGAAATTAAATAAAATCAGTAATGATCTTGTAAAATTTATTGATAGGGAGAAGATATGTTTATTTGCTGTCATTGTATGTTAATGTACACATTCTGTTTTGAAGAAAAAAATAGAGTATTTAAAAAAATATGCATAAACAGATTATAGGATTTACACTCCTAAAATTTAAAACTAGTTCGCAAAGAGCACACAGAGTGAAAATTCTAGAAAAATAGGATCTAAGACTCACTTGTTCTTGAAACAAAAATAGTAAGATGGTAAAATAAAATAAGTTTTGGAAACTTGATTGGACAGAGTAGTCAGATGCCAGTGTCTTCAACTATGTCCACATGCTGAACCCCAAAGAATTTGTCTCATACAAAAATAAATCTTCCATTCGGAGCCGGTCATGTGAATCGGGAATGTATATATTTCATGCTTTTGACAGTCTTTTTCTCACATGTTCACACAGCCTCCTACATTCTTAGCTTTTCCACCTAACCACAGCTTGAGACAACTTGACAGTGACACACAGCCAAAAATGGGAAAACATACAGCCAGTGAAAATACATTCACAGCCATACCAAAATTAGCATTCTCAAACTACTCAACTTTTCATGAACTTTGACATTGCTACACACATATGCACATACACAAATTTAGCCAGTGGGCAGACACATACTCCACTATGTAATTTTTGGTTCACATATATATACACACACATTTACATAAGTACAACTCTACGACTTTGTCATTCCTCCTCTCTTAACAACAAACACATGTACAGAGAGGTATGTTTGAACAACACACTTACATTCACATAACATTTGTAATATACCCATCCACACAGACAAATACATAACAAACACATTTGCATACTTCCTACTTTGTATTAACTTTTCCTAGTTTTTTTTTTGTTATATAAAAACTGGTTTTCCTTCTCGTTGTTGTTAAATTGTTTTTTTCTGCATTGTTTATATTCCTTGAGTTGGTAATTGTGGAATGACACTGAGTTTTGTTTCTAACAAAGCTTCAAGAGAACAAACTCCTCACACCACAAGTAATGACAATCGACATTTCATTTCATCCTCTACAAGACATACGTGGTGCATTGAATAAGTTTCCAGACTTTTTTTTGTACAGGCATTTAAAATTGTCATAGACTCTTGAAATTCAGTATGTTATTGCTATACATCTTATGAGATGACTGACCAATTTTTATGATTTCACATTCAAATGAACAGCTACAGCAGCAATTGGAATACACCCTACTAAACCTGATTGTCACAGCTGGGGAATTTCAAAAATGCAATCCGGACATGAGGACACTTTAGAAGAACAATATGCAATAAAATTCTGTTTTAAACTTGGAAAAAATGCCACAGAAACGTATGGAATGCTTCAGACTGCTTTTTGACCATCTTGCATGAATCAAGCATCAGTTTTTGAGTAGCATAAGAGATTCAAGGAAGGCAGGGAGTCTGTGAGGGATGATGAGAGGTGTGAGAGGAGTAAGGAAGTCAATACACCAGAGTTGATTGGCCAAAGGGTTAGGGTTAGGGTTACTATGTTGAGGTTTTAAGGGAGTTCAGGAAGAGATTCTGTCAGAAGAGGCCAGCACTTTTCAAATCAGGTCAGTGGCATTTCCACCAGGACAAGACACCAGTCCACAACTCCATCCTTGTCACAGACTATTTGACCAAGATGGGCATCAACACAGTTCCTCACCGTCCCTATAGTCCAGACCTTGCTCCCTGTGACTTTTAGTTATTACCTAAGCTCGGAGGCTATCATTATGAGACAATTGAGGAGATGAAAGAGGCTGTGATGAAGGTCATTGACATGCTCACACAAGAGGACTTCCATAGGGCCTTCCAGAAGTTGTTGGAATGGTACAACAAGTGCATTGCAGCCGGAGGAGATTACTTCAAAGGGGACTAGAATTTCATGTGTGTACTATCAATAAAAGTACCCATACGAAAAAAATCTGGAAACTTATTTAATGATCCTTGTAACAAACAAAACACTAAGTTGAGAATCATTACATCTTGTGACTTGTTAAAGGAAGACTGATCAAAAAAGTAACAGGGGTAAAGCTTTAAATTTTTTAAGCTTGAAATTTAAATGAAGATGTATGCACAGCTGACCAACTCATGATAAATTGATAATGTCTAAATAAGTCAGAGCCAATTTGAACAAAAATTATGAAGCAAATCTCAATATTTTTTGAATAGTAGTTATTGGCAAAAGATAAGAGTATGCAAGTGTAACACTTTATACTCATCAAACCCGTGTGATTTTTTTTTGTTATCTGATTTCATTTCAAGAATAAGATTTGAGAATGTAGAGGACATAAAAAGAAATATAATGGCACAATTTGGCCTCATATCAAAAGAAATTCTGAGGTGTTTTGACAAACAAAAAAAAAACAATGGAATAATTGTGTTGAATGCCAAGGGGACTATTTTGAAAAAAATTATCATTTCATTCAGTGTTCATTTCTGTTTTGGTAAATACAGCTTCAGTCAATCTTAATACTTTTTTGAATGTAGTTTGGTTAGGTTTCATGGCATATCAACCATTGTAGGTTATTTAATGCCAAATCCATTTTTATACATATAAACAGTTATATTTCAAACAATTCAGTTTAGTATAAGTATAGTTTTTTGTTTACACTCAATTAAATGTCAAGACAGTTCTACTTCAAACAATTCAGTTTATCATACAAAAACAGTTCCATTTCAAGCAATTCAGTTTAGCATAAGTACGCAGTTTAAATATCAAAACAGACTCATCTCAACCAATTCAGTTTAGCATAAGTACACAGTTTAGTTCTATTTGACCCATAGATAAGACCCTTTCAGGTGCTACCACTCCGTTCCAGAGTGGACCTAGGCGCAATGGTCATGAAGGGGTACTCCACATTCCTCAAAGCACCAGCATTACTGGAACTTCACCATCAGATTGTTTAGTGCCATATCCAGGACACTCGTTGGTGGTGGGGGGGTCTTACCTCTCAGCAGAGAAGCAGTCGATATATTCTATAGCTCCAGCCGACTGGACAATTTTGAATGTAGTAGTTATGAGTGTGTGTATGTGTGGTTAAAAGAGGTACAATTTAAAAGGTACTTAAATCAAAAATATATTTTCTCCTTTTCTGATCATATGTGAAATGAAAATTAGAAACAAAATGCCACAAATCTCTTTAAAAGTTCAAAATAATTTTATAGTTTTCTTCTCTCAACAAATCTGTACAAAACAACTAAACCTAAAACTTTTAATGTTACATTTTTTTATTTACAAAGAGAAAGATGGGAAGAATAACAAAAAAGATAGACAAGTGACAAAGATGACATGACTAACAATCTGTTTAATAATGAGAGATTTAATGAAAGAAAATTGATCCAAGCAATGGAATACTTATGAAGCATTTAAACGCAAGACTGTCATGTTTAAAATAAATAAATAAAACCTCGCATCAAGTCTAAAAATGGAATATAAATTCCAGACCTGAAAACACCAGTTCTGAGCAAAAATCAACACCCACACACACAATTATGAATGTGCCATGTGATTCTAAAAAAACATTTTCCAACCAATAGCAATAGAGACCAAAGTTTTGAAAGTTTGATTGGGCTACTTCTCATGGATTACTCTAAAAACAGCCATCAAAACCTTCCACTAAGCAAACACAGTAGTCAGCTTCATCTACAATGCAGACACGCACAATCCATTATGTATTAGAGTAGATTACAGATCAATTACAGTTCACTGCCACACACCCATGGGTACTTAAGGTTTTAGTAATCTAAATTACCTGATAGAAATATCAAAATCAGTTCTCAAAATATGAGATTAACATTATATGACAAATGTTTTTCAACTAGACCTAGATATCTAGTTTTTGGGTGTTATCGTTATATATTGACCCTCGACCAAGCCATCAATTAAGAGATGCACCTGTGTAAATAAGTGGAGGAAAAGCAGAAACAGGTGGGCGTGAGACAATTATATAACCAGGTGCCACAGACGGCTTGGGTCAGTTCCAGTTGGAGTTAGAGTCAGTTGGGGACAAGATGCCGAATTGAGAGCCAGCGGCAGACAGAGGGCTTTGGGCCCTCAGTGACCCACGGTTGAACCCCAGCCAAGATGAGAAAGAAGTGCTGCTATGGTTAGAAGAACTTGGGTCAATATGTTGCAGTCTGTCCTCGTCTCCAACTCACCTCTCACACACAACCAACATCAACCCTTTCGAGAATAAAGTGTGAGAGATATATTTTTATAAAGAATTCTGTTCGTTTGTTCTTTGAAGTTCGTATATTATGTTGATTATGTTCCGCAAATATTTGTATATGTATGTGGCTATACAACATTATTTACACTTTTAATTAATTTGATGATTTATTTCACTAATCTATTTACATATTATGCAAACCTTTATTGAATTTTCAAATTGAAAATAATTGTCCAGGGAAATTAATTCTGTTTATTTTTTTTTTAAATTCATTAATTAGAAAGAAAGTAGACAAATACAACATCCTTATAAAAGATAAACTGAAAAACAAAGTAAAATATTACTCGTCCTTTTTGTTTTATTTTGCAGTATATTTTAGGGACATGTTCTATTGTATTGAGAGAGAGGAAAAAAAAGGGTTAAATTTTTCTAACTAGATTTAAAAATTTTTTTTTTTTTTTTTTACTTGCTTTATTTCATGCAGTGAAAAGTAAAAAAATAGAAGAATAATTATTAATTCATGTTTTACTGCTTCAGAATTTTTTTATTATAAAAGAAATAGTAATTTAAACTTACTGATGTCACAAGATGAAACACATAGGTGTTTCACTTTCAACCAATAAGAAATTAGTATGTCTTTCTCAAAAACAGTTATGTAGAAAAATTAATAACTTACGTGTTTCTTCACTAACTTTTTCCAGCCTCACCAAAGGAGTCCTGTCAAAAAAAAAAAAAAAAAAGTGATAATAAATAAAAAAAATGTGCTAATTAATGCATTTTTTTTTTTTAATGGTGCACTTTTTCCTTCAGTCCTATAAAAATGAAGCTGGGATCAGCCGAGCGTTTTACAATTAAAGAAATTAGAAAGAATGAGTCTTTATTATGTGAAAAATAAAAACAACCAGTTGATATAAAAAGTTATAGTTTCTTAGTTTACTTCATGTTATGGGGTTAATTTTTCAAAGATTAACAAGACTGACTTGACAAAAACATCATACAGCAAGAAAAAGAGAGAATGAGGAAATGGAGAGAGAAGGAAAGCATTGGAGTTAGAGAAATAATGAAGGACAGTAGGGGGAGAGAGAGAGAGAGAGAGAGAGAGAGAGGACATAAGAGAGTTGGAAAGAGAGATTAAGATCAATGAGTTGCAAAATAAACTTTTCAAATTATTTAAAACAACAGGAAGAACTGTCTGTACCTTAAGGATCCAAAATGGTGAAGGCATTGAAATACGACATAGCAAACTCCTCTAATGAGATCAATTTCCTACAATATGAAGGTTGAACAATACTGAAAATAGTTCTTCAGCACAAAATAACATAAAAACAAGATGAAGGTATCTGTATTTAAAAAATGTCACAACAACAAAAATTCATCTCAAAAGTTGTTTTTTTTCAAATTTATGGCATTATATTCACATACTTTTTCTATGTTATTTGAATTTCAAACTGAAAAGCACAAATATTTCATTGTTCATCTAAATGAATACAGAGGATTTTCTAAAAAGCACAACTGATAAAACATTATCATTACTTGTATCAATTACATTTTTTTTAGTACAAATTCTCCCTGGGCAGCAGGAATGGGTACTGAAATAATGGTCTCACATACAAGATTTGTGCTCAACAACCAGCCTATTTAAATCTATTGACTGGTCAAATCTTCTCATCAGACTTTAGGGGGATGGCAGGTTTGAAGAGCATAAAACTATACATGAATTTAAAGAGTTTTATTTAACAAAATTAATTTTATATGATTTACATTTGTCAAAAACAATGTTGTAATTTCGGTGATCAATAAAGACACTCTTGGCATAAGAATTATTATTATAGGAAATTTATGAGGATTTTACATAGCACTAATATCCTTGGGAAAGGGATGAATTCAATTATTCTATCTTCAGCTATGGGTAAGTAGTAGGGCAGACTGAGCTCTTTAACCTTGGTAATGGTGACTGCTCTAGCCAAAGGAAAAGCCGAAATTCAAACTAGCTATACTCTGTTTTATAACTTTCAGAACTATTCTTCATTGCCACTTTTGTAATGTTCCATGAGGTGGGGGGGATAATATTGGCTAATATTTAAAATCTCTTCACTCTAATACAATGCCGAATACTGAGTATGGGATGCTAAACAATACTAACTCAAAGTGTTACATTTCATATCTATTTTGCATATATCTACTCTTGTCTCTCTGACCTCTGACCCATTTATATATCCACCACATTGGCCCAGCGGTTAGAGTGTTCGCCAATGGCCCGGGAGACCTGGGTTCAATCCCAGGTCGAGTCATACCAAAGACTTTAAAAATGGAACTTGATACCACCTTGCTTAACACTCAGCATTATAAGGTACGGTTCAAGGGTAAAGTGGAGCAATCCAGGGAATGGAGTAGCGCCCTCCCCTACACTTTGGTGTAGTAGCTATCGAAAAGGGAGCCTTCGGGTCACCCTCGACTATGGTCGCTAACTTTACTTACTTCTAGTTATGTAAACTCCAGTAGCACAATTCATTTCAACACTTGTGTTTGATGACTAGAGATCTGTGTTTGACCCACGAGTCAGTATCAGTACATTCTTCTACATAACACTCTGCTTAAAAATTGACCTTGTGTCACATACAGCTTGTAACAGAGGAGTTGGCTAAATATATAAGTAAGTAAAGTTGGCGACCATTGTCAAGGGCAACCAGAAGGCTCTCGTTTCAATAGCTACTACACCGAGGTGTAGGGAGGGCGCCACTCATTTCCCAGAATTGCTCCAATTTACCCTTTACCTTATATTGCTGAGTGTTAAGCAAGGTATCAAGTACCATTTTTAAAGTCTTTGGTATGACACAACCTGGGACTGAACCCTAGTCACCTGGACCATTGGCGAACACTCTACCCACTAGGGTGGTTCTGATAAAGTTTGAACAGATCAATACACTTTGATTGATTAAATTACTTACCGACCTACCATACCAGAAAAACCTTTCCGAATCTGAAGAAAAAGAAAAAAGATTATCAGCATTAAACAGTTTAAAGTTTAATATGGATTTTGCCAAAAACTTAAAGTAAAAACTAGAGTTAACCTTTTTTTCCAATTCAAAAAATGTTGAAATATGATTTCAAATCCATGATTTTAAACTTTGACAGATGCACAAAATGTTGTTCTCTTATGAGAATTTGAAAATTCTTGCCATTCTTACTTTACATAAAATAGTACATTGCCACAGATACAACAATAACCAGTAGGAAATGACATTTCAGACTCATCTTGTTTTGAATAATCATGTCCTTTCCATTGAAAATTCGAATATGTCCATTTTCATATTGTGTTCATGTTAATGATGATGATATTATGCCTTAAGCCAATTCAAAATAATAATTAGATAGCTCCTTTAACTTCAGTTCATAATGATAGTGATGTTTCTGTTTATAAGGTGTAAAGGATTAGTCATCTCCATTATTCCAAAAATGCAGATTTTTATGATTAAAAAAAATACAAAAAGCACAAAACCCCACAAAATTATCATTCAGTTGTAAATTGTACAGAAAGCTGCTTTATTCTCTAATTTAGAGTGTTCGCCATTGGCCCAGGAGACCTGGGTTCAGTCCCAGGTCGAGTCATACCAAAGACTCAAAAAATGGTACTTGATGCCTCCTTGCTTAACACTCAGCATTATAAGGTATGGATCAAGGGTAAAGTAGAGCAATCCCGGGAAAGGAGTAGCGCCCTCCCCTACACCTTGGTGTAGTAGCTATCGAAAAGGGAGCCTTCGGGTTACCCTCGACTATGGTCGCCAACTTATAAAAGATCTAACTATAAAGTGTCAGTTTTGACTGGGTTACAGTTACATACAAACATAATGAAAATTTAGTAATCTATGAATTAGTGATGTACCAGTAATTCGATCAGATATAAAAAAAAAAAAAAAAAACAATATCCAGTTGCCAGATTCCTGGCTATTTAAAGGAAATAAAAATCATAAGTAAAGAATTTCTACATGTAACTACACATCAGTATTCAGCTCCAGCAAAAACCTAATAACATGTAAAAGATTCAGTTTCAAAGAAAGCATGATTTCAGTCAATGTTGCATCTAATTAACTTCCTTAACGTTATTTTTTGAGTTGAGGTTTGTACTTTATCTACACTTAGTGATGAATTATTCAAAATAAACATCAAATATGTTTTTAGTCATGGTTATCTGATGATATTTCAAACACTCAAATTTTAAGTATAAGCTGAATTTGTAAAACTTAGTAAAGTGAAATATTCCTAAGGTAATGAAATAAATGAGCTCAGCTACAGGCCATCTCATCTAAAAAGAGTGAGAGATAGGTTTATTGCCTGGTACCTGAGCTGACTCAAAAGAGGAATGCTGGCGAAGCTGAGCTCAACAATGCATTCATGTGTTTCTACTTAAAAACTGACTGTATAGAATTCTGCCTTTATTGGAGAGGCAAGGTAAATACACTCACTGCCTGTCAGTTTAATAGCCTTATTCTGAAACTATAAATAATACAAAAAAATTTGATTGCCACCAATGTTGTCTAGACTAAAATTGTGTCACATTATTAGTGTTTTCTCTTCCTCTTTCCTAAAGGCTTATCTACTTATAAGTACACCTGAACTCATTGTTGTTAGCTAAACTTCCCACTTGAATCATAAAAACTTGTGGGATATCTGATCTCTAGAATCCTACACTGGTCAGATTTTTCTCTCTTACACACAGTCTCAACATTTGGTTAACAGCTTCAGTTCTTCAATAAATTTTATAAGATTTAAATTGGACTTTAGCAAGATCCTGAAGTTAATTTGTCTTCTAGATAAATTCAAAATGAATACATAGATTATCAATCAATATTAATAGATTGTTGAATGCTTTTTTTGGATGAGACAGTTTAAGCCTAAGTAGTTGTACATAGGGGAAGAAACCAAGCTGAGGTTCTTTAACTCTTGCTATCCATATAACTATAGGTGTCCGTGGTGTAATGGTTATCGTCATAGGAAATGGACACGGTGACACGAGTTCAAATCCTGGACGAGACTGATTGCATTTAACATAGCACTAATACCCTTGGGAAAGGTATGAATCCACTTATTCTCCCTCCAGCTATGGGTAAATAGTAGGGCAAACTGAGTTCTTCAGTCTTGGTGAGGCAACTAGTCTAGGAGAAGGGAAACTCTGAAATCAAACCTGTTAAACTCCGCTTAAAAAAATTGACCTTGTGTCATATCCTGCCTGAGCGGAGGGGTTGGTGAATATATATATATAACTATAGTTAAGGTCTGACTAATGGAAAAGCTAAATGTTACACATGCTGCCCCAACAAGTAATCAATAATGATGGATATACAACTCCACTCTTGAATTCATTTTGCTTCTTTTTCCTTTTTGGACCTTATAAATGGCTTCTATGGTTTCAACCAAAAGTGATGGTTGACTTTGAAGAAAAAAAATCAAACACAATGGAGGAGAAGGTCAATTAGGCAACAAGGCTGAACAGGTTCCATATCAATACTATCACAGCTGATGTTGTGACCAAGAATGGACCCTGATGTAACACAAAAAAAGAAAAGATACTATCACACAAGTACCAGGTGATATATTAACAATATAACATCATTAGAATTACATCAATTTCTTGTATTCCTAGATTATTACCAGAGATTTCTACCACATTGCACAAAAGTTAAAATCCCATTAATAAACTTGTTAAAAAGAAAACAAGAATGAAAAACTGACATTGTGAAAAGATACACAAATCATTTTTAATTAATTTTGACCCGGCCAAAAATGCCATTCAAGGTGATGCACCGGAAGGAAGTGACACATTCTAATGGCAGTTATGAGAGGAAATCGCGTGGGCGGAAATTGGCTGATGAAATGGGACGAGTAACAAAAATTCCCATGGTACACTACAGAGTGATGCACCGGAAGAGAGTGACCTCTGAACTGCATGACAGTTATTTCCGCTTGATGACGATTAAATATTCGATTTCAAAGATCGAGTGGGCATCGAACGATTATATAAATGAGTTGAGTTCGAAGAGCCAGAGCAGTTACCAGTAGAGAACCAGACAGCTAGAGACGAGATGTGGTAGGAAAAGCCACACCCGACCGAGGGGACCCTCGGATACTCCAATGGAGTTTGGGATCCAGAGAAGATGCTGATAAGATGCAATAAAGAAAGCCAGCATCCAGCAGTGAGCCCTAGGCCTCCGGTTGAGCAGCAAGAGAACAAGAAAGACACAACGTGACGGTCATAACAGTGGGGTCAAGATATTACAGTTTATGTTCGGTCTCCAGCTCCCTCTCACATGCAACCCTTGAACAACTCTTTCGAACCCTTGCAATAAAGTGAAAGGTAAATATTTTGTTAAAGAATTCTGTGTGCGTCTTTATCATTGCGTCCGTCATTATTATTGTGTCGTTGTGATGCTGTAGATGAATATATAACAATATAGATATTTTTAAAAATTCAATTATCCCGATTTAAGTCAGTCAATTTTGATCCCCAATAAGGTATTAACAGTAAAATCTATATAGGCGTTAGTTCCCTAAGCTTCTAAGAAGACAATCATCTGGAGGTTGCAGGTTCAATCCTGACTGCAGGCGAGTAACAATACAGGAATACTTAACAATTGTACCCGATTATGGCTAACAGAATCAGAACAGGCAACCCCCGTGGATTCAATAAAAGACGTAGTTCGAAGTTCCATGTAGGTTCCTGAGTTCAACAAACACCTGAAGAAGGCTGGAGGACATATCAGCCAAAACATTGTGGAAATAACAATTAAGATGAAGACAATAGTCTGAAAACCCTTAATGATAAAAAGTAACATCTATGTTGAGGAAGTCAAGAAAGAAAAAAACATCTTAATATGAAATACAAAATTAAGAACGCGATCTTAAATAAAGGTATTCTTCCATTCAACTCATCAACTGATTGAGAAAAAAGGAAATTCTTCTCATATCAACTTTAAAACTATATTTAATCTTTATTTATTCATAATACTTGCAATAGACTTTTGTGGAGATTCAAAAGAAATAAAGACAATAACATGATTAAAATGCAAAAGTAACAGTTTCCCAGGAGGCCTCTAACAGGAAGCAAAATCAATGCATACCTAAGAAGAGGGGCTTCCTGGCACCAAAGAGAAACTCTCCTTTTGTTACCTTGAGATGCCTAGACCAAACAGACCTTTTTCTCTTTGTTGCTGGTAGGGAGTGCACATGCTGAGTCCAGAACATAGCAGTGCATTGTATTTCTCCTACTAGTAGCAGCCTCCACTGAACATACAACAGACCCTCAAACTTATAATTGCTGAAGATGATTCCATAAACATACTTCAAACACTTTCACTGAGGGAGCCGACTATTTCTTCTGGTTCAGGAAAACATTTTGATCACAAAATAGTCGTAAACCTCCAAAATAAAATTTGAATCTTAAAGGTATTTTGTTGGAATTACTTTATTGTAATGAGAACATCTTCTTGGAAGGGATTTTTATGGTTGTCATCCCTGGAAGGAAATGACAGGATTTTTTGGAACTGACACGGCCTGCTGAGAGAATAACCCTTTTTGGCTGAAGCCACGGAGCAGAGAAGATGTCAGTTTTGTAGTCCTGTAGATTTTTGCAGGATGTGCTGGTTTTTAAACCTTGCTGTTCCCTACAGTTAAGGGAAAATAGTTGATAGGGAGTAAACCCCTCAGAGATTTTTGCAGCTGTGCTGGACCTCTCCTGGAGAAATATGCTGTTGCCTATATCTGTGAATTTGTGCTGTCTTGACTTTGACCACGAGGTGTCCATCAGAACTACCCTGCTGTGCTGAATTCTTCTTAGAGAAATATGATGTTACTTATATCTGAGAATTTGTGCTGTCTTGGCTCAGACCATGAGGTGTACAATTGAATTTGCTGTCCTATGAAAGTGCTGAAAGAATTGCTGAATGAATCCCCATGTGTCTGCATTATTTGCCGTATTCCTGATGGAAAAGTGAATAGGTTTTCCAAAGAGATAATTTTCGCCTAAGTGACTCTTCCAAATCTTTTTTCCATTCATACAATACGCCACCTTTCTTTTTTGAATTGTAAGTACCGGCAGTTCCTGCTAATTCATGAGTGACCCGTTGTTTTTTTCGAAACAATTTGTATCGTTATTACTTGATTCAGTTTTTTTTTATTGGTTGCTAAAATAGCAATTAATTTTAGCAACTAGTGTTTTCTTCAAAACTTTGTAACTCCTTTTTCATTTATTTTTTATTTATTTGGTAATAAATAGTTCTTAGTTGTATGCACGAGGAACGTTTGTCTTTTTGTTTTTTTTTCCTTCTCTAAGTGCTGTTTTATTTTCCGCGAAAGGATTCTTTTTTTTTTTTTTTTTAATAAAAATTAATCCTTTTAATCTTTGTCTTCTTCCTTCTGTCCTTAATTCCCTTACAGCTTCGACAAATAAAAAGAAGACAAGTGAATGGGGTAAGAAGAAGAAGAAAAGGAGTCAGTTTACAACCCTCAAAATTTCCCAACAAAATTTATCACAACCACGATAAACATTTCCTCAGCCCTATACGTTTTAATCGATGTAAAAGAACAATAACAAAACCAAGAAGTCTAATCTAATAAATTACAAAAGAATGCAGAATTGTTTCCCTAGAGAAACATCAAATAAGACGAAATGATTGATCTATTTTAACAGCGTCTAGGGTTATTTTATGTCAAGAGGTGAAAGAATCACGTAGTTGTTTCTTAAGAGGGTTTTTTTTATTTTTTATTTTTTTTTAATATACGGTCCAATCAAATATGAATAAATTTTAAACATATTTATTTGACCCATAGATGGGACCCTAACGATTACTACCACTCTGAGTCTGAGTGGACCGGGGAGTAATGGTAATGAAGAGGTGTCTCCACACTATCCAGAACTGGAGCCTCACCAACAAATGTAGTTTAGTGTCATACCAAAGACACCCCTATTTGTGGGTTATCCCTCCGCAAAGGATACAGTTAGTGTATTCTAATCCTCGCTGACAGGGGGAAAATAAGAAAAGTTTTTTTTCCTCAATAATGTAGATTTGTTTTTAGAGGTAAATTTTGCGACAACAAAATGATATTTTCTTTTTTTTTTTTTTTTTTTGATTGTCAACCATTGTTAACCATCAGCAATTTCTTTACTGAAGTCGAAAGAAAATGGTCATCAAAAGTTCACACGACCTACTTTATATTTACCAGATTACTTTAACCTCTGCATACTGAATTTGAAAATAAAAAAAAACTTTCTGTTTCTATGTAAGAATTATTCTAAAGTTTCTAAGAATAAAACAGTGCAAAACTTATTTTTGAAGTCAAAAAGTCCATTAAATTTTAAACCTAAATTTTTGTCGTGAGAAAATTAAGGAAATTAAAATTGTGAAAAAAAAAAAAAACTAAATGAAAATTTCAAGCATATTCGTTCAATTAATTTTAAAAAAAAATGTTAGTTTGAACATATTTTGGAGGTTTTTATAATAAATTAAATAAATCAATATTTCTAAATAGCAATTTATCAACCCACTTAAATTATCATTTATTTTAGCATTTAATGAAGTAAAAATAGGAAACTTTAGCAATAAATAAATAATTCAACAACAGTTTGTATTTGGGGAAAAAAGTACAAAAGAATTATGATAGAAACAAGAAAAGTAATGATTGTTTGAAAAGATTAAATATGAGTTGTTATTCTGAATTAATGCGAGTCAGAATAACAAAAAATAAAATTAAAATAAAAATTAATTTTAAAAAAGCACAGAAAACAATTAAGTACAGACAAGTAAATCTGAAAAGTTAAGAAAATCTAATCAACTCACTTGCGTAGATTCATTGGAAATGGTAGAATACGATTTAAAGGAAGAAATAAAGATTTTTTCCAACTTTTGTCGATAAAACAGCTTCATAATTTCAGGAAAAAACTTTCAAAACAAGTTTGACTCCCCGGTGACACACAAAAAAAGTGCCACTTTACTTTAGTTCCTGTGGCTGTGCAGACGAATAATTTCTTTCAAATATCTACTTGGAAAAGATCAAGATATTGTAGAGAAGAGGAAAATCTCATATTTTGTTTTGGCGCGCTATTTAATTCGACACCGAATTTCACCCAATCAGGATGACATATCCCATTCAGCCCGGACCTTCATTTCCGGCTAGCAAAACGGGTGAGCGGCCAAACACACTCTCTTCGGCTGGAGGCGGCGACTAGAACGGACGTGTCTCTGGTCGCCCCTGCTTAGCGATGCCTTATAGCTAAACAAGCCACCCGGTGTGGACATATCACCGTGGCTTGAATCCTAGCAGCAGCAACATGGACATTCAACGAGGGAACTTTCTAATTTATGGATTCTTTGCGTCTAATATTTTAGACCAAGGAATCCCAGTTGAATATGAATTAGATACGTTCAACATGCCTTCCACAAGCACCACAGAAATTTACTATGTCGATTCGAGCGCCACTCCGCTCTCGACAAGTTCCCATTTCACCTCTGGTCCACTGTAATGGAGACAACGCACGCCTCTCCCCGAAACACCAGACACACGAAGCTACACGGTGGCCTTGAATACTTCCCTCACACGTCCAACGACACGCTGCCATTTCCAACATCCCGCTAAGCTATCGCGTCTCCAAAAAACCCACAAGCCTAAATACCACGAGTTTTGCAGCGCCAAGAACAAACCTCCTCAAAGCTGCAAATAAAAAACTTTCGTTGTTGTGTTACCAAAGAATAGTTTCGCAATTCATTTCTTGTGCCATAAAATCTATAGTGTTCGGGAAAATAACTAATTCCCACAAAACACGCTATAATATCGGAAAATTTCAATATCACCGTTTGTTGTTGTTTAGACATTGACATTAAGTTTAATCAGTGAAGTTGGATGATGTTTCAGACTGTACAAAAGAACATCCAATCAGCCAAGCCAAATCCTTTGCGTTATTTAAACAAAGTTTAAATACACTATCACTTTTAACTGAGTTTAATTGATTTAACAGGAAAAGTGACAATAAATTATCAACTTTGGAATTAAACGTATTCTTAATGGTATTCGAATGTTTTGGCTGCAGACTGTACGTTTCAGTCGCGTTATGATTTTAAAGACTGGACAGAAACTTCCTATGACCATTATTCATTTCTGCGAAGTTACCATAAAGGACAAGGCATTTTGTTTCATAGGGGTTTATGAGCTCAATGTCACCAGTAAGCTCATAGGATATAAAATCTTATATTTTACAACCAATAGGTGAAGCACAAATAAGAAAGAAACGCCAATGCATAAAGTGGATCAGAATCACTAAAACAAAATCTTCTGTACAAATCATCAAAAAATTAGGATTCAAAATTAAATAAGTGTTTTCGGGAATCTGATTGGACTGGATAGTCATGCACAATGCTTTCGCTTACGTCCGCGCAGTTGAACTCAAAATGGACTTGCCTATGAGATGATTTTTTCCACACAAAACTAAAATCTTTCGTTTGGAACTGGTCACTTGATCAGGAGATCTGTTTATTCAGTTTTTTTTTTTTTTTTTTGGTAGCAACGGACACACACGGCCAGTGACCATAGCTTGATAACATAGACTTGTCCCTCTTTTGGTTTTCTGAGGGTATGCCTGGCGTTTGCTGTTTGGCTGAATCACCACGACACGTTGTGGGGGTTGTATGTATTTTGGTTATTTCAGTGGATGTGCATTCATACTTTTCTGGTTTGCTCTCTAAATTATTTCCACCACAAATACAACACAAAACTTTACAATTGCGTGAAAGAAATGGAACAGAACACAACGAACATTAAACAACAAACAATTTAATATGCATATAACAGAATATGAAAACAGACAAAATACATGTGTAAATGGCCTTTTGGAAAATAAAGTTTGGCAAGAAGAAAATAAATTTGTTTAAAGATGTGTGTATGTTAACGGAGTCCGTAAATAAGTCGTTCTTACTTACATTAAGTCCATAGCGGGTTTTATGATTGTGGCGACAGCGTGTCGCGTTGATGAAAGAAAGTTTGTCGGGTTTTTCTTTTGAATGTGATTCGCGGCCATGTAAAGCTAGGTCATGAACTTTAGTTGAGGAAGGAAAAGAATTTGCCGGACATAGTATCGGCTACTGCTTTACTGGCTTAGTGGCTTGTGTTGTTGTCTTAGTCTTCGTGTAAGTCTTCGTTTATGGCTCCCTAACTCTGTGTTATTTATATCCTATTGGTGGATCAAAGAATCGTCCTAAAATTTTGGCGCGTAGACATTTATTGACCAATCAGATTTGTATTTTACTATTTTATTTTCGAGTCTAAATATTTTCTGTTAGTTCACTTCCGATCCTATTTTTCTAGAATGTTCTATTCTATGTTTTTAGCTGATTGGTTGAAAAATATAAAAATGTAACTTAAATGCTAATACGGTTTTGATCCTAAATTTCTAGAATGTTCTTAAGTATGTTTTTATTGCTTATTTTAAGACTAGAAAAAATGTGTATCCCATAACATACAGCTTGCATCATAGACATGCGAACACCGACCGAATTTTCACCTCATTACCATGAAAACACACCAGTCAACTACGATTTCACCCCGCCAAAATATTCATAGACATGGTAAAAGTAAGTCATAACATCATTCTGTCTGTCCACTTTCTTTTGGAACCACATCTATCAGATTTCATATATCTCTATCCCCTACCTATTCAGTCAACAGCTAAACATACACTACGCTAATATATGTTTTACACAAATGCACACATATACGCACATCATATTGACTGATATTGCTTAACAAACTTTTTAAATTTTGTTTTTTTGCAACCACACCATAACAAAGCAAAAATTAATTCGTAAAATACAATTTTTCACATGTATATAGATTTATAATTATTTCAATCTGATTTCCCTTTTATTTACAAAAAAATTGTTGTCTTCATAGATTTGCCTTGTGATTGTGAACAGAACATTAGAATTTCTCTTCTTTTTAATCCTAGCAGACTTCCTGACTTTTTCAACGCATCATGACATCAGTGGCGGGTAGTTTTAGTGGGAGATTTATGGGGTTATAGAATATTTTGGTCGTTGTTGGTTATTAATATCTGACTCTGTTTGTTTCTTCTTATCCCATCTTAATTCACTGGCGTCTTCTTGTCTGGGAAGGCTGCAAAGCAATTACCAAAGAAAAGAAGAAAGGAGGCCAAGATACCATTTATATTTTGACTAAATTTCTATGATCAACAACCATTCAGTGGGTGAGGAAAATTCTTCCTGAATCCAAATGAAATGGTTGCATCTCCCAAACAAGATATTAAAAATACACTTGTTTTCAGATTGAATTGTTCAAATTCAGTGTTTTTAGTAGTGGGTGATAAGTCCATTTGGTGCTTTTGATGTAGGCTGCTGTTGGCAGACACAGCTGCTACTGGTGGAAGAGTGAACCAGCATGCTGCTAAGGGGACACATAGTTTTCCTTCCAGCAACAGACAAAAATGGTCTTTTCAATCCAGCATTCACTGCTGAAAGAGAGCAAGTCTCTTTTTTGTGCCTTTAGGTGTGTTTCTTGGCGTGTGCAATTCCAACTTCCCTTTCAGGTGCCTCTGGGAACTTCAACACTTTTTGAATTAAATTTTATTTTCTTTTTCTTTTTCTATTCCCAATACTTTCTCATCTCAGAATCTGGTGGCATTTTATAAACACCAAATCAAGATTAAAATTCTGTTTGAGAGAAAAAGACTCTCTTTGGAAGTTGGTAAAAAGTGAGAGAAAGTTACACTTTGTGATGTGTAAAAGTTACTACCTTTGAATCCTTGTGAGAGGTTACAGGTTAAGGAGGATTTTGTGTACTTGGAAAGTTCTATCATAGCCCCACTGGCTACTCAAATTTAAAATCCCAGTTGAAATAACATTGACTCATTTATGTTGTCAGCTAATGGAATTTTTCACCACTACCAGAAGTGAACCTCTGTATCGGCAATAACATCACCAGGTTCAACAGCAAGTGGAATTTTCCAGTACCAACATAGATGCTATTTTTGAGATAAATTAATTCTACCAACCATCTTGAAAGTAGTTTCTAACTGCTGAGCAGAATGGATTGTATTGTTGTATAGCCGTAATACAAATATATGCGGAAACATAGTCAAGAATAATGACGAACTTCAATGAACGAACGAATACACTTCTTTATAAAAAATATATCTCTCATACTTTATTCTTGAAAGGGTGATGTTGGTTGTGTTTGAGAGATGAGCTGGAGACAAGGACAGACGGCAATATTGACCTAAAGTTATTCTTCGACCATAGCAGCACTTCTTCCTCATCTTGGCTGGGGTTGCTCAACTGTGGGTCACTGAGGGCCCAAAGCCCTCTGTCTGCCGCTGGCTCTCACTTCGGCATCTTGCCTCCAACTGACTCAAACCACCCCGGGCACCTGGTTATATTATTGTTTAATGCCCACCTGCTTCCGCTGTTCTTCCGCTTATTTACACAGGTGCATCTCTTGATTGACGGCTCAGTCGAGGGTCAATATATAACAGTATTTGCAAGTTTCTAAATGGAATAATGACTTATTTTATTATTACTCACAATTAAAGTGAGGCTTTCTGTCTGTGATTGAACACATGGGAGCACATCAGACACACAATCCTTCTCTGCTATATAAAAGCAGTCACTGATCACAACCAGCAATTGGCTCTGGCCTCTGATTCCAGGATTCAACCTATCACAGCCGTAGTCTTAAAATAGCTCTTTTAAGATTATTGTCTTGGTTCTCATCTTATATCTTTTTTAAGGATCTTTTGAAGGTACCACAGGGATGATGATGTAGCAACACAGCCAGACAGCATAGACACTCAGAGTTAAGGATCAATTCACAGGCTACCACCACTTCTTGGACTATTGATGACTTGTCAAGGCCAACATCGACTATACTTCAGGTTAACTAGTGACTTAACAACCAGGACAATGATCATCCAGCTTCAGTGACATGACACATCTGACTCTCTAGCCATCTCCAAATTCTTGGCCATGCATGTATACCTATAACTTGTTGGAGCATCAAGACCAGATCCTGATCTTTTAAACTTGCTGTTGCTAAGAACTACTTGATGGCCAAGTCTACACTTTTGATACCAATATGAACTGTATTTGATATCAGGAACTTTTGACACCTCCGGGACTACATAGACCATATTCAGCCACAGCGATCTTGCACACACTCTAATTCTTCATGTATGATTCACCTAATAAAAACATGGCATTTAAACCTTAATGATCATGTCTTTATCATTTTTGCCAACTCTGCATCATGTCACTTCTTCAAAAAAGTTTGCGGGATCGACAAATTTATCAGTCCTGTAATATATATATATATATATATATATTTTGAACGTTTTGAACGGATGTATGTAAACAATAGTAATTGTGATTCATAACCATTTAAAATTTACTTCGCAGCTAATATCTCCTCGTGGCTGAATGGTTAGAAGCTTTGGTTTGGCGTTTGAGTCAACCAGGTTTCAATCCCAGCTACGAGAAGATACTGTCTAGCCACACTGATGAGTTCTGATAGAACGAAACAGATCTGTCTGTGGATGACTATATATATATATATATAATTTTGCTTTTGTTTTGAAAAAGCCGTTTGTCTTTGCTAGAATATGCTAGTTCATTGGCCCAATTTTAATTTTTTAGTACTCATTTTTTGTTTTCACCCCTTCCTACCCTTATTAGATGACAAGGGGGACTTTTTTTTGACCACTGCACTTTTTTCAATTGGTCAACTAGCTTTACTGCCATATTCGTCTGTGAGGAGGGGTCTGATACTAACATTAATTTTTTAAAAATTTGCATGTATGAATATTTCACTTAATCAAATAATTTTATTTTAGTAACTAACTAAGCCTTGTTTTGTCTAGTACAAGAGTATGAACCTAGCAAGGATCAAGAATTGATGAGCTCCCTAACCATAATTACAATAGGTATCAAAAGTTAAAAGCCATTTTACTTTCACTAAAGACTTATATTTTAGAAAATGGAAAAATATTATTCACCATAAAGTGAATTTTTTCAGACTCAGTATTAAACCAAACTAAGAATGTATATGTATTCATAAACACACTCACTTGTTTTATCCGACCACTCTTCTAAACATATATCAACACTAATGCTCTCTCTGCCTCCTATAAATCAGATCCTTTTTTAAGTCAAATTCAGAGTTTGCTCAATGATCAAAGGTAATATTCCAAAATTAGTAGCTTCTCTTCTCTTCTTTTCTCTTCTCTTAGGTCAATGTTTTGTTCAATTTTTTGAAAGAATATTCTTTTATTGTGATGCTTGAAGGTTGAGAAAATATCTAGTCAAGTCCCCTAACACCAAGGATTAATATTAGCAATAGTATCTCCATGATACATTAACAGTGAATAAAAAAGAAAAGAAAAGAAAAGAAAAGAAAAGATAAGCTTATTTATACACATTGAAACATTTAATATATATATTATATACATACAAGTAGTATTGAAAATAATACACAAATGTGTCTCATCAGATTAAAAATATGCACATACTTTTTTCTGAACAAGCTGTGTGTATTAGGAGTACAGAAAGGAAAAATGCCTTACTTGATGATGGAGAATAAAAAGGCCATAACAGGAGCATTTTATAAATAATCAATGTTCCATTGCTTTTTAGGGGAAAAATGTGTCTATCTATAGCAGTTTTATGGTTTATGATTGAACTTTTTTTTCTTTCATTAGTAATTGGTAATGTCATCATATTGTTAAAAAAACTGAGGCAAAAGAAATCAAACATGGGCTTCTGGGATTGTCATGAGATGCTGCACCAAACACCCAATGGACATGCTGAATCACATTGAATCAAAGTCTTTTCTTTCTTTTGTTTTTGCTAATTTTCTCTTTATGAATTATCACTGTTCCATTGCAATTGAAGAGAAAAATGTGTCAATTTAATGCATTTTTATGGTTTATGATTGAACTTTTTTTCTTTTGTTGGATTAATTATGGTAATGTCATCATAGAAATAGCTGGCATAATTACTGACTTTGTGACTTTCAATAAAGATTATTTTGCCCAATCTGCTGGGGCTGTAGAATACACAAACTGCTTCTCTGCAGAGGGGTAAGACACACAACACACACACCAATGAGTGTCCTGGGTATGACACCAAAAAATCTGATAATGAGGTTCCAGTAATGCTGGATATTGAAACTGTGTATTTATGCTAAACTGAATTGTTTGAAATATTTTTTTGTTTACACACAGTTAAATGTCATAATGATATTTAACAGTGTGTAAACAAAAACTATACTTACACTTAACTGAATAGCTTGAAATAGAACTATTTTTATGTATAAAAATGGATTTGGCATTAATAACCCACAATGGTTGATATGCAACCAAACCAAACCAAACCAAACCAAAGAAAGATCATTTTGTGAATGTTATAACCCAATGTTTGCACATTGTAGATAACTTCTACAAAGACAAAAATCTTCAGTTTTAAATATTGAAAAAATGGTTATATAAAATTTTTCTACTTTCTTCTCACAAATTGCAAAAACATGTGTTACTATATAATGATTTTTTTATAAAAGTTTTGTTTTTCTATTTTTATCCAACATTGCTTTTCATCAAATGTGAATTACAATCAATAACAAAAAAAATTTGCACTGTAGTTGAGGGTGACCTAAAAGCTCTTTTTTTCAATAGCTACTACATTGATGTGGAGGGGAGGGAGCTACTACTTTCCCTGAATGATCATAATAATAATGATAATAATCCTTAGTAAATGATTAAATAGCTCTATTTGAGCCATTAATAGACCCTAACAGGTACTACCACTTGGGGCCAGAGTGGACCTGGGAGTAATGATAATGAAAGGATACTCCACATTCCCCAAACTCCAGGACTAGAGCCTCATCATCAGATGCAGTTTAGTTTCATACCTTGGACATGGTTTCAAATATTGCCATCTAACACAAATAATTCTATTTAATATTAATCATTTGCTTACACACGGTTAAATGGTTTCAAGTATTCTTATCTAACACTAAATTCTATCTAGTATTAATCGTTTGTTTGCATACAATTTAAATGTTTTCAAGTGTTGCTATTTTTGTGTAATTGACCCACAGACACTGCTTACTAGCACCTTTAAGATAAAATAGAGTTGAGTACTTGTTTTGGTTTCTTTGTTTTAATGATATTTGTAGGTTATTGAATTCCAAAGCGACCCTTCAAGAAGAATAGTATCTTGGAGGATAAAAGGGTTCATGCCTTTCCCAAGAGTATTTGTCCAAAAATGAACGTAATAGCACGACTGGAGTTCAAACTAAATTACTATGATTCCACAGTCCATCGTTTTAACCATTACACCACAAGGACACCTCACTCTTTGAGTGCTTGTTTGCCACTAGAATAATTTAAAGAATACAGTCAGGATAATTATATGGGTGCTAGGGTTTGACATAATCAGCCAAGTGATCAGATTGGGCCTCTCCGACGACCCATCTGTCATTAGGATATCAAGGAACTAACAACATCTGCTTTAATATTGTGTCAAAGTTTATCTCAGCTCCAAAATTTGGAGATTTAGCAGAAAATATTATTTTTTATTGAAAATAATTTTGAAAATGAATTCCTTATTTCATCCACTGTATGATGACATATAAAACTGTCTCTCTTTACATTTAATAATAAATGGAAGTAGGCAAGGTACAAGTGTTAGTAGAATGTGGTGTCTGCGTAAACATTAGCTTACCAAATAACCCAACTTCACAATAAGACCCAGGAGATGTTATATATATAGATGGTTGCAAAGAAAGTACAAAAAAACACAGTTGCAAAAACAAAGAACATGAAGGCATGTAAAAATTTCGACAATTGTATTGGAAACAAATGAGAAAAAGTCCAAATAGCTGGGTTTGCAAAAACGTGAAGATAAGGAATTAAAAAGTAGAAAAAATGTCCTATGCTTAATAGTGGTAGGATTGTTAGACTTACATGTATGCGGTCAATTAGATGTTATGGGTGCAGAGAGGAGAGGGGTGTTCGGTGATTTACGAGTTAGTTGCTTCCTTCAAAGTGGAGAAGAGGAAAGTCAATGTGGGTGATGCATGGTTTTGAGTTTTGCCTCTGTCTCTCTCTCTCTCTCTCTCTCTCTCTCTCTCTCTCTCTCTCTCTCTCTCTCTCTCTCTCTCAGTCAGTAGGAGTTCTGGTCTACTGTTGAGAAATTTGTCTTTTATATTGTTTTTCTCTTCTAATCGGATCAGATTGGGTTTTCTTTGTTTTTTACCGCGAAGGTCACGGATTGACCGAAAAATTACTTTTCAATTATTTTTATTTTTTGACAAATTTCATCGACATTTCACTCTGCACTGATCCTATGCACAGAAGCCCCTTTTCCCATTTTGAAAAAAGTCTCAGCATCGATAACATCCAGTGAATGCTCTCCTGGGTGCTAGTTGCAATGATTATTTTGTGTGTATGTTAAATTAGAAAGAGATCTCTTTCGGTCATATAACAGAGATATTTTTTACCATTTCTTGTGAAAAAAAATTGTGAGGATTTTATATGCAATGTGGAATGTAAATGCATGTATGAGTGTGAATTTGATAAAAATGATTTTGTCAAAATAGTAGGCTTAATAATAGGAGCAATGTACATTCATTTTCGATCATTATTTTCAGATAGCAATATTTTATATGAAATTACTCTGTGTAACTAGATTCTTCTCATTTTTAGGTTGGCTGAGGTTGGCAATTTATGGTGTTCATCATCGTCATAGTTGGACTTGAGTGTTTGTAGTGCGTACAAGGCGCCTGAGTAGAGGAGAGCATTTCGTTGACTACTGATCACTGTTTATATTCTTTCTGTGTGTTCATATTTGCATAGCACGTGCATGTGTGTGTGCAAATATGCATATCTATAAGCTGGTGGTGTCACTTCATTAAAATATCCCCAAATAACATTCTTTCAGGCACCACACACACACATAATCCTTTGTTACTTTGAAACTTTACAGCATATAAAAATCTCAAAAAATGGTTTTCTTTTAAGTACATCTTTTCAATCATAAATTTCCTTCCAAAAATTCTTTCCATGTTTACAATGTTCTTAATTCATTGAACATATGATCAAATCATTTTTATTAAATGTTGCTCCTCATAATGTTCATTTGTTGCTATTCTTTCTTATTACTTTGAATACATGTTATTTGGTGATTCTGTATTATCCGAAAGAATAAACAAAGGGAAGTAACTCGTGATTTAGCATTTAACCAGATATTCCTCTAACAACAAATTTTGATTGTTTTTTAATGGTAATGTCCAATTAAATATATATTGCTGGTTATGAGAAAAAACTAGGCTCATCTTGAATCTAAGAAATCATTTTGCATTCATATTTTTACATATCCCTACTTTTATGAAATGCATGAGTTAATTCCAGCTAAACTTTCAAGAGATTTATTTATTGGTTTTTAAAAATATCATCTTTTAACATCTACAGAAACTATTTTCTTCAAGTTATATTGTCACAAAGTATTGCATTCTTGGCCCATTTGGGGAGAGAGAGAGAGAGAGAGAGAGAGAGAGAGAGAGAGAGAGAGAGAGAGTGTGTGTGTGTGTGTGTGTGTGTGTGTGTGTGATAGTTTTTGCTTACTAGATCAATTTTCATAGAAAATAATCATCTTTAGATTTTATGGATAATGTTATAACTGTATTATAATGGCCAAGGGATTTCGTTTTATATATCTTGCCTTTGGGTTTAGTTAGGCTGAGAACCTTTTGGCTAAGTGCATGGGTTAGTTAGGTACAAACTTGAGTGCAGGTGTTGACGTGCGCGCGGGGAGGATGCGTCGTTCAAAGATGTCAAAATAAAAATCCTAGATAGAAAGGTTGACCAGTGGATGTGAATGACGTCATGCACTAGAAGCACGCGTGGCGGATTTTGGGGATTTTGAAAAAGTCAGTTAGTTGAGAACTAGACTCTGAACGGGAAGGGTTGACTTTCGGGGCTCGCTGAGGCCAAACGAATTTGTGCGCTACGGACGCCGCATGTGATGGGAGGCAGATGGAAAAGTCATCCTAGAAAGATTGTGCATCTCTCTTCCTTATGTCGAAACCTTTAACTCAAAAGTAATAAAAGGCTTCGTACCTGAACCAAGAAGTCGTTACGTGTTTTTCATGTTTCGGGATTCCTATGTTCTATGTATATATGTTATGAACATTCTATGTACATTTCACATATCCGTATCATGGGTATGGTACATAACAATTTTAAAGAATTTGGTAAATTAATATCCTTGCATAAGTTCACTAAAAGAAAGAAGAGAAGATGATACAAATCAAATCGATGGTAACAAAAGATCTTTTTTGATAATCTTGATATTGACTGTTTGTTTACCTTACCATTCTGATGGCCTCTGATCTGACTTGATATTATTAAGATAGGAAACATCATCATCTATATGGCTTTTGGTATAGTTGACATGGCTTAGATTATGCTGATTGTATCTCCTGTATCCCCTGTAAGAACTCCCCAAAATAAGGGTTTTGAACGTGACACTAAACTGTATTTGATGGTGAGGTTCCAGTTTTGGAAATCTGCTTCCTTACTTTGTTTAATGGCATATCATGGGTTATTTAATACTGAAGCCATCCTTCTAAAAGAACAGCAATGATGCTATTAAACTATAGTTGGATGGATAAGGGGGGGTATACTTTTCCTACGAGTATTTGTGCAAAAGTGAATGTATTAGTGTGACTGGAGTTCAAACTCACTTACTTCAAGGTCAAAGTCTGGTACTTTATGCCATAGTGACTTCCCTGGAGATCAGAGGGGTATGGAGTACATCTTCATTGCCATTACTCCCAGCTCCACTCTGACCTAGCGGTACCTAACTATACAAAAATTAGATCTGTTTAAAGATAATTCATATATGATTGGACCATGCGCAAAAAATATTTTTACAAAACAGCTACACAGAAAATGTAAATCTGAATGTACAATGAATGCAATTCCCTAACCTCAAAGCATAAAATAACCCTTGATGGGTTGATATACCATTAAAACCAATCAATCAGTTTATAGGTATTTCTAAAGAAAAAGTAAATATATTGTAAGATACTTTTAACAGATAGATCTATGAAAGTAAAAATTGGTAACAATTATTTTGAAACAAAATATACTCTCCGGTTTTCCTCAAGGATCAGTACTGAGACCTTTGTTGAATTTTATTTTCATGAACGATTTACCTAATGATATAAAACTATTTGCTGCTGCTGATGAACTACTTGTTAGACAATTATCAAAAGAAACAACACAGATGGATCTAAATAAATTATCATATTAGGAATGTATTTAGAAATTAAGATTTTATATAGAAAAATGTAAAGTACAACATATTGAATCCCAAAACATTAAAGTTGAATATAAATTAAGCAACAAGGAAATTAAAAAAAGTAAATGAGGAAGATCTAAGGGTTGCCTTTGATGATACATTTAAAGGTGATAATCATATTTTGTCTATTGTATTGAGGACAAATTTTATTTCAAGGGAGGCAAATCTCTTAAAAACAGTAATTAGGTCTGATGCAGAAAATTGTATTCAGAAATGGGCTCTAGTGTTGAGACATGGAAATTGGAGTGTAATATTGAGACTAATGATTATACAAAGAAGAGTAACAAAAATAATAAAAGAAAGGAAAAGATTACTGTTATAGGGAGAGATCAGAGAAATTTGGATCAACTACCGGACATTGGCCTAGCGGTTAGAGTGTTCGCCAATGGCCCGGGAGGCCAGGGTTCAATCCCAGGTCGAGTCATACCAAAGACTAAAAAAAATGGCACTTGATGCCTCCTTGCTTAACACTCAGCATTATAAGGTATGGATCAAGGGTAAAGTGGAGCAACCCAGGGAAGGAGTAGCGCCCTCCCATACACCATGGTGTAGTAGCTATCGAAAAGGGAGCCTTCGGGTCACCCTCGACTATGGTCGCCAACTTTACTTTACTTACTTTACTCAAAAAAAGAATGGTTTGTTTGGTTGGTTGGTTGGGTTTTATGACATATTAACCTTTGTAGATTATTTAATGCTAAATTCATTTTTATAAAAAATCATTAGTTCTATTTCAAACAATTCAGTTTAGCATGAGTACACAGTTTAATTGCAAAAAACATTTCTATTTCAAGCTATTCAGTTTAGTCAAACAGTTCTATCTCAAACAAGTCAGTTTAGTATTAGTATAGTTTTTGTCCACACACAGTTAAATGTCAAAACAGTTCTATTTCAAATGATTCAGTTTAACATAAATACACAGTTTAAATGTCAAAACAGGTCTATTTCAAATAATTCAGTTTAGCATAAGTATGCAGTTTAGTTCTATTTGACCCATAGATAAGACCCTATCAAGTGCTACCACTCCAGGCCAGAGTGGACCTGGGAGCGATGGTAATGAAGGAGTAGTCTGCATTCCCCAAAGCTCTAGCATTATTGGAACCTCACCATCAGATTGTTTAGTGTCATATCTAGGATACTCGTTGGGGGAGGGTCTTACCCCTCTGCAGAGATACAGTTGGTATATTCTACAGCCCCAGCACACTGGGCAAAAGAAGAATGAGAGTTGATCTAATAGATACTTTCAAAGTATAATTTCTTTTTATGGTAGACATTTTTTCAATATTTCTCTTTAAATTGGAAATTTAATGTCAAGATAGACCTAAAAAAGTAAGTCTATCAGCCAATTGGATATTTGTGAATAGAGTAATATATTTTTGGAAGAATGCCAAATGAAATCAAAGACAGCAATAGTGTGAAAAATTTTAGGATTAAATTGGATGATTTCAGAGACAATAGTAAGAAAAAGAAATTTACTGGGTATTTTGGGAAACTATCAGATATATGACAACAAAATATGATCTGTATATATATATATATATATATATATATATATATATATATATATATATATATATATTCTATTAAGTGTCAACATACTGTGCAAAGTTTTTTTTAAAATTTTGAATGGTTGATGTGAGAAGATAGTAAAAAGTGGAGATACCCATTGAAGCATAAAAAACAAATCATCATCATCATCATCATCGTCATCATTGTCATCATCAATCTACTAAAAGTAAACAATATTTTTTCAAAAAATTAATGTTTTCTAAATAATTTAGTTGTAGAATTAATACATAACTTTTTTTAAGTTATGACACTAAATAGGGGAAAATATTCACCTGTTGTGTGTAAAATGCATAAGAAAAAACACAAAAAAAAGTAAATATAAATATACAATATATGCAATTTTCTAATGTTACATATTGACCCTTGACTGAGCCGTCAATCAGAGAAGCACCTGTTTAAATAAGCGGAAGAAGATCATGTGATCTAATAGGAAGTAAGTGGGTATTACGAAATAATATATGCAGATGCCAGTGGCAGTTGGAGTTGGAGACAGTGAAGGCTAGAGTCAGAGCCAGTTTGCGGTCAGTGAAAGCATCCCACTAAGAGCCACTACCCTCAGCGGGCTCCAGTTGAGCAACCCTGGCCAAGATGTGGAAGAAGTGCTAAGTGGTGTCTTGAAGATAACTTAGCATGCAATGGTCAAGAGAAGAAATTATAAGTCAATATAACAATATGTCTTAATCTGTCCCTGTCTCCATCTGTCTCTCTCATACCACAGAAGCTTCAACCCCTTTTGAGAATAAAGTGTGAGAGTTATATTCCTATAAAACAGTGTTGTGGGTCTTCCTCCATCCATGTATATTCTATCATTATGAGTATATAACACTAACCTCTAAGTATAAAATAACCCGAGATGTGTTGATGTACCATTAAAAACAATCAATCAATCAATTAATCATAATAATTTAAGCAAAATATGTTTCTGTTCTTTAGAAAAAAATGAACAATTGCTAAAAATTAATTTTCTTTAAAGCAGAAAATAAACTGTGGTTACTTAGGAGGTTGAAAAGTAGAAGATTTGAAAACATTTTAATTCATTTTATTTTATTTTTTTATATATATTTCCATTGAAATGAGAAAGTTAAGGGCAACTACTCTGACTAAAACAATAAAATGAGAAATATGTATATTTGTAATCGTTTGTTGACCTATATTTCTATGATAAAATAACTGGAAACAGATTGTTACAAAATATATTAGAAAAACAAAATAAAAACACCTTTACAGGTATAATGACTTTAATATTGTTTTAAAAATTGTTTATTCATTGGATTGTACTTATTTTATAAGCATTCATCTGGTAATAAAAGTTTTTATTTTTTTTATCTTGTGTTATATATTGTGTTTGTCTTTATAAAACATTTTGGAGGTTTAATATTTTAATATATTAATTCTCTAACTAAATAATGAATTATTTAGAAAATATATTAATTTTTTTGGAAGGAACATTGCCTACTTTAAATAGATTGATTGATTAGTTTTAATGGCATGTCAACCTGTCGAGGGTTATTTTTGGCTCAGAGGTTAAAGAATCGCATTCATTGTATTTTCATATTTATATTTTTGGGGTAGTTATTTCCTTAAGGGTTTTTTCTTAAATGATCCAATCAAATACAAATAATATTTAAACAAGTCTAAAGATGGAACGCTAACAGGTACTACCTATTTGGGTCAGAGTGGACCTGGAAGTAATGACTATAAAGAAGTACTCCACACTCTCCTGAACTAGAGCTTCACCATTAGATACAGTTTAGTGTCATATCCAGGACACCTGCTTTTGGAGGGGTCTTATTCTTCTGAAAGTATACAGTCAGCATATTATTTTCAATAGTGTTTGTGAGGATGTGTTATAAAATTGATATAAATAATAACAGCATATATGATATTATGCAAACACTTTAGGCTGTGATAAAGTAAATTCTTTCATATTTTCTGGTCTGATAAGAAAATTTTTTACAGGGGTGCATAAGACGAAGAAAGCTGCTTACATGAGTCTGATAAAAAAGCCACATGAATAAAGTTTTGGTTTGGTTTGGTTTGGTTTTATGGCATAAAAACCATTGTAGGTTATTTAATGCCAAATCCGGTTTATTCATATATATTAGATGTACATGATTCGTAAACATAAATCAACAAAGTTAAATACTTCCAAGTTCATTAACAATTCAATTAAACATCAAACATTTGTTTGCATACAGTTAAATGATCAGACAGTTCTTTTTCTAACAATTCAAGTTAGCATAAGTTAAAGTTAAATGGTTCCAAGTAATGCTATGTATTGCTAACATTTCAGTTAAACATCAGTCACTTGTTTACACACAGTTAAATGATCAAACTGTTCTATTTTAAGCAATTCAATTTACCATAAGTCATTTGTTTGCACTCAATTTAAATGTTAAACAGTTTTATTTGACCTATAGATAGGACCCTATCAGGTGTTCCCACTCCGGGCTAGAGTGGACCAGGGAGCGATGGCAATGAAGGAGTAGTCTGCATTCCCCAAAGCTCCAGCATTACTGAAGCCTCACCATCAGATTGTTTAGTGTCATACCAGGACACTCGTTAGGAGGGGAGTTTTACCCCTCTGCAGAGATGCAGTTGGTGTATTCTATAGCCAACTGGGTTAATAAACTAAGTTAGCTTATTGTTCAACATATTGTAGATATCTCAGCTCAACAGACGTTTTCCTTGTCCGTGGCTTGCAAGTGCATCTGATAGGATTGTGTTAACCAATCAGTATATGTTACCAGATTCAGTCAGCATTTGAATGTCAACATGATTATATACTTCATTTTTGTTCATTCACTCGCTTTCCAAATATATCAACTTGGATATCATCATCATTATCATCATCATCATTATCAAGATGTTACCATTTGTTCCTCTCAGCTATCATGCTTTGTAGGTCCTCTAGACAGCACCAAGTGTCTGCATAGAGCTGATGAATGTAAATTTCTGGTGGTTAGCCAACACTGGTGTGTCTATGTGTAGGAGTCCATTCAAGAACATTGCTTATGAGTTTGTCCTTACTTCTCCAGCAGTGCCAAGCATGTCTTATTCATTTTACTTGCATTATTTGTATGATGGGAAGTAAGTGGCTGTGCAACTACTGTTTTGTTGGGCATTGCTTCCAGAATTTGTTCCAAACAGCATACAACATCTTTGTGTAATTCCTACCAAACTTTTTCTCCCAGCATTTTGTTAGAGTCCAAATTGTGCAACTGTACAGTAGTACTTACATAACTACAGCTTGAAAGAATTCCAGATTTGTTTCATCAGAGAGATCTGATTTCCATATGGTTAATAATCTGTCAATAACAGATGTAATGGTTATTGTTGTAGGAAATGGACACGGCAAGACAAGTTCAAATCCTGGACGAGACTGATTGCATTTCACATAGCACTAATACCCTTTGGAAAGGTATGAATCCAATTATTCTCCCTCCAGCAATGGATAAATAGTAGGAGAGACTGGGTTCTTCAGCCTTGGTGAGGCAGCTAGTCTAGCAGAAGGAAAACTCTGAATTCAAACCTGTTAAACTCCGCTTAAAAATTGACCTTGTGTCATATCCTACCCAAGCGGAGGGGTTGGTAAATATGAATAATCTGTCAATAACAATCCATACTTTACCTATGCATATGTTACCATTGATTTCAGAGGACAAGATATAGCTACCAAGGTATATGAACTGGTCTACTAATTTTAGAGGCTTACCATTTAATGAAGTTAAAACACATGAACTCTGACCATTGTTTCTTGCTGATGCTCCAGGCTAAGAAGCTGAGATTTGGCTTTACATGTTGTATACCCGACCTGTGAATATTAATGGGTATGTCCCATTCCTCATACTGTTATATACCCTACCTATCAACATTAATGGGTATGTCCCATTCCTCAGACTGTTATATACCCTACCTATCAACATTAATGGGTATGTCCCATTCCTCATACTGTTATATACCCTACCTATGAACATTAATGTCTATGTCCCATTCCTCATACTGTTATATACCCTATCTATGAACATTAATGGCTATGTCCCATTCCTCATACTGTTATATACCCTACCTATGAACATTAATGGCTATGTCCCATTCCTCATACTGTTATATACCCTACCTATGAACATTAATGGCTATATCCCATTCCTCATACTGTTATATACCCTACCTATGAACATTAATGGCTATGCCTCATTCCTCATACTGTTATATACCCTACCTATAAACATTAATGGCTATGTCTCATTCCTCATACTGTTATATACCCTATCTATGAACATTAATGGCTATGTCCCATTCCTCATACTGTTATATACCCTATCTATCAACATTAATGGCTATGTCCCATTCCTCATACTGTTATATACCCTACCTATCAACATTAATGGGTATGTCCCATTCCTCATACTGTTATATACCCTACCTATCAACATTAATGGGTATGTCCCATTCCTCATACTGTTATATACCCTACCTATCAACATTAATGGGTATGTCCCATTCCTCAGACTGTTATATACCCTACCTATGAACATTAATGGGTATGTCCCATTCCTCATACTGTTATATACCCTACCTATGAACATTAATGGCTATATCCCATTCCTCATACTGTTATATACCCTACCTATGAACATTAATGGCTATGCCTCATTCCTCATACTGTTATATACCCTACCTATGAACATTAATGGCTATGTCTCATTCCTCATACTGTTATATACCCTATCTATGAACATTAATGGGTATGTCCCATTCCTCATACTGTTATATACCCTATCTATCAACATTAATGGCTATGTCCCATTCCTCATAAATACATTGGACACTATTGTGAGGGGGGATAATATGCTGATACATTACCTGCCTTCTTTTATTGTCCCATTCCGCACCCAACCCTGTATTTCTTTACCCTACTAGAGTAGGATCCCAGTCCCACCTAGGGTAGGTCCGGCTTGTTTTCGGTGTTTCCGGACACCAGAAAACAGTCGGCCTCCATTTTCGTAGACGGAGGGATGGGAGGGCAACCAAATGGGGAATTTTTCCTTGTTTTTCGTATTGTACATATTTCGGGATTTTTCTCCCATTCCCATCATACAAATTCATTGTAAAAATATCACAAAATTGTAAATGAAATCATACATCACTTTCGGGGTTTTAAGTAGGTCTTTTTTCATTGAGCAAATGTGGTATTTTGGTGGTAGCGGCGCGCATGACGATAGATGAATGGTTATATATTGTATTGTTGAATGGGTCGGCGAATGTGGCTTGCTAGGTCCCCTTAGTAAAATATAGTCAATGCAAGACCGCACGCTTCCCCTTCCCCCCAAAACTTAAGGCCTTGTGCCTTCCTGTTATTAATTCACAGGAAATAAAGGGATAATAGGCTGATTAAGTAGTACACCACTAGCAGTGGTTTACCTTCTTCACGCCACTGGCAAGTATTGTATCTTGTTAATGTTATAAAGATTCCTATTTTATTTCCAACCTCTGTTTTGGTTATTTCTCATTCAGTAACCTTTTGCTAGGTTACAACACATGTATATAAATTTTATTTATCTTTTATAATCATTAAAAAACCCTCATTTTTTGTATTTCTTTTAAAGATGCTATAGGCAGTTGTTTGACAATCATTTTTTATTACCCTTTTTGATTTTATAAGGAGAGGAAGGTGTGCCGCGACCGGCCGACAAACCCTTGCCGCGACCGGCCGATAAACCTAAACATATCAAATTACACGCCCGAGTTAGGACGATTATATCCGAGTACGACCGGAACTGACTAAGCCCTTTTTTCTTTCTAACGACCTTGACATCTAGTTATAGCTAAAAGAAAAGGGAGAATTAAAATTAATAACATTCACAAAACACTTCGGCCAAAAATTACCTGATAAGACTTGAACTAATAGTCGTCGCCAGCCTATAGCAGGTTAGGAAAATACTTTACGGCTACACTCATTTTTTATCAAAGAATTTTATATCCACGCGGCTGAGCTGTGTGTCACAGCACTTCCGTGATATCAACAGGCCCTTTTCAACCCTCGTTGGCACGCCCCCGGCTTTTTAGCTGGGCCGTCTGGCATTCGTGCCGGATGGGTGCTCGAAACCAAGAGCAGACTCGGGGCCGAATAGGCCCCCAGCTTCGGCTGGGCAACCTTCGGGTGGGCGAGCTGCACTTTTGTCCCCTTTGTACGGCACTAGACCAAGCGTCTAGTTTAAGCCGTAAACTGGCATACATGCCCGGACTCACATTTGGGTTCGTGAAACTGCTTGCCTCATCAGGCTCACATTGCACTAAGTGAGCCGATGAGCAGCACTGACAAGCAGGGTTCGAGTCTCGGCTCCTTCCCGACCTTCCCCTCCCCTTTATCCCCACTTTAATCGGCCTTCGGGCTTTTGACCTTGTGTCAAGTCGTGTCTGGTGGGAGGCAGCGACAAATAAATGGCACGCCCCCGGCTTTTTAGCTGGGCCGTCTGGCATTCGTGCCGGATGGGTGCTCGAAACCAAGAGCAGACTCGGGGCCGAATAGGCCCCCAGCTTCGGCTGGGCAACCTTCGGGTGGGCGAGCTGCACTTTTGTCCCCTTTGTACGGCACTAGACCAAGCGTCTAGTTTAAGCCGTAAACTGGCATACGTGCCCGGACCCACATTTGGGTTCGTGAAACCGCTTGCCTCATCAGGCTCACATTGCACTAAGTGAGCCGATGAGCAGCACAGACAAGCAGGGTTCGAGTCTCGGCTCCTTCCCGACCTTCCCCTCCCCTTTATCCCCACTTTAATCAGCCTTCGGGCTTTTGACCTTGTGTCAAGTCGTGTCTGGTGGGAGGCAGCGACAAATACATGGCACGCTCCTAGCGAAGCTCATTAAGGAGGAATCCTGCATTCTGTGCGGTCGCATTCACCTTAACTTCCGACGTTGATCCCACTTCTCGTGGTAGATCCCCTTTTTTTTTCCCACCTACATAGGTATGCACAAAGGTCCTTTTTAGGACCATAAGAGGTCTCTGTCTGCGGGTCAGAGCATCTCTGACTGGTCAGTAATGATCAGTCGAAGTAGACGGCCAGGCGGCAAACACGAAGACGGATTCTAAGACCAACCGGTCTTAACTCTCACTCGGTTCCGATAGTCCGATAAGCTGCGCAGAGCTAATGGCACGGTCCAGCCTTTAGCTACTCCTTCGCTATCTGCGCAGCGCTAAGATAAGGCCCATCTTAGCCTCGGCCTTCTGGCCTGTCCGCTCGTCAGCTCGGCTTTGACCCGACAAAGCCTTCGCTGCTGTCCGCTCGTCCGCACGGCTTTGACACGGCAAAGCTTTCGCTCTTGTCCGCTCGCCCGCACGGCTTTGACCCGACAAAGCCTTCGTTCCCGTCAGCTCGCCCGCACGGCTTTGACCCGACAAAGCCTTCGCTCCTGTCCGCTCGTTCGCACGGCTTTGACACGACAAAGCCTTCGCTCCTGTCCGCTCGTTCACACGGCTTTAACCCGACAAAGCCTTCGCTCTCGTCCGCTCGTCCGCACGGCTTTGCCCCGACAAAGCCTTCGTTCTCGTTCGCTCATCCGCACGGCTTGGGACCCAACAAAGCCTTCGCACTAGTCCGCTCGTCCGCACGGCTTTGACCCAACAAAGCCTTCGCTCTCGTCCGCTCGTCCGCACGGCTTTGATACGACAAAGCCTTCACTCCCGTCCGATACGTCCGCACGGCTAGGGGGCCCAGCAAGGCCCTAGCCTTTCCTCGACCTCGACGCTCTTGCAAGGTACAACGCAGTCCACGTAACGACTCGCTGTTACGGACTGTTCTACCACTGCAACACCTGACTCACGTACGACCCGTCGTACGAGTCAACAACCCAATCGACACACCCTTGGTTAACCACAACATACCGTCACAACCAGAGATATCGATCTACCAACCTCGACCGACCATCTAGCTGTACTCAACGACCAGCACCGACCATCCAGCTGTACCCAACGACCAGCACCGACCATCCAGCTGTACTCAACGACCAGCATCGACCATCTAGCTGTACTCAACGACCAGCACCGACCACCTAGCTGTACTCAACGATCAGCACCGACCATCTAGCTGTACTCAACGACCAGCACCGACCATCTAGCTGAACTCAACGACTCGACCGACCTCAGCTTACCAGCATCCAACGTCTAGCTGAACTCAACGACTCGACCTACGCCAGCGACCCTCGTCGAACGCCCAGCTGCGAACACATACAACCGCTACGAACATTTACATTCACGCTTGTAAATACGACGAAATAAATTGTCATTTGTAATTATCATTATCTCACCTTTGTTCCTTCATATTGCTTTGGCTGTTCTCATTCACATAAATTCATTTGCGGGGTCGACATACTTATAGGCCCCGCAACAGGTGAAAGGAACAATGTCAATGCCTTCTCTCATACTCTTCCATGCTGATTGAACCTAACACCCTTATGACGCAACAAGGATTTCTACTAGTGTTTAAAATTTATTAATAAGAAATGAAAAATCATTTTTTTATAAGTCAGAAGTAATTTTGGTAAAATGAAAAACATTAAAACCATGATTTTGGATAAACGTTATTTCTCTGACTAAATTTTAAAATTTAAGCAAAGGTCACTGAAACTCCCAAGTTGATGAGCTTATTATATCTGTCAAAAATTGCAGGTGCGACCTTTAGGCTGAAGGCAGAACATGCAGTGCATGTTCTCTCCCAAATTATACCTGGTTGATGAGCTGGCAAAGCCAAGAAAGGTCAGAGACCAAGCCAGTTGACACATGCTCAAAGGTGTTTTTCTTCCTCTTCCTCATTCTAAGTGATACAAGAACACACTGTTTAATAAAAAAGGAGTTGATCTCAGTGAATGGAAGCTGTCCTGATTGGCTGATAAATGGGAATATGATACACAATGATTCATAATTGTCTGACCAGTTAGAGGTGTTTAGGTCTGTAAATTTCTTCTATAAGATATGGACTCCCAGACTGTTTTAACAGAGACCAAGGGAGAAGACAACTCTTCAAAAATATCACAAGAAGACCTTGTTGCTAGAAGAAAACTCTGACAAAAGAAGTCACAAAGTTCCAGGCCTCTAAAGTCCTTTGGACAGCACCAAGACTACCTTTTCCTCTGAAAGACTTCATGCCAATTAGCATAAAGCAAAAATGCTTGCCAAATTCCTCACTGTGTCTTTTCTCTTCTATTTAACATGAGAATTTTTTTCTTTTACTATTGTATATTGTTACATTATCATATTACAATAAAAACTTATATTGTTATTGTTAATGGAAAGTTATCTTGTTGCGGGGCCTATAAGTATGTCGACCCCGCAAATGAATTTATGTGAATGAGAACAGCCAAAGCAATATGAAGGAACAAAGGTGAGATGATGATAATTACAAATGACAATTTATTTCGTCGTATTTACAAGCGTGAATGTAAATATCCGTGGCGGTTGTATGTGTTCGCAGCTGGGCGTTCGACGAGGGTCGCTGGCGTAGGTCGAGTCGTTGAGTATAGCTAGATATTGGATGCTGGTAAGCTGAGGTCGGTCGAGTCGTTGAGTTCAGCTAGCCGTTGGATGCTGGTAAGCTGAGGTCGGTCGAGTCGTTGAGTTCAGCTAGATGGTCGGTGCTGGTAAGCTGAGGTCGGTCGAGTCGTTGAGTTCAGCTAGATGGTCGGTGCTGGTCGTTGGGTACAGCTAGATGGTCGATCGAGGTTGGTAGATCGATATCCCTGGTTGTGACGGTATGTTGTGGTTAACCAAGGGTGTGTCGATCGGGTTGTTGACTCGTACGATGGGTCGTACGTGAGTCAGGTGTTGCAGTGGTAGAACAGTCCGTAACAGCGAGTCGTTACGTGGACTGCGTTGTACCTTGCAAGAGCGTCGAGGTCGAGGAAAGGCTAGGGCCTTGCTGGGCCCCCTAGCCGTGCGGACGTATCGGACGAGAGCGAAGGCTTTGTCGGGTCAAAGCCGTGCGGACGAGCGGACTAGTGCGAAGGCTTTGTCGGGGCAAAGCCGTGCGGACGAGCGGACGAGAGCGAAGGCTTTGTCGGGTTAAAGCCGTGCGAACGAGCGGACGAGAGCGAAAGCTTTGTCGGGTCAAAGCCGTGCGAACGAGCGGACGAGAGCGAAAGCTTTGTCGGGTCAAAGCCGTGCGGGCGAGCTGACGGGAACGAAGGCTTTGTCGGGTCAAAGCCGTGCGGACGAGCGGACAGCAGCGAAGGCTTTGTCGGGTCAAAGCCGAGCTGTCGAGCGGACAGGCCAGAAGGCCGAGGCTAAGATGGGCGTTATCTTAGCGCTGCGCAGATAGCGAAGGAGTAGCTAAAGGCTGGACCGTGCCATTAGCGCTGCGCAGCTTATCGGACTATCGGAACCGACTGAGAGTTAAGACCGGTTGGTCTTAGAATCTGTCTTCGTGTTTGCCGCCTGGCCGTCTACTTCGACTGATCATTACTGACCAGTCAGAGATGCTCTGACCCGCAGACAGAGACCTCTTATGGTACTAAAAAGGACCTTTGTGCATACCTATGTAGGTGGGAAAAAAAAAGGGGATCTACCACGAGAAGTGGGATCAACGTCGGAAGTTAAGGTGAATGCGACCGCACAGAATGCAGGATTCCTCCTTAATGAGCTTCGCTAGGAGCGTGCCAACGAGGGTTGAAAAGGGCTTGCTGATATTACGAAGGTGCTGTGACACACAGCTCCAGCCGCGTGGATATAAAATTCTTTGATAAAAAATGAGTGTAGCCGTAAAGTATTTTCCTAACCTGCTATAGGCTGGCGACGACTATTAGTTCAAGTCTTATCAGGTAATTTTTGGCCGAAGTGTTTTGTGAATGTTATTAATTTTAATTCTCCCTTTTCTTTTAGCTATAACTAGATGTCAAGGTCATTAGCAAGAAAAAAGGGCTTAGTCAGTTCCGGTCGTACTCGGATATTATCGTCCTAACTCGGGCGTGTAATTTGATATGTTTTAGGTTTATCGGCAGGTCGCAGCAAGGGTTTGTCGGCCGGTCGCGGCAAGGCCCTCTCCCTAGATAATTGATCGTCCATCAATTAGTAGTAATAATCGGTCCGTAGGTTGCTAGGGAAAGTGACCTTCCTTCCAGATCGGGTTTGCTGACGTGATGGCGTTGGAGTACTTTCGGAAGAAGGTGTCATTGATTCGGTGGGGTGTTGGTTCTCCAAAAACGCTGGTTTAGTCCTGTCGATAGAAACAGTATCGGTCGTGTTACCGCGCCTAATCGTGATGTGTTTGTTGGAGTGTCGTATCACTTTATATGGACCTTGGTAAGCTGGTGTGAGCGGTTTTCTTACGGTGTCGTTTCGTACGAAAACGTACTTACAGTCCCGGAGATGTTGTGGTATGAATGTGCCTGTCTGTTGCTGTCGAGGAGGAGTATATTTTAAACGTGCCATCTTGTGGCGGAGCTCCTAGATGAACGGGGTTGATGGCTTTGAAGCTGTGTCGAGGGAGTCGTTGAAATATTCACCCGGGAGTGAGAGCGGTGTGCCGAAAACAAGTTCGGCAGGCGAACATCCAATGTCTTCCTTGACAGTGTTTCTCCATGCGAGGAGGATCAGAGGCAATTCATCCACCCAGTTTGTTGAGTCAGTTCTAGCGGCCAAAGAGGTTTTTAAAGATCTGTGGAACCTCTCAACAAGGCCGTTAGCCTGTGGGTGGTAAGCAGTCGTTTTTATGTGTTTGACGCCGAGTAGGTTCGAGAATTCCTGAAAGAGGGATGATTGGAACTGTGCTCCTCTATCGGTTGTGATGACTTGAGGTGTACCAAACGTACTTATCCATTCTTTCAGAATGGTCTTGGCAACAGTGCTTGCTGAGATGTCCTTGATAGGCACAGCAGTGGGCCATCGTGAGAAGCGGTCCACCACCGTCAATAGATATTGGTAGTCCTGACACATTGGCATTGGTCCGACCAGGTCGATGTGTAAGTGGGAAAAACGTGCGTCAGGACTGCTGAAGGTGCCAATAGGAGATTTTGTGTGCCGGTGGATTTTATACTGCTGGCATTTTAGACACGTAGAGACCCATTCGCGGATGTCTGTGTTCATGTTGGGCCAGACGAAGCGTTCAGTAATGAGTTTGACGGTCGCACGTTTACTCGGGTGTGACAATCCGTGTAAGTGTCGAAATACTTGTTTTCGTAATGCCGGGGGGACGTAGGGCCTTGGGTTGGCCTGGCTGATGTCGCAGTACAGTCTTCCGTCGCTGAGAGGTACTGGGAACTCCTGAAGTTTCAGGGAGGTGTTCGTTTTCACCTCTTGTAATGTTGAGTCGGATTTTTGTTCTTTCGCGATTAAATCCTGACTCAGAACATCGTTATCCAGAGCGTGGATATCTGTCCGGGATAAAGTGTCTGCGACCGTGTTATCCTTCCCCTTGACGTGACGTATGTCGGTGGAAAACTGTGACAAGTAATCGAGATGTCGAATTTCCCGAGCTGTGTACTTGTCGGAGTTAGTTCTCATTGCTGTCGTCAGTGGTTTGTGGTCTGTGTAGATCACGAAGTCTCTGCCTTCTAGGAGGTGTCTAAAATGCTTGACGGCCAAGTATATGGCCAGCAACTCTCGTGAAAAGGTACTGTACCTTCTCTGTGCTGGTGAAAGCTTGGCCGAAAAGAATGCGATTGGTTTGCGTTGGGAGTCGTATTCCTGTTCAACTACAGCTCCTACTCCGGCGTCTGATGCGTCAGTCGTAAGGGCGAGATGCGTTTTTGGGTCGTCCTTAATGTACGAGAGTTTGGTGAAGTTCACCAGCGCGGTCTTTGCGGCGTTGAATGCGTGAAGAGCGTCTGTTTCTAGTGAAATGTTCCTATTCTTCCTCTGTAGTAAGTTCGTAAGAGGTTGGAGAATAGTGGAACACTTTGGGATGAACCTTCTGTAGAAGTTTATCATTCCAATGAAACGTCGCAGCTGTTTCATTGACGTCGGCGTTGGAAAATCCTGGATTGCACTGATCTTCGTTGGTAGAGGGGTTATTCCCTCAGCATCGGTGTTGTGTCCAAGGAATTCGATGCTGGGCGCCCCGAAAACACACTTGTCAAGGTTCAGACGTAATCCGTAATGTGAAAGTCGTCTGAACACTTCACGTAGGTGTTGTTTGTGAGAATCATCGTCTTTGCTGGCTACCAGGATATCGTCGATGTACGCATATACATAGGGTAGACCACGCAGGACTTCGTCCATCAAGCGTTGGAAGGTTTGTGCCGCGTTACGTAGACCGAATGGCATTTTTAGGAATTCATACAGGCCAAACGGTGTCGTAACTGCTGTTTTTGGGATGTCTTCCGGAGCTACAGGGATCTGATGGTATGCCTTCGTAAGGTCTATTTTCGAGAAGATACGAGAACCCTGCAGTCCGGAAGCAAAATCGTGGATGTGGGGTACCGGATATCGATCAGGAACTGTGGAGGCGTTCAGTTTCCTGTAATCGACGCATATCCGGAACTCCTTGTTTCCAGGTTTCGGTACCAGGTGTAGAGGTGAAGCGTAGGGGCTGTCCGAGGGTCGTATGATGCCGTCGTTTAGCATCTGTTCAAACTGCTCTTTAGCATAAGCCAGTTTGTGTGGCGCGAGTCGTCTGGGTTGGGAGTGTGCTGGTGGACCACTCGTTTTGATGTGGTGTTGCGTTTGGTGGACACCCGAATCAGTGGATTTGAATGGTTGTGTTATATCCACGAACTGATTCAGGATGTCCACGTAATCCTGACCATGGCATGCTGCGATTCCGATCCCCGTGGTGCTGTGTCGTGCTGGCGTCCCTATGACGTGGAGGTTCGTCAAGGTATCCGACAATGTTCGTGGGTTCATGTGAACCGATAGTTCGTAGTGCGCCAGGAAGTCTGCGCCGAGGATTGGTATTTTGACGTTGGCCAGCGTGAAGGTCCAAGTGTAGTCACGCCGCATGCCAATGTTTAGAGAGAGCGTTTTTCCACCGTACGTGTCTATAGTGGAACCGTTGGCTGCTTGTAGTTTGAGTGGGGTGGGCTTAGCGGATGGGTCAATTGTGTGAGGTATGACGCTGATGGCTGCACCCGTGTCTACAAGGAATTTTATTTTATTCCTCCGGTCCCATATATAGAAGAGACGACATGTCTTTAGTTCGTTACCGGATGGGTTCGTCGTCGTTACCCTCCGGTTTCCTAGTTTTCCTGGGCCGACGTGAATTTGCAGTACGGCCTGCATTTCTTTGCTTGGTCTCCAAATGTCTGATGATACCAGCAAATGTCTTCGTCGTTGGTCCGGTGATTACTAGGGGTTCGAGGGCGTCGATGGCGACTATGCGTCCTATCCCTTGGCCTCTGTCGTCGGGTGACCTTCATCTCGTGAAGTTGTTTTTGCAGGTCTGCCATCATTTTTTTCATGGCTCGCAGCTCTTTTGTTGTTTGCGACTCCGATGTTGGTGCCTGGACAGAGGTGATGTTGTTGGATCGTTCGAACACCAAATCAGCGGAGTCGGCCAAGTCGTCCAATGCGGTGGATCGGGACATTGGAGCAATTATTTGCGAGACCCATGATGGTAGTCGCTCCATCCATAGGGTTCGCAGGACGGTCTCTGAGACATGCTTCGAGCCTAACTGACTCTTCATGAATCTTAAAAGTTGGGCTGGTGTCCTGTCTCCGATTGTGATGTTTTGAAGGACGTCCCGGATTCTTTCTTCTTCAGAGCGGCCTGTACGTTTAAGGATTATGTCCTTAAGGTAGTCGTAGGGTTTTTTCTCTGGGAGTTCAGCGAGAGCATCCGTAATCCGGCTGATAACGTCTGGTGGCAATTTCTGCATCAAGTTGGCTACTTTGATGCGCTGGGATCTTATCCTCAGCATGAGGAAGATGGTTTCGACTTGTTGGAACCAGGAATGTACATCTGGATTGTACGTTGGCAACGCCACGGTGACGTTTGCCATTAATGTATCGGACTCACCGCTGCCCTCCATTGCTCTGTCTGTATTCACGTTCGGGATCACCACTTGTTGCGGGGCCTATAAGTATGTCGACCCTGCAAATGAATTTATGTGAATGAGAACAGCCAAAGCAATATGAAGGAACAAAGGTGAGATGATGATAATTACAAATGACAATTTATTTCGTCGTATTTACAAGCGTGAATGTAAATATCCGTGGCGGTTGTATGTGTTCGCAGCTGGGCGTTCGACGAGGGTCGCTGGCGTAGGTCGAGTCGTTGAGTATAGCTAGATATTGGATGCTGGTAAGCTGAGGTCGGTCGAGTCGTTGAGTTCAGCTAGCCGTTGGATGCTGGTAAGCTGAGGTCGGTCGAGTCGTTGAGTTCAGCTAGATGGTCGGTGCTGGTAAGCTGAGGTCGGTCGAGTCGTTGAGTTCAGCTAGATGGTCGGTGCTGGTCGTTGGGTACAGCTAGATGGTCGATCGAGGTTGGTAGATCGATATCCCTGGTTGTGACGGTATGTTGTGGTTAACCAAGGGTGTGTCGATCGGGTTGTTGACTCGTACGATGGGTCGTACGTGAGTCAGGTGTTGCAGTGGTAGAACAGTCCGTAACAGCGAGTCGTTACGTGGACTGCGTTGTACCTTGCAAGAGCGTCGAGGTCGAGGAAAGGCTAGGGCCTTGCTGGGCCCCCTAGCCGTGCGGACGTATCGGACGAGAGCGAAGGCTTTGTCGGGTCAAAGCCGTGCGGACGAGCGGACTAGTGCGAAGGCTTTGTCGGGGCAAAGCCGTGCGGACGAGCGGACGAGAGCGAAGGCTTTGTCGGGTTAAAGCCGTGCGAACGAGCGGACGAGAGCGAAAGCTTTGTCGGGTCAAAGCCGTGCGAACGAGCGGACGAGAGCGAAAGCTTTGTCGGGTCAAAGCCGTGCGGGCGAGCTGACGGGAACGAAGGCTTTGTCGGGTCAAAGCCGTGCGGACGAGCGGACAGCAGCGAAGGCTTTGTCGGGTCAAAGCCGAGCTGTCGAGCGGACAGGCCAGAAGGCCGAGGCTAAGATGGGCGTTATCTTAGCGCTGCGCAGATAGCGAAGGAGTAGCTAAAGGCTGGACCGTGCCATTAGCGCTGCGCAGCTTATCGGACTATCGGAACCGACTGAGAGTTAAGACCGGTTGGTCTTAGAATCTGTCTTCGTGTTTGCCGCCTGGCCGTCTACTTCGACTGATCATTACTGACCAGTCAGAGATGCTCTGACCCGCAGACAGAGACCTCTTATGGTACTAAAAAGGACCTTTGTGCATACCTATGTAGGTGGGAAAAAAAAAGGGGATCTACCACGAGAAGTGGGATCAACGTCGGAAGTTAAGGTGAATGCGACCGCACAGAATGCAGGATTCCTCCTTAATGAGCTTCGCTAGGAGCGTGCCAACGAGGGTTGAAAAGGGCTTGCTGATATTACGAAGGTGCTGTGACACACAGCTCCAGCCGCGTGGATATAAAATTCTTTGATAAAAAATGAGTGTAGCCGTAAAGTATTTTCCTAACCTGCTATAGGCTGGCGACGACTATTAGTTCAAGTCTTATCAGGTAATTTTTGGCCGAAGTGTTTTGTGAATGTTATTAATTTTAATTCTCCCTTTTCTTTTAGCTATAACTAGATGTCAAGGTCGTTAGCAAGAAAAAAGGGCTTAGTCAGTTCCGGTCGTACTCGGATATTATCGTCCTAACTCGGGCGTGTAATTTGATATGTTTTAGGTTTATCGGCAGGTCGCGGCAAGGGTTTGTCGGCCGGTCGCGGCAATCTCATCCTTGGAGTTACCAACATCTTTGGCAATTAATTCCTAGTAACCTTTGAACCCTCTTATCCTCCCAGCAATGGGTTAAATAGTACCATTACTGTTCTTCTAGGAAAATAGCTTTGGCATTAAATAACCTAGAAAGGTTGATATGCTATTAAACAAAAAAACCAAACCAAACCTAGTAACCTTGGAGAAGTATCCATAGTATAATGGATAAATGCTGGACTGTGGCCTCAAAGTAAGAGAGTTCAAATTCTAGTCGCACTGTTATGTTCACTTTCGGACTAATACCTTTGGGAAAGGTATGAACTCCCCATATTCCTCCAGTTATGGATTAAATAATATCACTGATGTTGTAAAATAATTAGGGTTTCCAGTTAATTGTGAGTCATTTCCTGGCGAGATTTACTTGTCCACCATTGGATGGTGGAAAAGAAAGGAACATATATGAAAAAGGAGAAATGAATAGATAAGAGAAATATTGGCTCTTGAAATCCAGGTCATCATTGCAGCAGATGTCAGGGTTAAAAACAGAAACATCATCAGCAGCAAATTGGCAATGAGTTCTGATTGGCTGGAAGGAACTCAAACAAAAAAGCCATTAAGGCAGTGGATGTGGGATAGAAAACAGGAAAAGAGTTAGTTGACTATGAGATGTGACAATATAAAAATGGCAGTTGGAGCCCAGAAGCAAAGCTATGAGGACGGATCCCATGAACAAGCACAGGTGAGAACTACAACAGAGAACAAGAACGTTAATATCCAGGCCAGCATCTTGCCCTCTCTCTCTCTTAAGACATTTTATTTCTCTTTGTCGAGTTAAAGAGGTCAATTCTGTTCATACTTTATTTCTCTCTTCTTGATGACTACAAAAATGTGTAGTAGCAAATAAATGTTTGCATTAGTGAACCAAGACAGAGTTTTTGTGTGTTTGTCACTTCTTTTCTTGCAGTGGAGGTTACAATAGTGGTCCAACTGACACTTAAGACATAGTGCTACAAGGGTCTGCTGAGAACCATGGTGGTACAATCATTTATGTAGTGTAATAATTGTACAAACATCTATTGAGACCGTACCAGAACAATCACCCATTTGAACATCATAGCATTACAAACTTTTGTTTGAGCCGTGTAATGTTACACTGTTCTCCCACAAGGATAGCTTTGACATTGAATAACTGACAAAGGTTGATATACCATTAAACTAAGAAACCAAACTTACTAACCTCCTAACCCATCATGATTTTTAGAAACATAGTATAAGCACAGAAAACATTGACAAAACAACCAGTAAGATGATGAATGAGGTCATCCCAGTAGTAGGACCATAATCTTACAAATGTTGAACTCCAAAATACCAAATTACACTTGATTCTACTTTGTAAGTTCTGAGAACCAGATGTATGAATCATAAATAAAACATTATACAGTGGGGACTTGCTTAATCCATGTTTAAAATTCAGACAAATAAAAAAGCAAAATTTATTTCATAAAAACTTTTTAAAAAGATAACCAGATAAGGAATCTATTAAAAAAATCTGACTGTTTTCCTGTCTTATAAACAACATAATCTTATCATAGCTCACCAGCTCCTCAAAGCTGAAATCCCCATAAAAAAAACATGAAGTCATCCATGACATCAGCAACATAATAATGTCACACCTATGTATTAAGTGGAATTTTGTTGTCAGCATGAGGACTATTTTTTGAGATAAATTAATTCTACGAACTGACTTGGAGATAGTTTCCTATCACAAGATAAAATATGTGGTATTTAAAAGCTTCTCTAGTTAGTATAATGAGATATCCCATTATTACTTATATTTAAAAGAGAGACTTCCTGTGTTTGGTAACACAGAATTCCCTTCACACAAACCATAAAGTACGCAGCTGCATACCTCTGTATAAACACAGCAGGCTATCTGGCTTTTGTGCCAGATGGGGTTCAAGGTCAATGATAGATTTGAGGTTGAATGAGCCCTGGCTTTGGCTTTGGCTGGGCCACCTTTGGGTGGGCGAACAGTCATTGAAAGCGCAGCATAGCACTAGACCTTTGAGTCTAGTTCAAGCTATGAGCTGGCATACATGCTGGACTCACATTACATTTAGTTAGTCCAAGTCCAGCAGGGTCACCTGGCTCACATTGCACCAGTGAGCTTATGACTTGCATCAGGGCATGAGTCAAAGTTCATGGCTGACTTCTCCCTTCCCTAAAACTCTCACTATAAAAAATACCTTGTGTCAAATCCGAAATGATTGTAGGCAATTATAAATATCAGCCATTGGGTGAGAGAGACATAGGTATCTCATCTGCTCATAGCACACTGATCAAAGTTCTTATCAGTAGCAACTGCTGACAACACATAGCTACAGGTCAACCCAGCAGCAGGTGTTTTAAGTCCAGCCTGCAGATGACACAGGATCCACCCAATCACTGCAGCTCTCTCAAACAGCTCTTTTCAGAGTAAATTTATGAAAGGCATAACCAGCTCTTTTAAGAGCTATTTCAAAAAGTCTTTTGAGGATCACCTATTGTTTTCTCACCTACACCCCTTTGCAGATACTATGAGATAGTGATGCAGCAGCCAGCCAGACACACCAAACCTGCATCACCAAGCAGAAGACATCTGCATTATCAAGTGGCAGACACCAGCAGACCAGCTCCTGTATCACTGAGTAGCAGACCAGTTGCATATGAAAACTCTGACTGCATTTTGGTTCATAAGTAGACCAACTGTCATTTCTTTGTTATTGATTGGCCTAATAAAAGCTTAACACTTTAAACTAAATCTCTTGTCTTTGTCATCCTTGCCTAATTTGCTGTTAATCACTTTATTGACTAAAGTTTGTAGCATTGAAGTATTCATCAAACCTGCAACAATCTCATCAGATTGATGCATAACCCTTTTGGCAGGAATTAGAATACACTGACTACACCTCTGAAGGGTAAGATTCCCCCTCCACAAAAATAGGAGTATCCTGGGTATGACATTCAACTACATCTGATGGTGAGGCTTCAGATCTATCAAGTGTGTAGTACCTCTTCATTTCCATTACTCCCAGGTTCACTTAAAACCAGAGTGGTAGTGCCTATTAGATTCTCATCTGTGGTTCAAATGAATGTTTGCAAATTATTTGTATTTGATTGGATTACTTGATATCATATAGCCATGTGCAAAATACCTAAGAAATGACTCAAGAGAATGTAAATATGAACATAAAATAAACACAATTTACTAACTTTTAGGCATAAAATAACCCTAGATGGGTTGACATGCCATTAAAATTAATCAGCTAATTAGATTAAAATTCAACAAAGAACTCTGTGTCAACTTATTGATCTGTCCTTTTACACACAAACACACACACACTAAATTATGTATTTTACAGTCTTTCTAAAGATCATTCATGATTGTTTATTTTTTTAAAATTATTTACATATTTCAAAAGTAAATTTTATAAAAAATTAGGCAAATTGAAATAAACTATACTTTTATGAGCAACTGGGTGAATCACGCCAGAAATCACCATAGAAAATACTATAACATCTTCAAGTTGATGCTGGAGAATGTTGAAGCAGTTGGTCATGGTGGTATAGTTGTTAGCAAGTTAGTTTGGCAGATCATTATTACAAAGTAGTTAGGTTGCCCAGTTGGTAAAAATTAGAATATGCTAACTTTATCCCGAACAAAAGAGTAAGAATCCTTCCCTCAAAAAAAAAAAAAGAGATGTCCGAAGTATGATACTAAAGTGAATCTGGACATCTGGAAATTTGAAGAGTGCGGAGTACTCCTTCACTGCCATTACTCCCAGGTCCACTCTGATTTGGAGTAGTAGTACCTGTTAGGGTCTCATCTATAAGTCAAATAGATGTTTGCAAATTATTTGTATAAGATAGAAATACTTGATATCATACAATCACGCATAAAAAACTTAAGAAACTATACAAGAAATGTAAATATAAGTGTACAATGTACCCCATTCCTTAACCTCAAGGCATAAAATAACCCTGGTAAGTTGACATGCAGTTAAATCAACCAATCAGAGTAATGACGAAGGTCCGCATTGAGTGCCTTTTACTTGTGGTTTTGTATGTAGATCTGTCAGAGTGCATGTGCACACACATATATGCGCACATACGTACATACAAGCTCAAGTAAGCTAACGCATTCACATATCTTTTAGTAATTTACTAAGCTTTTTGCTTACATGTGGCACAAGGCGATTCACATGTCTTGTAAAACTTGTGTAACTCAATTTTTTTTTTTAGTTTTATTGATGTTTTTTACAAGAGGTCTGAAGGTAAAGTTGATGATGTAATATAAGAAACCAATGAAAAGTTTTTCTGCTGTCACATGACCATAAACTACTCTCTGCCTTCCTCTTTGAGCGCCATCTTGATACGACTTAGTCGTGGTGAGTGATGCTTTCCTCTCTTTCTACCGGCTCGGAGTTAAATATTTATCATTTGAGAGAAAAAAAGAAATTTTTATCAAATCTATCTATTGGAGAAATTGTTTCAGTTGCATCTATTACTATATTCTATTTGTTTGGTGTTTAATTTTGTATTTTTTTGTTTCATTTAGTGTCGTCTGAACAAAAATAAGCGGCTGAAGCAAAGTTTAACAACCATGTATGAGTCCTTGATGCAAAAGTTAAGGGTGGGCAAAATGTTCCACAACCCTTTTTATGCTAAATGTGATGGATTGGCCGTCAATGAAAATAGGACCATCTCCGCAGCCAATGCAGCCGGTAACAATATCTTTTGTCTTTTCTATTCATTTTTTAATCACTTCCGAACATGTCCTCTCACGTGGAGGTCGTATGAAGGCCACTGCTTTTTCTTTATTTTACTTTCCTTTTTTTCTTTAGTCAGTTATGTACAGTTATTGCCGGTAGATTTGCATGTGTCTGGTCGATTTATGTAAGATAATTCCACATTTTAAGTTTTAATTAAAAGCTTAATAAACGATTTAAATCAACCTCACAAATTCCCCCTTTTCAGCATCAAAGTAGGGGGCGACGATGACATCTCAGCACCCTCCAATTTTCTTTTATTTTTATTTTGCCGAATACTCTTGTAAATTTAAAATTGACAATTAGTGAATTTAAAATTGACAACAGATGAGATTTGTGTTAGTAATTTCTTTTCTTTCAGAAAAATTTTATTTATTTATTTATTTTTTACGAAATAATCATATTTCTAGGTAATTGATCATAATTGTCAAATAAAAATGAATTGACCTTGCGTGTCGTCTTGTTTCCAGTAATCAAGTCCTATTTTTCAACCTCTTGACCATTACTATACAAACAACATTTGAGGTCAAAACTTACTCCACGTTTCAATTTCAGATGTTTTGCTTGACAGATAATCAATTGTATACATTTTAATTACGGATAGTTAGTTTTTGTTCACACCCTTTTTGACTTTTAGTTGGATAATTTTAATTTGCTTGTTTATTTCCTCTTTTCCCATCGTGTTCAAATTTTTGCATTAAAAAATATGCAATGTTAAGTATTTTAATGTCTCTTAACAGTATTTTCTAAAATGTCCTTCAAAAGGACGGCATGTCGATTGCCGAATTTTGTTTTAATTTTTAAAATGGTATTTTTCACGCAAGAGCAAATACAGGGGTCATAGAACTGTTACCCGTTTTTTCTTCCTACGTAAACCTTTTCAATACAGAGTTCACTTTGTTTAATCATGTTCTCGATTTTTTTAAAGCGAAGGTCATTAACCTTTTAATAATCGGTGCGAACCACCCCCAATAAACTTGTAAAATGTGAAGATTCTCAAAATAATCATTGTTATTCAACATATCTAATTAGAAAATGATTAATTTTATATTGTGAACGTTTCTTCTTTTTCATAGCATATCATTGTCGGTCTTTGCTTTTTCTTTTCATTTTCTAATTTACGTTTTCAATATGAACTCTACCAAATAGATTTTTTATGGGAAAAATGACGCAGAATGTATTAAGGCTTTACAATTAATCAATGCTGAAGTTATCTAAAATACATTCACATTTATTACCTGATGTGTACTTCTCAAATTTGTTATGTGAAATAGAATGAAATAAAACTGTTCTTTATGATAGTTTGTGGAAAGCATTTCTGGAAACATTTGAAGAATCTCTGAATATCGTTTTAAAGTTTCCTTTATAAGTCATGTAAAATAAAAAATTACAGATTGTTTGCTTTGCAATATTATCGTTACTTAGTAATAAGAGAAATTGGTCTTATCAAATTAAGATGAAATTGATCTTCATTATTTACATGGCTCTTTGATTTCTTCCAGCCAGTTAACTTTTTCTTTTCTTTTTGCTCAACAAATTATTCTCACTAGCACCCTTACACTTAGTTTTTTACCTGTTTTACCTGCAACTTTTTACAGGTGTACATGGTATTTAGTCATCTTTATTTCTCTTTCTCTCTTTAGTAATCAAGAAACAACAATTTGTTTGGTACAGTAAATTTTAAGATTTACTGAATTGTTGCTTGAGTAAAAGTTGGAAATTGAGGGAAAAAAATTTTAAAATATCAAATGTGATTTATACCTGAGAGAAGAAAGTACAACTGAAACAAAAGTGAGGATGTTTGAATAATTGATTAAATCAAAACAGTATTTTACTATCAGAACTTTTAGACATAATTCTGATATGCTTAGTTTTCCATTAAACAAAGAAACCAAAATGTAGTTTTTTAGGCTTTGAATATAGGACACCTTTTGTGGATCACAATCCCTTCACTAGCTGTCAGTCTGATAAAATAGCTCTCTAACCATTATTCTATCATGTGACATTGTTATGTTCTATATGTAAATGAAGATAATTCAACGCTAGATCTTTTTTTAATAAAATGGCTAGATTCACACGTTTGTTGTGTATGAATCATTATTCTTAGTTTTATAAGACTGGTTATAAATGAAATCGTAATAAGACTAAACTTATAGGAGTAACTGACAAAAATATATTTCATTCATTGGTTAAATAAAAAAATTACTCATCCTTTAGAACCTGTTCCCTCTTGAAAAATGTTAAAAAATATATATTTTATTAGAAAATGCATTTAGTGTATTTCTCTGATAGAATTGAGTCAACCAATCTGATAAAAATGGGAGTTGATGTTTTCAACATTGAAATGAATCTTGACAAAGATTTTTAAAAATTGGTAAATGCCAACTATAGAGATAATCAATAAGTTTTAAAATAACTTAATTCATTATTTCTGATTTTCTGAATTAATCTAGTTTTTCAAATTGTAATTATTTTTTTTTTTTTTTTATTTATTTATTTTTACTCCTGTAGTAATAATTTTGTTTAATATAATTTGAATGTCATATAAGTAATTAAAATTAAATTACGTTGTTTTTTTTTTGTTTTTATATAGAAAACTGTATTTTCAAATTGTTCAGTGTGACATTAATGCTTACAATTTTTGGAAGAATTATCAAGATGTCCATTTAACACTTAATATTTTTGTGTAAAGTTTAGATTAGGATATGCTATAAGTAGAAAAATTTTCACTTATTAATAATTTATGGTAACTTTTTTTTTTTTTTTAATGATTTACTTTGATTAATGATTTACTTTGTCATCTTTGTTTTCAGAGCAATACAGCTGTGAATTTGGTTCTTCTAAATATTATGCCTTGTGTGGTTTTGGCGGCATATTAAGTTGTGGCATAACACATACAGCTGTTGTCCCTCTTGATCTTGTAAAATGTAGAATCCAAGTTGACCCTGCCAAATATGGTAACATCGTTAATGGTTTCAAAGTTACGATGGCTGAAGATGGGACTCGTGGTTTAGCCAGAGGATGGGCTCCAACATTTATTGGTTATTCTTTACAAGGACTTGGAAAATTTGGTTTTTATGAAGTTTTTAAAGTAACTTACAGCAATTTGATTGGTGAGGTAAGTAGTCTTCTATTTACATGTTTTTGTATTTCAAATGAATTAATTGATTCCAATAAATATCTACAAAGTATTTCAACACTAGGTTTTGTTTTCTATCTTCAAGAATCATTAAAGATAACACTGAAAATGCCATTCAGAAACGTATCTGATTGCAATGCAGTTTAAACACAACAATTACTGGCTATCTGTTGAACATGTTATAAATCAGAAATCTCTCTCATCAATAATATATTGATGGACATTAAGAAGATATGTCGGGTATAAAACTGATATACTCTTCAAAGTATTCTTTAATTCAGAACAAATGATGGCATATATAAATAGTGATACAAAAGAACATGTTGCTTTCTATAAATTTAAAAAAATGTTAATAAAATTAGAAATATTGCAGTTAGGTTAATTTCTTTTTGTCCTAATTCAACTTTTTAATACATCAATGAAGAATACAGCAGATGAGCTTGAGCAATCCTGTTAAAACAAAATAGATAGAATCAATTTAAAGAAATATAATGTAACATAAGCACAAACCTCTTTGAAGGGATATAAGTTATTGTAGGTCTTTTAGACTGCAAATTTATTGTATTTTTACTATTAAAAATTGGTATTCTTTCTACTAATATTCTTAATAGTTTAATATTCCATTTCTAGAAAACCACCACTAGCATCTTTTACATTTATATGGTTGCAAGACTATAGACTAAATTGGTAAAAATTCCTTGGTAGGTGGACTGAAATCCAATAAAATTTCTGTTTTCAGAGTGAACAACTTTTTGAAAATTCTTGTATTTTCTTGTTTACTTTCTTCATTAGACATAACTTTATGTCAAATTGAATACCACAAAGCAATATTTACTGGTATCTTCTACAATCAGTGAACATCTGTCAACCTCAATGTCATGCAAATTGACACATTTAATGGATTGTGACTACATTTAATAAAGAGAATGTAAGAATGAATAGTTAGAAAAATTCTTATTGCCGTTCATTCTTTCCTATTTCTTCAGATTGTATATAAAGTCAATTTGTAATATGATATTTGGGAGTAATGAAAACAAATGTATCAAAAGAATCAAACCATAGTTTTGGTTACGAGTTTATAAAATTTCCCATGCAAGTAACAATTATAACTTTTTGAGTTTATAAGTGAGTACTTCACAGTTAATTCTGCTTGATTTACTGATTTTCAAACTAAAGATACATTGTAGTTTAATCACTTTAAATGCAAAGGAATTTTTAATTTCCTTCAATTTTTAACCCATTTAAGATTTTGATTTTATGTATTAAGTTTGTGTTTTAAATTCGAGATTTAAAAAAATAAAAAAACAACTGTTAAGTCTGAGTCTAAACAAGCCTCTCTATCTATATAAAATAATTTTTTTCAATCATGAGTTTAGAATCAAATAAAAAAGATCTACAGCAATTTTAAAATTGTTAAACCAAGTATGGATATATTTTAAAGTGTTTATAGTTCCTCATCTTTGTAAACAAGAATGGATTATTACCCAAAGTTCTTCAGAACATGCTTCTTAGATGTTTTATTATTTTATTAGATTTTCTCAAATAAAACTCTTGATTAATGTAATGAAAAGAATTAACATTTATAAAAATGTTTAATGAACTGTCTTCAGAGTTTTCAAGAATTAAATTAAACTTTCTTTCAAACATACAGTGGTAGAAATAAGTATAAGACACCCCATTAAATTGTAAATGATTTTCTTATTACTGCACAAATTCCTCTGAAAATTTGTATGGTACCTAGATCAGACGAGTATTACTTACATATTTGATTTTATAACAACTTTCCACCATAAAAATGTTATTAACAAAACTTCGTTTTTGAGGGTGGAAATAATTATAAGACTGTTTTGAAGAATTGCATATATGGTTTACTTCCGAATGCCAAATGAAGAATAAGTGCAAGCAAGATTATAAAAAGACTCTTATCATGATGATTTTAAGTCCTATTTAAAAATTTCATAACTGAATACAGTTACTGCAAAATGCCTGGGAACTCCCCACTTATTGAAAAAGGGCAAATTTCTGCCTATAAACTGGAAGGAAAATCTATAAGTTTCATTGCAAGAGAACTGTCATGGTCTTGAACAGTTATAAGAAATTTTTTCAAGGACCCTGAATCGTATGGCACCAGAAAATGTCCAGGTCGTCTACCTAAAATTACAAATGCAGCCAGATGTTGACTTTCAAGAAGCTTCTAAAGGACAACCAATCTCAAGAGATCCGCCAAAAATTTCAGAATTTACCCGTCAGTCCAAGAAGAGTTTGTCAACTTCTCCATGAATCACAAAATCTCGTTTATTGAAACAAGAAGACAGCTCCTGCTTTAACTGCTAAACACAAGAAGATACATGTAGATTGGGTAAAGAAAAAACATGAACAAAGGAGAAATGGGAAACTGTGGTGTTTTCTGATGAGGAAAAAGTTTAATTTGGATGGGCCAGACAGCTTCAAATGTTATTTGCATGATTTAAGAAAGGAGAAGCAGCTTTTTTCAAAAAGACTATTTGGAGGAGGTTTAGGGAGCTTTTTCTGCATCTGGAAATATGTATACTAATACCCATCGGATATGGGTACCACACACAAATTTTTAGAGGAATTTGTGCAGTAATAAGAAAAATATTAACAATTTAATGAGCTGTCTTATACTTATTTAGACCACTGTAGACACACATTTTGATGTTATTTTTATATTTTGATTAACCTCTTTTACTAAGATCTCAGAAGTTGTTGGTATTTCCTCTTTATTTACTAATTTTTCAAAGTCATTGGTAAAGGAATTTGGCTTCTCTACTTAGTACTTTCATCTTGGTATAGTACATTCTCTTTAAGCTGATAGGTTACTTTTAATTTTTAAATATTATAAAGTTAACCCTACAAAAATACCTATGAAACCCCAGAGTCATTTTAACCTTGCGTTAATCTGTTGTATCATTCAAACATGGTTGGTCTGGTGGGAGTGTTTATGCACCCTAATACATATAGTGTTACTATTATGTTAGATATACTGCTACTTCAGTATATCTATGCAATTACTGATTGATTTCTGCCTTCTAGCTGGATATTTATATAAGGAAATGAATTATGAAAAAAAAAAATATTGATTCAGATCATATTGATTTGAAAAATATCCACAGGATTCGCCATTATATGATCGATCTTCTAAAATATATATATATATATATATATATATAATTAATATGAAAAATAAAAGTAAGATTTGGTTTGTTACAATATGATATAAATCAATTCTTGAACTAAAGGTATAATTATTAATTGAAATGGTAATTTTAAATTTGTTATGTAAACCTATGTTGTATATTGTATGTAATGTATACCAAAAGAAGGAAAGAATTGTTTATATTTCACTGCAGCTGAGTCTGCATTATGCCACTTACATGTGGAATGTCCTCATTTAATCAGGAGAGAAATAATCATGTTGCCAGCTAGGATTTATTAGCATTTAAAAAACAAATGTAGGGTGCCAAATCACTCCAGAAGACTGACACTGACTTAAATCAAGGAAAAAGAAGTATTTGAAAAATGAAAGGATCTACAACTTTTCAAATCACTCAGGATTGATGGTTTATATCTTCAAGAAAAGGAGTAAAAGTAGTGCTACGAATCACAGACCAGTGTTACTTGTCTTTTCTGTAATGTACTTAAAAGAACTATAGACAAATTGGAAAACACATTAAAGATAACTAGTTTGCCAGTCAGTGATAACAGGTTCTTCTCTGATAAAAGTATTACAACCAATTTCTTGGATCATATCTTGTACTTTGATCACCAGAAATTCTTTGATAGTGTATCTCAGCAAAGATTAATGAAACAGTTTAATAGCTTTGGTGTTGTGATATTTACCAACCCCTCCGCTCGGGCAGGATATGACACAAGGTCAATTTTTAAGCAGTTTAACAGGTTTGAATTCAGAGTTTTCCCTCTCCTAGACCAGCTGCCTCATCAAGACTGAAGAACCTAGTCTGCCCTACTATTTACCCATAGCTGGAAGGAGAATAATTGGATTTGTACCTTTCCCAAGGGTATTAGCACTGTGTGAAATGCAATCAATCTCATCCAGGACTTGAACTCGTGTCGCCGTGTCCATTTTCTACGACGATAACCATTACTCCACGGACACCTCCAGTTTAATAGCTTTGGTGTCATTGGAGAAGCAAAAAATTAAAATTATTCCTCTTAAGTTGAAAATGTATGAGTGAATGGATATGAATCTCAGTCAGTACACAAAAGAATCTACCTTCCATTGACTTGGCAGTTTCTGGAAGAGTTGTTGAAACTTGAAATGGTGTTTAATTATCCCCTCATTATGGGCAAGATGTGATACAAGGTCAATTTTTTAAGCTTTCATTGAGAAATTTTGGTTTTAGAAATTCTTAATGTAACGTAGTTTAATTTCCAATATTAACTGTAAATAATGCAATTAAAATAAATCCTTTTGTCACTCTTAAATTTAAAAAAGAAGAAAAAAAGGTCAATTCACACTTTCACCTGTTTACAATATTCTGCATGGAATATGAGAAAACTAAATGGTTAAACATAAATGTTCTGAAATATTAATTTTGAATTTTCATTACCTGTTGGCAATATTTTTTTCTGTAAGCTTAAAAAAATTTTCACTTAATAACTTTAAAATCTAATGAAATGTTAATATCAAGATTCTTGGAAATGATCTGGGTGCATTCTAATATGAATTTTGTTTATCTAATAATTATGAGGTCATCAAATGACCCTTGTCATTTTGTGTAGATATGTATTTTTACTATTGAATATAATCTTTTTTAAATGTAGATGTGAAATGCTCATGTTTTATCAACTTTCCCATTAAAATTTTATGAAGTGTTTTACAATTGGTTAATTGCCTCATTTAGCCATATTTGCTTTCTTTTTAAAATTTTAAAAATTTATTTTCTTTGGTGGATTGTATTGTAAGTAATGTTGTGCTTCTGAATTGTATTTTGTAGGAAAACACGTACTTGTGGCGGACTTCTCTTTATCTTGCTGCCAGTGCTTCTGCCGAATTTTTTGCTGATATTCTTTTGTGCCCTATGGAGGCAGCAAAAGTCAAGATCCAAACAACACCCGGTTATGCTAATACTTTAAGAGAGTGTGTTCCTAAGATGATGAAGGAGGAAGGTTTAAATGCGTAAGTTCTTTTGACTTAAAAAAAAAAAAAAAAAAAAAAAGAATTATGCTTCTTTAACATTGCTTGTTCCTCAAAACTTTTGGGGAATACAAAGATTATTGTTGCTGGTGTCGAAATGAACATTTTTTGTTAATATCAACTTCTAAAAGATCAACTTTTATACATGGCTCAAAAAGGCACTGGCATTTAAAATAAGGAAAAGTACTTATGCCTGACAGTGCTCCAGTTTATACTTTTATTACAATTAAAAAACCTTTTAGGAAGTAATTTTTGTTTGCCAGCATTGTAAAAAGATGCCTTTTATGTAGATGATCTATTTTCAACACAAAATGAATTTTGGAAATGTATTACATGAAGAAATACTAAATTTATGGATAATAGGCTGCTTGAAGGCATTAAAAAAAATTAAAGTTTTTCTGTTGTATTCAACCAAACATGTTATTTGATTTCTTTAAGTAAATCATTGTTTTGGTTGTTTTCTTTCATGTTTTATCTTATTATCACTTCAAAGTGATTCTTTTTGAGTTAGTTGGAACATTTTAAATATTTTGTATTTTCCAACATAAAAGAAATTCTAATTGATATTAGATTTTGTGATATTCTGTTTAAACAAGAGATGTTTGACTGAAATTTAATAATTCTAGGTCTATTTGTTTTATCATATAATTGACTTGCATCTATACACTCATAGAATTTACTAACAAATACAATAAAATGGTCTGCAATACATGTGGCTTCTTTAATATCTAGTTTGACTTTCTGATCAGATCTTTTTTTTAACTTTTGCGTATTTTTAATATTGCATTTCCTTTCATTGACGTTAGAGAATTGCCAACATTCTTTTCAATATTTTTATTAGGATTTCTTTCTTACATGGTATAACATCATGTTAATGTAATCATCAGTGGTGAATACAGACTAGTTGATAAAAAGAATTGCAATTTCCTCTTCTAAGTATTTTTGTAAAAATCCTTTGATAACATAGAAGAGAAAATGATAGGAATTTTAGAAAGACTGATGTCAGCAATTTGGCTTTTCTCAAGTTTCTTAAGCCAAACTTTGTATCACTCCAGATATGATTAAGCTACTTATAGTATTTTAACTTGTCTGTATTTTATGTTAAATGGATAGCAAATGCATGCATCATTGAAGATATTAAAAAGTAATGTTCTATCTTTTGATTTCACACACACACACACACACACACACACACACACACATATATATATATATATATATATATATATATATATATATATATAATGCAGCCTAATGTAGTAATTAGCTGAATTTTAAACTCATTTTTTCACTGTCATATTCAGTCTATTTATTTGAAAAGAATTGGGATTACATTGAAAAAATATTTATCTCAAATGAATCTTCCTCCCCCCCCCCATCATTATCTTGAAGGTATCTGTAATTATGTAAGAATTTTTTGAGTGCATTTTGATAACTGCTATCTTTTAGTAGTAGCCAGCTGTATTTTTTGACAAGTTACAAACCAATTTTTGAATATTATGGTTAAACTTGTTCAAATAATAAAAACTGTTACTCTAAATTTTATTTGTTTTTAATGTAGATATTTATATTAAACCAGGCCATAATAATAGATTAACCTATGGAGATCAAACTCATTAGCAATTGGTTTGAAAACTAATCTGTGCTCTGTTATTTTTTCTTCTCAATCTAAGTTGATGTTAAAAAAAAAATCAACTAAAATAAGTGGAGGCAGTGTTAACACATTCATGACTTAATTTTTTTTTTGACCAGTTCTGTCAAGAAATTGAATCTTTTTAGATATTCTTTCCCTAAAGAATTTGGTAGGTTTCTTTTTCCTTTCTCTAAATCTAAGAATCTTTTATCTTGCAGATTTTATAAAGGCATTGTACCTCTATGGGGTCGTCAGATCCCCTATACAATGATGAAGTTTGCTTGTTTTGAACGAACTGTAGAACTCTTGTACAAGCATGTTGTTCCTAAACCCAGAGCTGAATGTTCCAAACCAGAACAATTGGTTGTCACATTTGCTGCAGGTTACATTGGTAAGTTTTACATATTAAGAAGTTTCTTTGGTTGCTTCAAGAAGATTAAATGTGTTTGTCTTGAAAAGAATAACACTTACTTAGCATTGTATATAGACTGTATGTTCAGGTTTTTTATTTTTACTTTGCTCTTAATTGTTTACTGGGTTTATCTCTGATGAAAATGATTTTTTAGTTTTCTCAAACTATCTGGTGTGTGTCAAGTGATTGAATATGAGAAATAGCAGATCATCATTTCTGTCTCCTCAAATGATTTAAGACATTAAATTAAGACAAACACAGCAGTTTATCCATCATTTAAATTTATTCTTTTAAAAGAAGACATATTCACATTTTTAAAACAATTTGACAGGCAGCTAAATTGCCATTACATTTTCATAACTGCTCATCTTGGTGTTTATTTTGCTTTTTCCTTTTCTTTCAGCCGGTGTTTTCTGTGCTATTGTCTCTCATCCAGCCGATACTCTTGTATCTAAACTTAATCAAGCTAAAGGCAGATCAATGGGAGACATTGTGAAAGAACTTGGTTTCATGGGTTTGTATTTTGTTTTATTGTTGTAAGAAATTTAATATTTGATTTGTTTCTCTGAAAAATCATGAGACTGCAGTAAATTTTGTAAGGTTATTGTAAATTTTAAAAAAATATGCTTTATTGAAAAGTTATAAATTTCAATTATTATCAGATAAATCACATCTTTTATAATTTACTAGCATGGTTATCCAAACTTGGGGTTTTTATTACAAATGAATCCAAATTTTGTTTTGTGAGAATTTATCAATTTTCTCAAGTGCAATGAGGCTGCATCAATTATCCAAATGATTTGTGAGATATTCAAAAATATTTTAACACACAAATTTAAAAACTACTAAAACTTTATGAAATAAATTTGAACTGGTATGCAACTATGATTTGTCCCCCCCCCCCACCACATACCGTTAACAATTTTCCTTCATTTTGTTTATTTTCATTTTTTTCTAGGTCTTTGGAAAGGACTTGGTCCCAGGATTATAATGATTGGTACCTTGACTGCTCTTCAGTGGTTTATATATGATACAGTGAAAGTTGTTTTCAAACTTCCACGACCTCCTCCACCAGAAATGCCAGAAAGTTTGAAAAAGAAACTGGGTATAGCGGCCTGAGAATAGCCTTAACTTTACTCTTTTTGCACAGCAGTGTGAATCAGTGTTCTCCCTTAGCCACCATTAAACAGGATTCATTTCCTTCTCGGGCATCTCTGATTACCACAACATTAGAATATAACTGATCATGTTAGACTATCATTGATGCTATTGTTTTGAGTTTCGAAGTTCATGAAAAGTATTTAAATCTTCACATTTTCACTGATCCTTCTCAGTGTTAATTGTTTGTGGCAGTCAGTTATTGCCTTCAGTTTCCTGGGTATAGGGAAGGGGCTGTACAGTTGTACAATGTACACCATATTTAGTGAAATAAACTTGAGTCAACCAAATTCTTTTCAGACTTTAATGTTTGATTTTTTTAAAAAAATGTTTAAATTGATAGGTTTAAATTTTATAATTAATGTATAATTATATCATTAATGACTTGATAAACAAAAAAAAATTCCAATGTTACCTTTTGTCACTGCTTGAAAAAATTTAATTTTTGACCAATTTATACCAATAAATACCTGATGATTTTATAAGATGATTTTTTTTTTTTTTTTTTTTTATTTTAAAAGTCATTTAAATTGACTTGTAAACAACATTTCTTGCTACAGAGTATTCGCTGTTGAATGTATCGAGTTCATGATAAATTTATAAATTAATATTTTGAATTTTAATTTGATTTTGATTTCACTTTTGTTAAAATGTTTTCTTATATTACAAATTATTTTTTATTATATACACATTCAGCCAAAATGTAAATTTTCATTGAATTAGTATGCATTATTGCATGAAGTTTAACCATTTTTAGTTTCATGTATACTTTAAACTAATCAAAACTAGTAATTTTTTTTAATCAACTGTATATTTACTCTTTTCATTTGAAAATAATTTTGGGTGAAATTTCTTGATGTATTTTCTGTCTTTGCAAAACTGTTCAAACAGGTTTGATTTTTTTTTCTTTTTCTAAAATATTTCTGGAAAAATTGCTATCTCAAATCTTTTTCAATTAATTTAAGGCTAAAAAGTGTGCTCATCAACAGATCAACTGTGACAATTTTAGCTCTGGTCTCAATAAAAATGTATCAACTTGAGTTTTTCATTTAAAATTTTTGAAAAAGTGTGTGGGTTTTTTTGGGGGGTGGGGGTCTTCTTTTATAATGACTTAAAAAAAAACAAACCTTGAGAATGTCATTAAGAGGAATAAAGCTTACAAAATGTAAAGTTTGACTCTAATAATTAATAAATTCTTTGTATACAAAAAGATGACTCTTCTTCCCCTGCAAAAAAAAAAAAATGAATGTAGCTAAAAGCTATTCAGATTTTGCTTAATCAAGAGAAGCCTATTTATTTTAATTATCTAGATTTAAGATGAAAGATAATACAAGTCAAAATTATTTATGACTAAAATTTATATTATGACTGCAGGTTAAGTAGATGATTCAAAAGCTGAATATATTGTTTATGAAGAAAAATAAATTTCAACTTTTGCAAATTGGCATTGCTCTGGTTTAAAATTAAAGTATTCATTAATATTTATTTCGTATAGAATCAAAACAGGATGAATGTACGGAATAAACTGTCTTAACTAGCCATTTCTAGACCATGTTTAAAAAATGTCAATATGTGGAATAATGAAAATACTTTATCTAAAACAAAATGTCTTTAGATTTACTTCCCTTTACTGAAAGCCACAATTTTTTTTGGAATTATTTCATGTCGGTTGTAATCTTGGTACTGAAACCTTTTTGTTTCCACCTTTTCATTTAATGCTATTGTCTGTACTATAGAATTTTTAAAAGATTGTCTGGCACAGTGTCAAATGAAAAAAATGTGATATTATTTTCATTGAGAACCATTTAGTGGGTCCTAAATCTCTTATACAAAAATTAGTGACCATGAGAATATCAGTTACTAAAAATAGCACCAAAGATTTTTTAGTCATATCTTAAGTATTTTTCTTTGAATATTTTGGTGCTTTTCTAAAGGAAAAAGACTTAAGTTGAATAGCCTGCTCTTGAGATTATAAAAAATGAATATCAAAATTTACCTTGAGACAACATTGTACTCTTATTTTATAAACCTGATAGATTTGAGAGTAGAAGAAACTCGTTGCTTGTTTTCAAAATAAGCAAATAGATTCCGTCAGTTTTCATCATTGCTTCTTTTTCTCTACATATTGAATCCAATGGGAATTTTTTTCCACTAAAAATTCATTACTTATGAAGAGAAAAAAAATGTTTATGGACAGAAATCCAAAATGTTGAACATACTATATTTACAAACCTGAAATTTTTTTAAACAGCTTTATTTTTATTAAATTACTAATGTCTTGATTCACGATTATGGAATTATATAAATTTACTTTGCTCACAACACTTCCTTTCCTTGAAAAACAACAAAAATATGGTACAACTGCATTGTTCCATGATTTTTCTTTTACTTTGCAATTCAATGTATTTTACTAGCAAAGTTATGTGGCATTACCTGTGTCATGTCACTATAACACCATGCAATACTGTACAAATTTAGTTCATTTTAAGAATTATACAATTTTATTCATTTACTCATGGATAAGAAAAAAATATTTTTTCAACCTTCTGGTACCAAAATGAAGAAAGCTATATAAGTTTGCCTCATTCTGAAAAGACATGATCTGCCAGATTCAGCTTAACATTTAGTGATTGCTCTTGAATATTCCGAGAATGAATTGCTCATCTTCTGCAGATTTTCTTGACATGACTATGGCTGCCAGGGCATTTACCATTAAAAGTGTGATGCTCAATCTTGTGCCATTACAAATCTCTGGAAGATCAGTGCCCGAAGCTTTGGTGACATTTTGTGAAACAGTTCAAGGCTACAGAGAAACTCAGATAATTAACAACTTGGTTTTGAGAACTGATGATGTTAAACTGATTTATAGGATCTTTCCTCTTCAAGCTTTATATTCATTTTTTTTTTTTTTTTTTTTACTCCAACTTTTTTTGGGTGCTAAAATTGATCATGAAGCCATTCAGTATCAAAAATATGAATGTTATTCATCAAATTTTCCCTGTTTTAAAATTTGTCTAGATACAAAAGGAAGTCCTGGTGGCTAAAGAGCTAGACTTTGGCTCAAACTAATTTCCATTCGTGCTATTATGTTCACTTTCTGACTATTACCCTGGGGAACAGTGTTGACGGACCCCCCCCCCCAGCTATCGGTTAAATAGTATTACTGCTTTTCTTCTGCAAGGATGACTTGGGCATTAAATAACCTGCAAAAGTTGATATGCCTATAAACAAAGAAACCAAACCAAATCCACTGACCTTTTGTTTTTCCTCTTTACAACTTTTGTGGGCGTTTTGAACAGGAAAAACTTTATAAACAATAAAATTCAATAAAACAACTTTTAAAATATATTCAAGAGATTTATGGTGAAAAATCTTTTTCTTGTAAACAATGCAATCAAAGAAGGAGTGACAAAAAAAATTGCTTCTTTTTCTACTTTACCTTTATTATTCTAACTACTGTTGATACTAATGTGTTTTACTTGTAGTTTTTCAATAAAAATTGGACACAAAGAAACTCACAGCTATTTGATCAAAAATTATAGGTATGATGAATTAATTTTGCGATTCAGTTTTCTTTCGGTTTTTCTTCATGGCCTTTTTTTTTTTTTTACTTTAAATGTTAACTTTATATTTTGTACATACCTCATGGTATTATTTTGATGATACACCTGACATAGCCAAAGCTAAGTACCTCGGCTAATTTGGAATAATTTTAAATTCAAAATGAAGTAACCTTTAAAAATAAATTGAGCTATTTTTCTCCTCCAAGAAAATAGCTAAAATCTTTGCAAAATAAAAAGATAGTTTTATTGTAGTTTATGTTGTAGAACTACACCCTCCCAAAATCTTAAAAAAAAATGGACTCATTTTCCAAATAATTTTCTTTATACAGCAATTATTTTACATTCGACCTAAGATAATATTAGTAGTCGTGTCGTGTTGTGTTTTTTATTTTTTTTTTTTTGTTTGTTTTGTTTTTTTTTAAGAAATTTCATAAAATTAAATATAGAAGAGCGTTTAGCTGACCTGACATTAAAATATTTTCGGAAAATTTTTTTGAAAAAATACCGTTTGCATTATTTTTAGAAAATTTTCTTTAAAAAAAAATTTTAAAAATACCGTTTGCAAAAATAAATTCCTGACATTAAAATTCCTGAAAATTTAATTGAAATCGAGTAGTTGATATATATATATATATATATATATATGTGATTTAAAAAATTTTCTTCCCTAAAATTTTTCTGTAGAAATTTTTATCGTACATTGTTTTACAAAATGTAATATTTATTTACAAACCAGATGTACGCTAAATTTCTATGAGTTTAGCTAAGTTTAGTTTTGACCCTTTACATTACTGTCAAAGAATAGAATAAGTCTATGGACCGTTCAAGGTCACTAACTACTTGCTGCGCAGATACGACAATCGGCATGTCACCTGACCTTTTAGGCGAATTAGAATGCACAACGAACATCATCATCGAAAACACAAAAACGCCGAAATTCTTTTTCTGGCACACTTGGGTTAGTGACAACATTAGGCTACGCCGGAGACCTAGCCACACGTGACGTGGCGCCATGTGGACGCTCAAATTACACAATTTTTTTTTCTTCCTTGTTCGGCCACAAATACACACAGCCATTGTTCCTAATCTCACTAGCTACTTAGGAAAAGAAGCACCATTCTTAACCTCAAACTGTACCCACAGATTCTTTCGCATAATCTGCATTAAGCTCTCACTAACGGTCCTATCCACTTCGTTTATGTGACACTTAAGAGACCTTCACAACGGTTCTGTTCAAATGCATGCTCTATAAGAACTAACGATTCTTTCCACGCTGACGTAATCACATTGAAAACTTTTTATAGCTCTTACGTGACCTCAGTTACCCTACAAAAAAATGCATGATCAACCACGTTTTGTTCATAAACTAGACATGCAAAACCAAGAACTACTACCAATCTATGTTTCAAGCATCAAAATCCCCATTCTACAAACAACTATTTTTTTCACGTACCCCTTTCAGGGCCACGTGACTTATCCTTACACGTCCACAAGCAACAACCCTATAAGTCCATTCCATGAACACTTTACATCGAAAGGATTTTAATATCATAAAATTGTCTTGTATATTCCATTAATAAGAGGATTTTATTTATTTATTATTTCCTACCACTGAAGCAGTACTGATCCGCAGTGCATCCAGTCTCGCTGGCAAAACAACCTTTCCTCACGTTTTTATTTTTGCATTTTGTTAAGACACTCAAGGAAAAAAGAAACAAAACGAACCAGAGAATAAAGTCGTATGGCCATCTTTACTGATTATCCTGTGATGGCGTGTGCGACACTTAGCTTTTCATCCTAAGTCAAGCAGATTCTAATAGTACGGATAGTGGACAAAACTTGGGCGCTGGTCAGCTCTCTACCTCAATCTGTCTACCTGTCGCTTCTAAACCTGCTTCGAACTGCTAGTGTGTATGTGGGTCCAGTTTGGTCTGGCGATCCTCTCTGTATCCAAGTGCAACCAGTGCTGCCTCAGACTCTGAGTGACCCACTGCTTCTGGTGTATATATGAGTTTTGACTTCCGAGAACCTTGCCCCTGCTTTTCCCAACGTGTATTAAAGAAATAAAGATTCTTGTCCGTTAACCCCTGTACTAGATTTTTCTCGTAAGAGTTCTGCGTTCGTCCTCGCTTATTCTGGGGAAAATCTTGATCTTGGCAACCAAAATATTGTCGGATCTGGCTGAGTTTTTGATTACAGCTGATAGTCTTCTTCACTCTTCGGTATTGGAGTCAAAATGTCTTTGGTTTACTGATTTGTACAGCGACAGGTCAACAATATCACAAATGTGAGACTGGCGGTTGTCATTCGGCAAAATGATTCAATCAACTCACTGGTAAAAATTAACAAAAATGTCTTCGGGAATGTACGTTGTAAGGTGGCACTGCTAACTTCAACATCTGGTTAGTGACGAGAGAGATCGCGAACTTACAGCTTTCTTTTCCCAGAAAAAAAAAAAAGAGTCGGACTGACTTATTTTCTTCACAAAACTGCACTGAGTTGCTTGGAGGTTGGGAAGATATTTAGTTGAGTCACCACACACAGGAACAATATTAGCATTAGTATATCTGTGATATACTAACACTGAATGAATAGAAGGAAAGACAAAATAAGCTCTTTTACATATACAGAAACATTTACTATATACATACAAGTAGCATTGAAAGAATACACAAACGGGTCCCAACAGCTAGAAATATGAACTTATTGTTCCCTGAACAAGCAGTATTTAGAAAGAGTACAAATAACAGAGAAAGATTTACTTGATGAGGAGGATAGAAAGTAAAATGGTCATAGCCATACTGGTTTTACTGTTCAGTAGGAGGGCAAGAGACGATTCTTTATTGTTCAAAGAACAGGTGCAAAAGAGATCGAGCATGGGCTTCTAGGACTGTTATGCGACACTCTACAAGGCACCCAATCGACACGTCCATTCTCTAAGGGAGACAATTATCTATTGACCCTACACTGGTAAACAACTAATAACTGAACTTCACCGCTAAATGCCAGCTATTCCAACCAACTGATACAGGGGCACGACTTCTAGTCGACCGTTACAACTCTAACTGCAACTGCTAGCGACAGGCGACATCAACTCTCGAATATTCGCTGGGCCCTCAATCATTTGGGGAACTTCAAAATAGCTTTTCTCGTGGCTCCGATACCTACCAATCAATCCCGATTGACTAAAATCCATTACATGATTTTCCAGAGTTCTAGTCTTTTTTTGGTTTTTTTTTTTCCAGATGATTACATCAACCGAAACGAATTTTGTATGTCCACAAATTCACTTTGTAAATTTTCGAAAACTGGATTCTATTTTTCTCATTTCAGATTTATATGTTTGATCCCTTCAATGAAATAGCCAAGGTATCCTAATTGTTCTAGGTAACACTTCCTGGGCCATAACTCGCCTTGTAACGCAGTCTGACATTTATTTTTATCATAAATTTTGATATTTTCTCGATTTCGTTTTTAAACAAGCGATTTGGTTTCCAATAAAACTCATTAAACTCCTCTAGTTCTAGATACCTACTCAATTCTCAATCGCTTTAAAAATCCGTGAAACTGAAAGAATGAAAAACTGGGAAAATGTCAACAGGAATTTAGCAAAAAAAAAAAAAAAAAAAATTGGAGAAAAAAATGAAAAATAAGGGAAAAAAATGTGTACTCATAATTACAAGAGTGCTTGGAACAGTTTAAACCCCAAAAAACCAAAAACCTTTGACCAAAAGACCATAATAAGTGGAAAACTGAAGAAAAATTTAAACTGAACGAATGATATTGTTGAAATCGTCAAGAATGTAGACGTAAAGGATAGGGAGTTTCTTTTGAAACAAGAAATACTCCAATGCATCAAAAAAAAAAAAAAAAAAAATTGAAATGCTTAATTTATCAAGATAGCTATCAACAATATCTTATGTTCAAAATTACTCATGTAAAGACAAACGCAATATGTATTTGATACTTCTGAAAGTGAGGGTTGTTTGTTACACGTAAGTCGGTAACGATATCGATTGCACGCCTCACCAAACGGACGAGTGTGGCACAAGGCCTTTTTTAAGGTGGGTCCGGGCGAAGGACCGTAGCCCAGTCACGCCCGGCATTTCCAAAAATGTCTCGGGTCCCTTCAGCATTCCCCTAAAAAAGGACGCCAGGCGATATACCTAGCCCCTCCGAGGAGGGTTAAAGCCTGGGAGAACGGCCCCCTTAGGCTCGATGTATGTCAGTCCAGAGATGTGACACACCCAACCAGATCTGTGCCGCTGATACCACGGCCGGCTGAAGTGTGTCCCGTCAACTGGATCCAGTTGATTAAATCCTGTAACGGTCCCTAACTCACATGTTTCACCAAATATAAAAAAATAGAAAATGATCCCCCGTATGTCATCGTTTCCAGAAGTAACTTTTCCGTAAAAGTTAGTCAGTATAAATAGACTAAATCCCTAATTCTAGTCAGTAGCAGCACAGCAGTCTCAGAACACAGACAAACCAAAAGTATCAGCCTCCAAATTTCTTAACAGTATATTAGTTTTATTTTCTATAGAATTTCAAGACTGACACTCAAGCAGATATTTATAAAGAATATTAAAACATTTACGTACATTGTACGCATAAAAAATGAATACACACGCAATCAATCTTTCGTAAATCATTATTCATAAGTAAAAAATAATATATAAAAAGACAACATTTGTTCCAGCTCAACCTCCTTAATTTGTTTTAATGTTTGCTTCTTTTATTTATAATTCATACCAGCATTATTAACCTTTTCATAAGCCCTCTACTACAATATAAAGGTAGATTTCGTTACGAACTTGTGTCACTTAATTCGGTATAACATTCACATTACCCTCGTAAGACAATATTGATCTTTAAAAATGAAGTTATTTACTAAGCTTAGCTTTGAAATAGTTGAGTTTATTACTGTTTATCTTCCAACTAATCGTATCATTCAAGAAATGCGTTAAAACTTTCTATTTTTAAAGCGGGACTTTCTATTGATTAAAAAAAATACTATTCCTGTAATACGAAAAATGTATTGTTAAACAAGACCCCATAAAAAACACTAGAATAAAATTTGTATGTTTAAATATCAATACCTGTTACAACTTTTTCGACATATGATGGCCCAACAATTCAGCTAAAAAGATGCAAAACACTTGACACGGATAATTTGCTTATAATGGTGAAGGTTTGTGTAGAACCAGCTACACTATTTGGAAGAATTGATAACAGAAGGATGGTGCAACGGTATGCTACAGATTCTCCCAACAACACTCTTAAGATTCTGAAATTAAAGTTTTCCTTTTTTAGATTGTTTGCCCTGTCCTACAATTTTAGCCATAGCAAGGGCAAGAATAGATAGATACACGCCTTTCCCAAGGTCATTAATAAGAGTGAAATACAAAGGGCTTCGTCCAGAATTTGAACTTGGCACGCCAAGTGAATTTTCTTTAAAAAAAAAAAAACAACAAATCTAAGAAAACTCCAAACTAAAAATTACCCCGATGTTATATAAATTTATTGCAAGATTTTATTTTCCATAGCTTAAAAACAAATATATCGTCAAAGACCCGTCCCGTAACAATAAATAAATAAATAAAATAAATTTTCCATTGACTTAAAACACAATGTTGTATAGATTATTCATTTGATTATCAAACAGTATTTATTAAAATTAATTTATAACTATGAAAGCTTTTCATCGAGTGAGATGTCAAGTTGACTGTACAAAATCATCCAATCAAAATTGCAGATTTTGTCGTCTGCAAAATAATAATTTTTAGCGCCAGTTTGATATAAATTTTTTCTCTAGTTAGTTGTAGCTTGGGGTCTGAGTATTAAGTTTAGTTTTATACTGAAGTCGCAAGGGGAAAAACTACAAAAAACAAGTCAATGATTAAAATTAAAACTTAAACTGACGTTCCAAACAAAAGGTAAGCACTTACTTAAAGTACTGTTCATGATTTTCTTGCTGGTTATTTTTACTCGATAAACTCGTACAAAAAATTTAATATGTTCGTTGTTACAATCACGCACACGCAAAAACAAAATTGTGCAAGAAAACGTTTTCTTATAGTCATAATCGTGGTCATATTTGTTCATCCGCTGTTTTTTTTTTTTTTTTTTTTTTTCTTTTTCTTCTGGGATGTGACACAAAGTTTACTTTTCTTTTTCAAACAAGTTTCTTCTAATGTATATGTGTTTTGTTGACCATTTGGTCTAGAAAGTAGAACTCTCCGACACTAAAGGAAGAATAAGTCTTTCGAAGCAGAAGACCATGTGCGCCGCTCAGATGGCAACTACCGCTTCAAACTACAGAAGTCTTTTCGATTCTCCTTATATCCAGGCTATTTGTCTCGTTAACAATATTTTTTTTAAACAAATTTTTTACGTTGGTTTTTTTTTTTTTTAAATAATAACTTTAGTTTAGAATCTCTTCTCCGTTTCCGTAAGTGTTTACCTTTCTATTTTTTTAAAATTTCAAGTCATCCTTAATGAAATTTTGTTTCGTTTGGAAGTTACTTATTGGAGTTGTTTTATAATGTACAAGAATAGGTTGAATATAAACAGTTTTAGTTTAGCTAGTAAAAACATTCATTATCATATGATTGAAAAAACAAAACAACTCAAAAACAAACAAACAATAGTGTTAGGATGTTGATTTACATGGAACAAAACTTTAAAGTTATCGGAAGAATTTTGGATCTTGTCCAGGATGTCCTGCTGAAGAAATGTCTGGTAATACATAAAAAGTATATAGATATGGAATTCACAACCCAGATAAGCGTAAATTTGTTTTTTTGTTTTTCATTGAACACTTTAGTTCCAGAAATTACTTATTAATAATCAACTATAAGTCATCATATTAATGGTTGGTGATGGGTGTATTGTAGCAAATTCAAGATTTTTTTTAACGCTCAGTTAAAAAAAAAAAAATCAAATGAAGATAATTTCTGAAACTTACTCTTATCTGTATGGTGAATGTACGTATTGAATTACCATTTAATTTTCTTTTTCTACATCACCACAAATATTTCCTTCGTGGGATATTTTGAACAAGTACCAATTTTATTTATCCTGGATTTTGTGTATTTTAAAAAGAAATTAATGAAGTGCGATTAACCGTAATCTTATTTGACGAGGGTAGTAAAATTGAAAGTAGATAAATAAAGGAAGTTAAAAAAACAACAACAGTCGATTAATTAAATGTCGGTATTAGAATTTGTAATTTGTTTGTCCAAGTATTCGTTATCTTTCGATTATTTGGTGTGAGTAAAATTAAAAAAAAAAATCTTGAAAGCTTCGGTTGGGACGGTGTCAAGTGAGAGTTGTTCCCCTTGCATCACTTTTACATGTGAGTCACTTGAGATAGATTCGGTTTGTTTTGATTAGAGGGGAATTTTTTAAAAAGTTTTATTTCTAAAACCGTGACTTAATGTTGTTAAAATATTGTAAACATTTGGAGAACTTTTTTTTGTGAATAAATGAATTTGGAAAACTTACATGACTGTTTTGGCTTGTAGTATTTTAAGTTAATTTACAGTGAAGTAATCGAGGATTTTTAGTAAGAGGCTCAAAAATGTTTTTGTGTGTATTATGTTTTTATAGTGTTTTTAGAATGAAAAAGAAATGCTTATTTTTGTGTCGGTCCTTGAATTTATTTAAAAATTAGATTTTGTTATTGTTCATAAAATTAAGAACCGATATTTCTGTTCAGCAGTTGAAGTAGCAGTAACCTTAGTCGAGGGTGACCCGAAGACTCCCTTTTCAATAGCTCCTACAATCGAGGTGTAGGGAAAGGCACTACTTCTTTCCATGGATTGCTCTACTTTACCCTTTTCCCATATCTTATAATACTGAGTGTTAAACTAGGCGGCATCAAGTACCATTTTTTTTTTTTTTTTTTTTTTTTAGTCTTTGGTATGACTCGATCTGGGATTGAACGCCAGTCTTCAGGACCATTGGCAAACACTCTACTCATTAGGCCAATGACTCGGTTGTAGCAATAAATCATATTAAATCTGTTCTCTTTGAATATACTAGACGGGATAGCTGGTCGAAGAGCCATTAGATTTTGGCGGTAAAATAGGAAAAGTTATGCTAGGAAATGCTGACACGCTTGGGTCTTTTATTTTATATATTCAATTTTTTTTTTTTTTTTTTAAGAAATGGGTAATTTTATTTTTAGATGTGATAAAAAAAACAAACTCTGGTTTAGAGACTGTTACAACATTATCAACAACAAGACAATCGCTCATATAAAAAAAAAGAATAAAATAAATCTTGAAATTTTAAATCTGGTGGTAGCATTCTTTTTTTTTTTTTTTTTTTTTAATTTTAACATATGCTACTTCTTAATCCAGGTTTTAGTGCAACAATTGCTTTGTTCAGCTTTGAAACTTTGGCTTGTTGAAAAGTTTTTGCATTTTTTTTCACAACATTCTAGTTTGACATATCCTCCAACCACTAAAGGAAACAGTGTAAAGAAGTTGCCTTCAACAAGGTTTGAACTTACATTCCATGTCTTTTTGTTCATGCTTTGTTTACAAATTATCTCTGCAAATAGTTTTCTTAGTAAATTTCCTGGAATTAACTACAACAAATATTTTTTTTCTCTTAAGAACATATTACATTTCACTCTGTAAAAATTTAAACTAGAAATCAGTCAAATGATACAATCGATCAATCATCCAAGTGGAAGATGAAAAAAATTCTTATGATTTTTCTTGCCAAGGTATGATTTATGTATTTTTAGTATAAGTAAGTAAAGTTGACAACCTTAGTTAAGGGTGACTGAAGGCTCCCTATTCAATTGCTACTACATCAAGGTGTAAAGGAAGGCGCTACTCCATTCCCTGGATTGTGCTGAGTGCTAAGCAAGGCAACATATACTTTTGTATTAATCTTGCTATGTACATCTTAATTTGCGTAACTTGATAATTGCTTAAAGAAGTTAAACTTGAAGTAAATGTATTGTAGAAGTATTCTTCTATTTTAGATGTTTGTTTTTCTAAATTTTTTATTTTACAATTTTTGTAATGTATGTTCCTTGGCATTTAATATCTGAAAAATTTATATGAGCGTAGACCAAAAAAAAAATTGTCATTAGTTAGGATTATAAGGAACCATGAAAACCTAAGTAGCCCCACCTTTTTTGTTACTATAGCATGTCTAACAGGAGATTTAGCTTGTAGATTGGTGACAGAATGGCGGTGTCTGTGGTGTAATGGTTATCGTCGTAAGAAATGGACATGGCGACACAAGTTCAAATCCTGGATGAGACTTGATTGCATTTCACATAGCACTAATACCCTTGGGAAAGGTATGAATCCAATTATCCTCCCTCCAGCTCTGAGTAAATAGTAGGGCAGACTGGGTTCTTCAGCCCTGGTTAGGCAACTATTCTAGGAGAAGGAAAATTCTGAATTCAAACCTGTTCAACTCCACTTAAGAATTGACCTTGTGTCATATCCTGCCTGAGTGGAGGGGTTGGTAAATATGGATTGGTGACAGAATCTGCATTGTAATGATAAATTTTAATGGCATTGCCAGGATACAATCAGCATATTCTAAGCTCTCCCAACAGGACCATATGCCTCGTAATTCTTTAGGATGCACTATTTTTATTTATTTTTTCTAAACCAAAACATATAGTTAAGTGGGTGTATATGTGTGTGTATATATATATATATATATAATGAATTTATTTAATGAAAGAAAACACTGCTTATTTGTACAAGAAAAAAGTTTCATCTATTTCATGACTTTTTCTGAAACTGTAACAACCAAATACTGAAAATGTTTAGTTGATTATTTTTTTTTTTATTTTTTTTTTTTTAATTAAAAAAAAATTTTTTTGAGATAGTAAGAAAGAATTAGGTTTTATAGCATTTTTTACTGTAAAAAGTGGAAGCAATTACAAAAATAGCTTTTCCTTCTTTATTACAAGCTCATCATGACTGATTAACCATTTGTAAGTTAGGAAACATTTTTTGGTCAAAATATGGTCCCAGCCAATGAAACATTTTTTGGTCAAAATATGGTCCCAGCCAATGAAACATTTTTTGGTCAAAATATGGTCCCAGCCAATGAAACATTTTTTGGCCAAAATATGGTCCCAGCCAATGAAACATTTTTTGGTCAAAATATGGTCCCAGCCAATGAAACATTTTTTGGCCAAAATATGGTCCCAGCCAATGAAACATTTTTTTGTCAAAATATGGTCCCAGTCAATGAAACAATGAATGTCCTGATATGACACTAAACAATCAGATGGCAAGGCTCCAGTAATGCTGGAACTTTGGGGGATGCAAGAGTACCCTTTCATTGCCATTGTTCCTAGGTCCACTCTGGCCTGGAGTGGTAGCACTTGATAGGGTCCTATCTGTGGGTCAAATAGAACTTTGACATTTAAACTATGTACTTATACTAAACTGAATTGTTTGAAATAAAACTGTTTGATCATTTAACTGTGTGTAAATGAATGACTGATGTTTAATATAATCATTAGTAATTCATAGCAATACTTGAAAACTGTGTGCAAACAAATCATTAATAGTTAATAGAATTATTCATATTAGATAGAAATAAGTGAAACCATTTAACTTTGTGGAAAAAAAATGAACTCGGTCTCATTTAAAAATGTCATCTACAAAATGTGTTTAGAAATCATATTTAATATATATGTATAAAAAGGATTTGGTCTTAAATGACCTACAGTGGTTGATATGCCATAAAACCAAATCTGTTAACTTAAATGGGAATTGTTTAAACTTCTTTATACCTGAGGTATCTGAAATCTGGATGATTCTTTGAAAGAGTTTTTTTTATAGAGTATATGTGATCTTTTTTTATGTAGGTGTGTGTTCTGATGATTCCTTTTATAATTTGTTATTATAATGATTGTAAAGTAAAGTTGGCGACCATAATCGAGGGTGACCAGAAGGCTCCTTTTTCAATAGCTACTACACTGAGGTGTAGGGGAGGGTGCTACTCCATTCCATAGATTGCTCCACTTTACCTTTGATACGTACCTTATATTGCTGATTGTCCCCTAGGAGGTATCAAGTACCATTTTTAAAGTCTTTGGTATGACGCGACCTGGGTTCAATCCCAGGTCGCCCGAATCATTGGCGAACACTTTACCCACTGGGGCAATGAGCCGGTGCATTACAATGGTTAAATGTACTTTAAAACTTATTTTGTGATTATTTGAATATTAGATTTTATTGCAAATTATTTTTTATATCTGCTTATCCAGTGAGCATATTCTCTAATTGAAATGTTCTTAAACCAATGAGTAAAAAAAAGTGCTCTTTTTGAGCGAGTTGATTTGGTTGTTGCAGTTACAATAAGACAGATACAAGTAGAATTTCTAAAATAAATTTCTAGTTTAATTTCAGTTATTTAGAAACCAATTTGAAAAGGACATATAAATGGGGGTAAAATTTATTTGCACAGTTGTCAATATGAAATATAAAGATTCTACTTTGATACCTATTGAGAATAATTTATGAATTATTTTAGGATTAAAGGTCATATGAAATCTACTTCGTTATCAAGATAAGTCACATATACTGTTTAATATTTGGTTGTGAATTTGGATCTCCTCTTTCGTTTCTCATTTTTACATTTTGAATTGAAAGAGAATGTATTGCATGCCATCTCAACACAATAAATGTCTGCTCCTTTGAATTTGCAATATAAAAATAGGCATTGTCTCCAATCAACTTTTTTTTTTCTTTTCTTCAGTAGATTCTATTTATATTTAGATGTTGAATCTAGTCAAGATTTTCTTAATTTTGCAGGGGGGTGTCCTCATGGTGTAATGGTTAAAGCGATGCACTGCGGAATTGTAGTAAGCGAGTTCGTACTCCAGTCGCGCTATTATGTTCACTTTCGGGCAAATACCCTTGGGAAAGGTATGAACCCCCTTATCCTCCCAGCTATGGGTTAAATAGTACCACTACTGTTCTTCTTGGAGAATGGCTTTGGCATTAAATAACCTACAAAGGTTGACATGCCATTAAACAAAGAAACTGAAACCGAAACTTTAATTTTGCAATTTCATAATTAACTCATTTCTTATTCTCAGTGATTTCTTTTGAAGAGAAAGACAAGTGTGTACTGGCCACTGTTCCTTTCATAAGTTTATGAGAAACCATTTTCCTAAGGTTAGTAAATGACATATTATTGCTAACTTAATTCTCCTGCTTCAGTGTTGAATTTTGTTTCAAAACTTCCAATAAATCCTTACAGTTCAAATTCTTTGGCCTTCCAGAATATTCTCTTTATTTCTGCTCAATTTTTTTTTCAAAATTTTGTAAATTATTTTTTTACATCTGCTTATCCAGTAAACATATTCTCTCATAGAAAGGTTAATTATGGAGTTATTAACTTTTTTGTTTGGTTAATTTTTATATTATTTTGATTGATATTTTTGCCAAGTTTTAAAAAAAAATTTAAACAAATAATATTTGGGTCAAATAAATGATATAATCAATGCAAAAATTGAAATATTATTTTCTAAAACCTTTTGAATAGTTTGCCATTTTCTTGTCAGAAAATCTGTTATGAATCTTTATCAAATGAGTAGTGAAATTTGATAGTGGAAATGTTTAGCAGGTTGAAATATCTCCAGCTGTTTAATGTGATATTTTTGTTGAAATAAATCAATGATTATATCAAATTTGCTGTCAACTTATAAACAAAATAGGTGCATTAAAAAAAATCTTTTTGCTCTGTTTTTTTCAAATTGTTGAATCATATAAGGAGAAGGGCAATTTTTATAACCTAATTTTTTACTCAGATTTTCTGATATGCAGAAATTTTATATTAAAAAAATTTTTCTTTAAAGATTTGGCTAAAAGGGTAAATGTGGAACTTTCTAAAAATACAGCTGATCAGTTGATAACAGGAAATTTAAGTTGAATGTGGAACTAGATTTCTGATATTATGTTTGTAAAAGTTTATAGAATTTCATGAATGATCAGTGTTTGTCTTTTAACTTAATTTGACAATTCAATGGAATCTCAAAGAAAATGTCTTGTGTATTTTTGAGATTTCTGAAATCATCTACTTTGAAAATTTTTTTTTCTTTTAAATTAAAAAGATTTTTTTATGAAGATTTGGTTTCTAAAGAAAAAGAAAACTGTTTTCTTCAGTTGAAAAAATCTTGGATTGCATGAAGTCAAAGTCTTGATATTTATCTTAAACTCTTAGTGGTTAATTTTGAATGGAATTTTATTTTGGTATAGGAATATTGAAGAAAAATTTCTTTCTAATTAAAAACAAACAAAAAGAAAAAAACCCACCACTCTTTATTGCAAAATCAAAAATCAGTTGGTCTGATTTCAGAAGAAATTTATACATTTACCAACAGTACCCATGGAAATTTCACTTTTCAGAGGTTTTCATTTTTATTCTGATGCAGAAATCTTCAGAACATTGTGTTGTTACAGATTTGTTTTATGATAATGAGCTTGACAGGGGATGGCAGTTAATAAAAAAATTAGGATTTAGATAACTTATGACATATAATACAATAAATATTAAACAAGCATCAGCAGATGTAAATTTAACTAAGAATAAAACCAGAATTTGTTTTTATTTATTCATTTTTTTTGCAGCAAATTTTAACTTAATAGTTTTCTTTTTGTTGGAACTAAACACAAAAATCTCAGCAACATAATTGAACACAAAAAGTTTTTAAAATAAGTTTAAAACTTAATTTTTTATCCACTATAAACTCCCCCCTCTCTACAAAAAAAATTGCTTCCTTTACAGTTACACATGCTTGTATTATGATTTTTGTTTAAATCATTCTATCAATAATTTATTTCCTTTTAAATAGATAAGGGGAGTTACTCTGTCATTAGCCCAACTTCAACTATATTTAAATTCAGTTTTATTAGTACTACTACTAATAGGTAATCATGTTAAATGTTTTTTTAAAATTATATATATACACTACCAGTCAAAAGTATTTGGTGACCCTCAAAAATTATTTCTCATTTTAAAAGTGTTATTTTTAAAGGAATAAGTTAAGCACCATAATGGTTTTATTATACTAGCTACAAGTCTTAGTAACTTTGATCTTTGACCAGATATCTTTTGAAAAATTGATTTGAAGGCGTTTATCTTGTTTAGTACTAAGCATGCATAAAATGTTTTCCAAAAGCTACATTATACTACCACTTGAATTTGCATTAGACTATATTGTGTTGAATTACTATTTGCTAGATACTACCTGTTTTACCTATGCAGAGGACAATTTCATCAGTGATCAGCTTGCATGACAAGACTGACTGCTCCAAACAACACTGCACAACTGAACCAATATTGTGAGAAAAATGTGTCAACATCCACTGTAAGGAGAAGACTCTGTAAAGTTGGCCTGTATGGCAGAATTGCTGTAAAAAAATCGCTTTTGAGGAAGCAAAACAATGTCAAAAAGCTCCAGTACAAAGACTGGACAACAGAACAGTAGAATAAAGTCCTTTGGACTGACGAATCAAAATTTAAAATCTTTGGGTCAAATAGGTGGGTCTATGTGCAGCAAAGAGTTGGTAAAAGAGTTGCAATCCCATGTATCACACCAATAAAACATGACAGAAGCTCTGTTATGGTGTGTGGGGGGGACTTTTGCTAATTGCAAAGTTAGAGATTTACTCTAGGTGCAGGGCAAATTGAATCAGACTGGCTATCACATCATATTGCAGCATCATATGATCCCATTTAGAATGCGGCTTGTGGGTCAAGGATTTGTACTTATGCAAGATGATGACTCAAATCATACTTGTAAACTCTGCCAGAGTTACATTAAAAGCAAAGAGGAGCAGTATATTCTTCAACTAATGTCTTGGTTGGTGCAATCAGTGGATTTAAATTCCATTGAACTGGTATGGGATGAACTTGAGTTTAAAGTCAAAGCTAAACAACCCACACCAGAAACTCTTGCAGGAAAGCTGGGCAGAACTATCTTCAGTCTATCTCCAGTCTTTGGTGGAAAGAATGCTGAGAATCTGTGAAGCAGTGATAGTAGCCAAAGGAGGGGGGCAATTTGATGAATCAAAAGTTTAAGAAGTTTTTTGTGTTAATTTGTATTTAATGTGGCTCAGGAAGGCTTGTATTTAGTATAATGAATAAAACCATTGTGGTGCTTAACTTGTTTCATTAAAAATATCACTTTTAGGGTAATAAATAAAATTTTCTTAGGGTGACCTCATACTTTTGACTCTGTGTGTGAGTGTGACTATATATATATATATATATATATATATATATATATATATATATATATATATGCTCCCCTACCTCTGTAGGATTGAGCTCTCGAGTGAATGAAGTAATTGTGTTGCCATTAGTGTATATGCAAGGCTCTTCACATGAATCGAGCTTTCGGCAACCGTTAAGCGGATATATCTAAACAATAACAATTGTGATTCATAACCATTTAAATTTCTTTCGCTTGTGCTGGTTTCCTTGTGGCTGAGTGGTAGAATCTTGGATTGGCGTTTGAGTCAACCAGGTTTCGATCCCAGCTTCGGGAATCTAGCTTGTCTAGCTGCACTGATGAGTTCTGATAGAACAAAACAGATCTGTATGTGGATGACTATATATATATATATATATACATACACACACACACACCTGTGAAATACAGAGAAAGCAAGACTAGGAATGAACAAAAACAGATGCACATTTTTTTCAGAGGAAACATCTGTTTTAATCAAATTTAAAATACTCTTAAGTTTCTTTTGCTTCTTTCTAGCAAAATAAAAAATTAATCCTTTCATCTCGTATAACTAAAACTTATTTGTTAATTGGTCAATTTCTGTGTTGTTTGTATTACTTTGGCAATATGTTGGATGCTTCGATTTATATTGCCTATTTTGCCTAGTCAACTGGGGGTGTAGAATACTCTGACTGCATTTCTGCAGAGGGGTATGACTCCCACGACAAGTGTTTTGGATATAACACTAAACAATCTGATAGTGAGGCTTCAGTAATGCTGGAACTTTTGGGAATGCAGAGTACTCCTTAATTGCCATTGCTGTCAGATCCACTCTGGCCTGCAGTGGTAGCATCCGATAGGGTCCTATCTGTGGGTCAAATAGAACTAAACTGTAATTATGCCAAACTGAATTGTTTGAAATTAATTTTTTTCATTTAACTATGTGTAAACAAAAAACTATGTACTTATGTTAAATTAAATTGTTTGAAATAGGACTGTTTTGACATTTAACTGTGTAAACAAAACTGTACATATGCAAAACTAAATTGTTTGAAACATTTATCAAAATGACTTGATTCGGCATTAAATGACCTGAAAAGGGTTGATTTGCTGTAAAAGAAACCAACCAACATACTGCCTCTCACTTTCAGAAGAATGAAGATTGCAAGAATAATATTTATTTTGTTTTGAGTCATATGTCTCCTGGTATATCTTCGGAATTAAATCAAGAAGAAAATATATCTTATTAAAAAATTAAAAAAAAAAAAAGAAGAAAAACTTGAAATGGACATAGATGAATTTTTGAAACATATGATTAACTTGTTTTATTAATCAGCCAAAGTAGATTAATTTTATTAAGGAAACTTGATGAACAAAAATGTTGTCCAATGAAAAACCATTTATAAAATAAAAATTAATTGAAAATTTTTCCCACCTTTTTTAGTTATATTTATTTTTTCAACATTTAAATTACAAAATTGATTTTTTTTATACAATGATAGAATTAAAAAAAAATGACAATTTCTAAAAAATGTATTTTTTTATTAACCACATTTCAAGGAAAATATAAAAAACAAGTGAAAGAATTGCCTTCAGAAGTGCAATATTTATTTTTATTTCCCATCTTTAAAATCCCAAATTTATGTTTATGAATAAATTAATAAAAAAAAAAAGAAAAACGAAATTGAACAAAATGCTCCACTCTAATTATCCATTACTCCCAGCTTCATTCTGACTCATAGTGGTAGTAATTTTTTGGGTCCTGTCTATGGCTCAAATAAATCTATTTGAAAATTATTCATATTTGATTGGACCTTGTGTGAAAAAATCCCTAAAAACTCTTAACTACACAAAAATGTAAATATGAACATGCAATGAATGCAATTGCCTAACTTCTTGACATGAAATGATCCTAAATGGGGTAACATGCCATTAAAATCAATCAATATGGTTATCTTAAAAAATTAACTTTAGTGGCACAAAAAATTTTAATAAGTCTTTAACTAAAATTTAAACTGGGAACTTTTTTTAAAAGAAATTTTGTCTTTATTTGTAAAGTACTGAAAATTCTATCAAAATCTGATGATTAGTTGGGTTTTTTTGTTTTTATTTGAGAACTTTTTAAAATAAGCTGTCTACACAAGATAAAATTTTTGTTCAGATTTGATATTGAAAGAGCGTGCAAAGAAAGCAAGATTAAACACAATATTTATATGTTTATTTATTGATAGACAATCTTCTCTATCCTCAAAATAATGACTTTCCATTGTCATGGTTATACAAATATGCCTCAATAATGCTGTTGCCTACTTCTCTGGTAAAGAAAGAAGTAGAATTATATTCTCTGAAAGGATTGCAGAAAGATAGATCATTTTAGCTATTCCTATTTTCTTGTGATCAATTTTGTCTAATTTGAAAGCAACTTGGGCATTTTTTTTTTTTTAATAAAGATGAGAATTTAATTATGTTACAATGAGTGCCATTTAGAAGAGTTTATATTTTTAAGTATTTTAGAAGTTTTTCTACAATTTTTTAAGAATGAAAACACTTTTCCCCCCCAGTTCATTTGAGGTTTGTTAAGCTTTTAGCTCTAAATTCCAGCCACTAACCTTATTTTAGAATGATATGTAGCCTCAAAAACAACACAAGATGTATTCAAACACACATAAATTTATCATTTTTTAATGTAATTTTTTTTTGTAATGCTTTTCACAGTACACACTTCCTAAGCAGAAATATTGGGAACAACATTTTTATCCAAGATGAAGCATGCAGATACTATACTCTAATTCTTGGCAGAAATACTGGTCCATATATAAATAAGCCAACCATATTTTATGGGTACTATGCTAGTTTAAAATAAGATTCTATAATTTTGGGTCATTTAATGACGAATTAAATTTCAAACAATTCAGTTTAGTATAAGTATAGTTTTTGTTTACAAACAGTTAAATATCACAACAGTTCTATTTGTAACAATTTATTTTTGCATAAGTATACAGTTTAATTCTATTTAAAAACAGTTATTTTTCAAACATTTCAGTTTAACTTGAGTAGGCAGTTTAGATGTAAAAAACAGTTCTATTTCAAACAATTCAGTTTAGCATTAGTTCATAGTTTAATTCTATTTGACCCATAGATAGGACCCTATCAGGTGCTACCACTCTGGACCAGAGGGGACCTGGGAGGGATGGCAATAAAAGGGTACTCCACATTCCCCCAAAGCACCAGTTTTACTGGAGTCTCACCATCAGATTGTTTAGTGTCATATCCAGAGAATGAGTCAGTGTATTCTACAGTCCCCCACCCTGCCGATTGGGCAAAAGATATATTAGTGTGTTTATTTAAATAAAATGACATTAGTCATACAGATTCTCCTCTGTTTACAATGGAGTTACATTCTAATGAAAAGAAAATCATGTCAGAAAAAAATGACCCTTGGATAACCTTAGCCAGTCTAATCTTATAATAATCTTGGCTTTGATAAAAAAACATACATCTTTAGAATTGAAAAGAAAATGGAAGTTTCAGAACTACTGAATGCTCATCTCTATCACAGCATTGTAAAGTTGAAAAATCATAGGCATGGCCATCTTGAAGCGAGGAACATCGATATGTTTTATGTACTCAGTATAACACAAATGACTTCTTTGGATTAACCAACAAATTTCAAGATTGTAACATAAAAAAAGCATAAGGACTCTCAGAAAAAAAAACTATCTATCTATCTATCTATCTATCTATAGTGTGGGTCATGGTTATCTTTCGATGGCTGTTTTTATTCTCATCTACAGAAGCCACCCTTATAGATGAGCAGCAGTAGTTCCCCTATCAAACTAATCGATCCTGGCTGATAAACCGTAGGGTTCATACGACTAGGACCAGGTTATGCATTGTTTTGAGCCGTCAGAGGGTTTATCTACTTGCCTTTATGTCTGTCATGCTGCTTCCCATGGCTTTCGAGAATTTTTTTTTTTGTGTTTTTTTTTTTTTTTTTGGAGGAGGAGGAGGTCAGGGGTATTTGGAGGGGTTCTGTTTTTCATTAAGTTTTAACTTAAAGTCCACAACTATTTTTTTTTCTGAATTCATTAAAGTACTTTATTTTTATGTTTCTTAGCATCCTGATAGACATTCTATTTTACGTTTACTTAGGTTTTAATAGTATTAGTTTCTTTGACCGAGTTCAATATTAATTTGGATTTACAGTAAAATTGTCCTTGCATTTAAGACACAAATAGTATACAGCGGTGATTTTACCAAGAAAATACAATTTTTCAATAAAATCATTCATACATTTTAAATGACAGTATAGTAAAGGACAATATATTACTAACCAGTTTTGGACTTTTGTCTTTGAGTGGACGTGCTTCTTCTTTACTAACTTGGTTTATCATGTTCTGTTCTGTCATGTCATTTTATGGGCTTAAATAGTTGTTGGTAGGACTACTGCTTGAAAGGGGTGGGGCAGAGGGTCATTTTGGTATTTGTTGCTACCTTATCTTTTTTTTTCTTTCTCTTTCTTTCTTTCCTTATGCTGAATATTCTATACTTGTATGGGAGTCTGTAAATAATTCTGACTATCCGTAGAATTCTTGAAAGTGTATGTGCAAAAAACCTACTGGCAACCATATTATTTGTCGACTTTACCAAGGCCTTTGACTCCATTCATAGAGGAAAGATAGAGCAAATTCTACTCGCTTATGGTCTACCAAAAGAGACCATCAAAGTCATAATGATTCTCTATAGAAATACCAAGGTAAAAGTCCGATTCTTGGATGGAGTCACAGACTACTTCGACATTGTAGCAGGTGTACTGCAAGGAGAGACACTAGCCCCATACCTCTTCATCATCTGTCTAGACTACATGCTTAGAACATCTATTGATAAAGTCAAAGAAAATGGTTTCAAGCTGAAAAAGGAAAGAAGCAGAAGGTACCCCGCAAAAATAATTACGGACGCCAACTACGCCGATAGTGCTTCTGGCAAACACACCCACCCAAGCCGAAACCCTGCTACATAGTCTGGAACGAGCTGCTGCAGACATTGGCCTCATGTCAATGCATGAAAAATGGAATATATGTGCTTTATTCAAACAGGTGACATCTCCACACTAAACCGTAGCCCTCTGAAACTAGTTGACAAGTTCACCTACCTAGGAAGCAGTATCTCATCAACCGAGACAGACATCAATACGCGACTAGCAAAGGCATGGACAGCTATCAATAGGCTATCTGTCATATGGAACTCAGACCTGACCGATAAAATGAAATGCAGTTTCTTCCAAGCAGTGGTCGTCTTGATACTGCTATATGGATGCACTACATGGATGCTAACTAAACGGATGGAGAAAAAGCTAGACGGCAACTAAACAAGAATGCTGCGAGCAGTATTGAACAAGTCCTGGAGACAACACCCAACAAAGCAGCAGCTATTCGGCCAGCGACCACCCATCACGAAAACTATCAAAATTAGACGAACCAGACATACAGGACACTGCTGGAGAAGTAGGGATGAGCTCATAAGTGATGTACTCTTGTGGACCCCTTTACATGGCCAAGTAAAGGCAGGGCGACCAGCTCGAAACTACATACAACAGCTCTGTGTAGATACGGGATGTAGCCCTGAGGACCTGCCACAAGCGATGAACGATAAAGACGGGTGGCGAGAGAGGTTCAGTGATATCCGTGCTGATGGCGCGACATGATGATGATGATGATATATATAGTAAAAAAGAAAACGTATGGCAAGGGAGATAACCTTTGATTACTACACTTACAAAGTTATTTCCCTTGTGCTTTTAAAATTCTATTATGACATGAGTGTTCATTTTAAAAATTGTTTTAGTATATATGTTTGTAATCATCTATTTTTTAGCATATCAATGTATGTATATACATATGATTTCATAATTGAACCTTTCAGTTGTGAGTTTGATAAAAACTGGTTCATGTTAATGATGTTTTCTTTTGGAAATGAATTTTGAATCCCGAATTAAACAAAATATCAATGTATAAAATAAAGCCATTTAATTCTTTTTAGTTAGAAAAAAAATATTTAAAAAATATTTCCAAGGAATGTAAAAAAAAAAAAAGGTTGGGTAGAATATTAATTTTAAACACAGCAAGAGGTTAAATTTTGCTGAGAAAATATTTTTTCTTCCTTCTGGGAAGTTATTAAATCAGAACACTACTAGAAAAATAGATTTGTGTGAAGTGCAATAAAAAATCTTGAGTATAATTTGTGGATTTTGAAGATGTTTTTTCCTGATTACTTATAGAATTTATTGATTCTAAATTTTAAGAATTTTTCAAATATTATGGTTTCTTTCTTGGGGAAAATTTGTCTGGAGAAAATGGAAATTAGTTAATTCTATTTGGTTTATATTCATATCTAAAGGAAAAAATTATTAGTAATTATTGTCAAGCATTTTGAGGATGATGTGATTTAGTTTTTGTTTGTTTGCTAACTTCCAAATATTCTGATTACATTTTGAAACTATTTGCATGCAGATTTAAATGAAATGTGTTTCATTTTAAAAAGCAGATTTAAATGAAATGCCTTCCATTTCTATTTCCCTCAGTGAAAATAAAAATGATACTGTGTTTAAAAAAGGATGTTGCCTTGATTTAAACTAAAAAAAAGTCTCAGATAAGTTTTTTTTACGATTCTCAGTTGCTGGTACTATGTATGTATTTACTTACCCTGCCCCCTGTCACAAGCAGGATGTGACATAAAGTCAATTTTTAATCAACGTATAGCTGGTTTGAATTCACAGTTTTAATTCTCTAAGAATGGTTGCCTTAAAGAATGGTTCTCTAAGAATGGTTGCTAAAAAACCCAGTCTGTTCTACTATTTTCCAATAGCTAAGAGGGAGAATAGCATTAACTTGAAGTGAAACACCAACAGACATGTCCAGGGTTTGAACTCAGATTGGCTATTCAATTTTCTACGATGTTAGCCATTACACTATATAATCCATTATTCATCATCATCATGACCCTCTCTCACCACTTCTCGCTATCGTTCATCGCCTCTGGCAAGTCTTCAGGGCTGCTGGATGTATGTTCGAGCTGGTCATCCTGCTTTTGTCCGGCCATATGTGGGGGTCCATAGGAATACATCACTTATGATCTCGTCCCTGCTTCTCCAGCAGTGACCTGCATGTCTGGTTTGTCTAACTTGGATAGTTTTCATGATAGGAGGCAGGTCGTATAGTTGGTGCCTTGTGGGGTGTTGCCTCCAGGACTTGTTCAATATTGCTCGCAACATTCTTGTATAACTGCCGTCCAGCTTCTTCTCCAGCTGTTTAGTTAGCGTCCAAGTAGTGCATCCATACAGCAGTACCGATATAACCACTGCTTGGAAGAAACTGTTTCATTTTATCGGTCAGGTCTGATTTCCATATGATCGATAGCCTATCGATGCCTTTGTTAGCCGCGTGTTGATGTCTTTTTTGGTTGATGAGACACTGCTTCCTAGGTAGGTGAATTTGTCTACTAGTTTCAGAGAGGTTCCGTCTAGTGTGGAAATGTCGTTATTACTTGGCTTAAAAAAAGATGCTATAAAATACCCAGCATATCAACTAAATAATCTGTGACCAACCAAACCAATAACTTGTTGTTTGTCATTTGATTTGAACCATTTTTATAAGGTTAGCATTTTTTAAACGTACAGCTGGTCTTAGGAGCTTGGAGAAAGGACAATCTTTTCATTTGAAGTTATCTCAGAAGCTTTCTGTGAGAAGGATTATCAACAGATCTATGTTTCTGTTAGTTTTGTTGTTTATGAATTGAAACTTTCTCATAATACTGTGGAATTTTCTTTTTATAATCTGAAAATTAAAAATTGTTCAGGTTTTTGGAAAGCATTTTCACTTTAATACAAGTTCAAGATTAATCTTAGAATTAACTTGAAATGAACTTGTGATATTTTGAAATGATTTCTTTCTGCATTTAAATTCCTTTCTTTCTTTATGAAACCTTATTTCAGTTTCCCCTTCAATTTTGGTAAGAAATTTTGGCATTAGTTTTTAGACTGGTCTCTAATAAATGATGTTTTGTGAATTTTGAATTCTTTGTAAAAAACAAGATCATTTATTGATTCTTAGCATTTTGTTCTATTTAGACAGTAAAGTCATAATTGTCTTCTCATCAGCATCCATTAGATATTGGAAAAAGCATTCTTCCATTTAAAGACTAACAAAATTTACTTAGACTAATTATGAAATTTCTGACTCTTTCATTTCTCTCTCATAATTTTTTAAGCTCTCAGTCCATTTATTTGTATATCAAATAGTTTAACTTGCTTATCTAACTATTCTTTATTCTAGCTTAAATTATTTTGACTAATTTTTACCAAATCAGAATCCATTAAAATTATTTTATGTTTATTGAACCTGTTCAATAAATTACAACATGTTTTCTAAAAGACCTGATAGGTTCTTTGATTTATAATGTTATATAGAAAGAAAATGATATTTGTATATATTTGTGCTTATATATATATATATATATATATATATATATATATATATATATAAATAAAGGATTGTAATCTGACAATATATAGAAAAATTGATAACAAGATAATCCAAGTGGAAGGAGAGATTTATTGAGAAGTCTCAATAAATCTCTCCTTCCACTTGGATTACCTTGTTATCAATTTTTATACACACACACATACATATATATATATATATATATATATATATATATATATATATATATATATATATAAGACAAGCTCATATATCAATATAGAACATTAAATACATCCACACATACAGTGCCTGATTTACATTTGGGTTAGCATGGGTTATCACCCAGGTGCTCCAAGACTAGAAGGCTCTTGGTGGCCCCTCTGGTCATGGGCTTTAGAGTATTTGCCAATGGCCCTAGAGACCAAGGTTCAATCCCAGGTTGAGTCATTCTAAAGACTTAAAAATGGTACTTGATGCCTCCTTACATAACACTTAACATTATAAGTTATGGATCAAGAGTAAGTAGACCAATCTAGAGAAAGGAGTAGTGCTCTCCCCTACACTTCAGTGTAGTAGCTATTCAAAAAGGAGCCTTCAGGTCACCCTTGACTATGGTTGGCCAGCTTAAGTTATATATATATATATATAGAGAGAGAGAGAGCACATGTATATACCAATTCTTTTGTCATGAGCAGGATGTGACAGTCAATTTTAAAGTGGAGTAAAGCTGGTTTGAATATATATATATATATATATATATATATATATATGTGTGTATATATTATTTATTTATTTATTTTTTTAATTTATCTCGATGAGGATATTAGTCTAAATAACTTGTGAGATAATTATTTCATCTCTTTCTATTCGTTTGAATATTTCTGTCTCTGGTTCTAAGATTTTAGTACTTTGAGGATTATACAAATTTCATTCTTAGTTTTGACAAATTTTTCAATCCTTTTTGAAATATGTTTTAGCTAAACTATTCTCAAACTGTTGGATTTGTTATCACTAAAATTAATTAGATGCATTTTTAATATCTTTATTTTTTCTTCTTTCGATAAAAGAGAGAATATTTTGAAAAAAAAAATGTGGATTTTGTAGCCCTTTACATTTTAAGTTCATTCACTGACTTGATAAATATTTAATGCTGTTTCCTAATTGGTGTTACAAAATTGTATTTTGATTCTCCCGATTATTCAATCCATCAATCAATGAGTGTTAAACTTCCTGTTCTGTTTTTTTTGTTTTTTTTATCCACTTGAAATATAAATTTTAGTTTTTGCATTATCTTAATTGCATTTTACAAAAAGACTGATTATTATCAGACTTAAGCAACTCTTAGATATTGATTTTGATAACCATAAATTTTTTTGACTTTTTAATTTAAATCTAAAATTATATGTACACAAATTTTTTGCCATGTTTGACACCTTTGTTTTTATTTTATTTTACTGACTATCCATCTGAGAGATTGAAGGCTGTTAAAATCTAAAAGAAACTCATACAGATTAACAAACTATTCTCTTTTCTTTGATGCTGCTTTTTTCTTTTTAAGATTAATTTTATGTATCTTGCTTTTGTTTTTAGAGACTTTTATTTTAATAAAAGGATTCTTGGCTTCTAAAAGAATGAATGTATTTGAATTGATGATTCTTATTCCTTACTCTTGCCTAAAAAAAAAAGCTTTCTCTAACATTAAGAAAACATAAATAAAATCTATATCCCAATGAAATAATAGACTGATCTGGCCTGGCATTTTTCACTTTCTGAAGCTAATGGTTAATAGAACTATTTACAGATTTAGTACAATTACCATATTTTCTTGTCCATTAAAACCAAAAAATGCGACCTTCATTGCAATTATTCCCAGGTCCACTCTGATTCAGAGTGGTAGTGACTGTTAGGATCCATCTATAGGTCAAATGGATCTGTTAGGATCCATGTATAGATCAAATGGGTCTGTTAGGGTCCATCTGTAGGCCAAATGGATCTGTTAGGTTTAATCTATAGCCCAATTGAGTCTATTAGGGTCCATCTATAGGCCAAATGGGTCTGTTAGGATCCATCTATAGGCCAAATGGGTCTGTTAGGGTCCATCTGTAGGCCAAATGGATCTGTTAGGTTTAATCTATAGGCCAAATGGGTCTATTAGGGTCCATCTATAGGCCAAATGGGTCTGTTAGGGTCCATCTATAGGCCAAATGGGTCTGTTAGGGTCCATCTATAGGCTAAATGGGTCTGTTTGAAAATTATTTATATTCAATAAGACTACAAAAACAAAATGAAACCTTAAGAAATAACTAAACAAAAAATGTAGATATATTTACAATAAATAGAATTCCCTTACCTCTCAGTCGGAGACAAGTTGACATGTTAAAATCAATAAAACCAAAAAGTGAGTGTAAAATAGAGATTTATGTTGAAATAGTGAATTTTTACAGTGACTTTTTAAAAAGTTTTTTGTTTTTGAATACTTTAAACTGAAATTAGTTTTACTTCATTTACCTGTTATGACGAGCATCAATAACCATATTGTGACGGTGGCAAAATGATACTTATCCCAAGACGGGAGTTTATTTTCTTGCACGTGTGAAGACGGGGCAGTCTGGCACTTGATCCCTCGCAAAATAAGTTCCAGTTAAGTTTCTTTCTTCGGGCACATGGGAACTGGCAGATAATGTGGGGGTTAATTTGGGCTAGACTGACCGCCGCTGGCAAGGGGTTTCCATTTTTCACATTACACACACCCACCAGACCACTTCATCTTCCTACCCTAAGGATAATGGAAGATATGGGCCTCTAGGTTTAGATATATTATTATTTGTCGTAGTTGTCAATTCCAATTTCCCGTGTAATGTTTTTAAAGGCGAATAGGACATTTAGCGAGAATGAATTGAGGCAAATGAAGCTGAAAAGGAACATGCAAAAGACAACTTGATAGGCAGACAACACAATGAATAAATTTCGACATGAGGAGAGATATGAAATATAACAAGGTTTTTAATACAGGCGGACACACATATTTAACGTGTCGGCTATATTGTTAGCAGATAATATCAAAATACAAATGTCTTTCTTCGTTATTCTTTTCTTTCTTCCTTCTTTAAATTGAGAGAGAGTATGTAATTGCAATACTTAGGAAGGATGGAGGGAGAAAACAGTCTTAAGGTATATTAGCTTTTTGACGGGTTCGTTCTGAGAGTATTTTCTCTTTTACGGGCTAGTGGGATTTTATATAGCTTGGCTTGAAGGTGTCTGTCATCTTCTTGTCCAAGATTCTTTCCACTTTTCCCTGGAATTTCGGTGGCAGTTTCAATACATCTTAGTACGCCAACTGCTGTCCTGAAACCCCAGCTCTGCTTCTTCGCCCAGAGTTTAGCATCAGATTACGCGTCCTCTCATGGCGACCTCTGTCCTCAAAACTAAATTCTTTTTCCTGATTTCCGCTGATGAAAAGGGTACTATTTCCGCTTTAGGGTTCTGGCCAATCACTTAGCCTCTTTTTTCTTCCTTCACCCTGTCAGGCAATTCGTTCGGACTACTATCTCTGACCTCAGTATATCCCCTTCTTTATCCATCCAGTCACAGAGTGCAAACATCTGTTGGCTTTCATTCTGACCTGGATTTGTTACTTCGGCCGCGAGGAATTGAACTACAGTCCTTATTCCTCTTTTAAAGGTCAGTCTTTGGCGGCCTGTTAATTCAAACATGGAAGGGTAGGGGAAATTTCTTATTTCTCTCCTCTCAGTGGTAGACCACGTGACAATATGCTTGGGACAGAAACAATGTTTTATTTGTGGAGATATTAGAAAGAAAAGATGAAGTTTTATCGATAGAAAGAAACAATTTAATACTGTGTATCCTTAGACAGATGTGCTTGTGATACAATGTTATATCTGAATCTAAAAAGAGAAAGAATTCTTGTTCTTTAGCTTTTTTAATCTCACTTTGGCTTCCATAATGCTGATGGACACAGCGACACGAGTTCAAATCCTGGATGAGACTGATTGCATTTCACATAGCATTAATACTCTTGGGAAAGGTATGAATCCAATTATTCTCCCTCCAGTTATGGGTAAATAGTAGGGCAGACTGGGTTCTTCAGCCTTGGTGAGGCAATTAGTCTAGGAGAAGGAAAACTCTGAATTCAAACCTGTTAAACTCTGCTTAAAAATTGACCTTGTATCATATCCTGCCCGAGGAGAGGGGTTGGTAAATATGATAATGCTGATGCCAACTGTTTAGAACTTATAAAATTGGGAATATTTTCCAGTGTGCCACCCACTGATAAGATAGGAGTCACTTTATAAAACTGGCCTCAATGCTTCTACTACTAGATATTTTGCCATTTGAAATACAGATATATCAAACACAATTTGTTTCAGGAGCATGCAACATTATCTACTTTTCCAAATGAAAAAGAGTCACCTAATAATATAAATAATTCAATAACATACATCTAGGCTAAAAGGAGGCACCTGATAATATAAATTATTCAACAACATACATCTGGGACAAAAAGAGGCACCTAATAATAATAATATAATCCAAAAGGAGTATCAGGCCCAAAGGAAGTCACTTAATATTAATATAATTTGGCTGACTACAGTTGAGGGTGACCTGATGGCTCTGTTTTCAAAAGCTACTATACAGAAGTGTAAGGAAAGGCACTAATTCTTTCGCAGGATTGCTCCATTTACCCTTGATTCCTACCTTTATATTGCTTAGTGTTAAGCAAGGAGGCATCTATTACATTTTTTGAGTCTTAATATAAAAAAATCGATAACATATCTCTGGCTCAAAAGGAGTCACCTAATAATGATATAAATTGGCTGATTGTAGTCGAAGGTGAAACAAAGGCTCTCTTTTCAATAGCTACAACACAGAGGTGTAGGGGTGGGCACTACTCTTTTCCTTGGATTGCTTCACTTACCCTTGATTCGTACCTTATATTCCTGTGTGTTAAGCAAGAAACATCAATTACCATTTCTTGATTCTTAATATAAATAATTCAAAAACATACCTCTGGTCCAAAAGATGTTACCTAATAATTAATAATTATGATAATTCAAAAACGTACCTCCAGACTAAAAGGAGTCGCCTAAGATTATAAATCATTCAATAACATACCTCTAAGCCAAATGGAGTAACCTAATGATATAAATAATTCAATAACATACCTCTTGGCCAAAAGGAGTCACCTAATAATATAAATAATTTAATAACATACCTCTTGCCCAAAAAGAGTTCACCTAATAATATAAATAATTTTATAACATATGTCTGGCCCAAAAGGAGTCACCTACTAATATAAACAATTCAATAACATATGTCTGGCCCCAAAAGAGGTCACCTAATAATATAAATATTTCAATAACATACCTCTGGCTTAAAAGAAGACATTTGATAATATGAATAATTCAGTAATATACCTCTGGCCCAAAAAGCGTCACTTTGATAATATAGATAATTCAATAACATATCTCTGGGCCGCTTATGCATATAATCCTATCTTTAAAGCTTTATGATGGTTAGAATCTTAAACAAATATTCTTTATATTAAATTTTCTGTTAAGTGCCAAAATAGACTTGTTAGAAATTACCATATCAAGAATATGCTTCATAGAGTGGCAGTATCCTTTTGTTTTTGGTTTGGATATAGGATACAACAGTTTTGATGATAGGTACACTGTGTCAAGTCACTTAACTCCTCCTTTACAACCTGTATGTGATACTAAGTCAATTTTTTTTTTAAGTGAAGGAAAGCTGATTTGAATTTAGTGTTTTCCTTCTCCTTGACTGGTTGCCTTACCAAGGCTAAAGAATCCTGTCTGCCCTACTATTTACCCATAGCTGGAAAGAGAACAGATAGATCTATGCCTTCCTAAGGGCATTAATGCAATGGGAAACAAATGGCTTCATCCTGGATTTGAACTCAAGTTGGCAATTCCATTTCCTACAACAATAAACTTAAAACTCTGTGTGTCGTCTGCATGTGGAAATAAGTAGATACATAACATTTTTATCCAGCAGTTTTTGAATGGGCAAAAACCCCTTATTCAGAATAAGAATTTTGCACTCTTCTACTGGGCTGATATACGTCAGTGTGCTTGTAATTTTTTCTGGATTAAAAAGAGGTGGCAGAAAATCAGTGGTCTACCTGTTTTGTTTTTTGTTTTTCATTGATGTGAGGGGAATCTAATTGCCAAAGCCAATTTTAAAGGATAAGATTGTTAGTTCTTGATCAGTTAAAACTGAAACCCTTCAAAATGGTTGAATCTAGTTTTTGACACAATTTTTCTTTGAACTCTGATTAATTATGTGATGTTGGCTTTTTGTTGAATCCTTTTCTTTCACTCTTCCAACTTTTAACCTTAGATGATCAGCTTTGAAGTTTAGCTGCAGCTTGTCTCTTCATAAGGAAAATATTAATATTATTTGTGCACCAATTCCTCTTTTTATGCCACATACAATTTTATTGACAAAATTTTAATCTCTTTATTTTTGGAAATATATTTGCTGAAAAAAAACTTTTCTGCAGGAAATTGAAGCAAAATAGAAATATTTGTTTTACTATTTGATTTATATTTTTAAATTCATGAAAATTTGAAATTCAACTTTAAAAACAAACACTTGTACAGCTCAAATGTTTCTGACTTTTCAAACTTGTAGAATATTTTTGAAATCCTTGAATTCTAGCAATGCGCACATCTTGTAACAATGTGAATTTTATTTTAATGCTTTAGCAACAATATCAAATTTTGCTTTGTGCTTACAAATTCTCCCAAACTTTCATTAGCCTTGTGCAGTATTCTTGTTACTTTTATAAGAATAAATACTCCTTACATATTCTAATTATTCTAGGCTGACTTAAAATAACTTAATGTATGAAAAGTCACTGCTAACTACTAGAGGCTCATTTCAGTACAGTCTGTTTGTGGAAACAAGAAATGATTGTCAAGAAACAAAATGGCAGCTTCCATGTCAGCATTAAAAGGAAACACAAAAAAAGCTTAAGTTGAAGAAGACATTGGTTAATTAGAAGAGGCAAGCTCAAGTAAAAGTGATGAGACTGAGATGATAATGATGAGGATAATCAAATGAAATCATTTCAGGTTTTGACACTTTAATATTTTGCCCAAAATAATGTACAAGCCGAGTTTATTTTTCTTTGTTGTATGATAATGAGGATTCAATTGACACTGCTTTTTTTTTTTTTTTTTTGAAACTTAGACCTGTTGCTAAAAGCAGTCACCATACGAAAGGAAATATTTATTACTGAAGAAAAAAAAATTAAGGAATGAAGATGTAAATAGATGAAAACTGCTTCTGTAAGGATAACTTACTTTGATATTATCTATTTGAATTCAGATTTCTGAAGTAGCAATTTGTGTAAAAGTTGTGTAAAATTAGAGAAACTTTATCATTAATGGAACTTTATATCTTCTAATTTTTATGAATCTTAAACTCCCTTAAATTTTTTTGAATCTTAAATTCCCTTAAATTTTTATGAATCAAGATTAATTTTTTCCCTTCCCTGCAAAAATTTGTATTGTCATTTGATTTCAGAAATACAGCTGCTAAAATAAACTTAGTTTTTTTTTGTGTCTGGCATTCAATAAATTCTTCTTTTTAGCTTAACATAATCTGTTATGGCTTGTTTATTATAATTCATGTTTTTGACTGATGGAGACTTTATTTTCAGCAAATCTTCTTATAAAAATGTTCAGAATATTTTGGTCTGGCAAAGAGGAGGCAGATAAAATTCATTTTCTCCCACATAACACCACATTACCTTGCTCATCATAAGCCTAGTTATTTTCTCTTCTTTGCTTCCATGTCCATTAGAAAAAACAATCCAACTATCCATTAGAATTTTTAGTCATTTGATACATATGCAAACTAATAAAAACAGTTTCTCTTTAGCATCATCCACCCTTTTAGTAATGACTGTATCCCTTGCAGAGGGGTAAGACCCCATCCCCCCAGGAAAAAGGGAAGTCTTAGATAGGATACTGAATTGTATCTGGTGGTGAGGCTCCAAATCTAAAGTTCCAGAGAGTGTAGAGTACTTCTCTGACACAGTCATAGTAACTATTGAAGTCCTATGTATGGGTCAAATAAGTAAGATAAGTTGACCAACCATAGTTAATGGCGACCTTTAAAATAAAAAATAATTGCCTCACACTTAACTGACCTTTAGAAACAATCAACCAGCTTTTTAGGTTAGTTTAAGCCTTGAACAAAAAGGTACTTTTTTTTAAGGATCTTTTTGTTTTTGAGATATATATATATTAATTTTCATATATTTAATAAGTTTTGATTTTTGCATATTAATTAAGTATTTAACCGCACATCATGTCACAGTATGACTTTACCTGGGATTAAATACCGGTTTTCTGGGTCATTGGTGAACACTATAACCATTATGCCAATAGACTTATTTCCAAATTATTACTATTAGATAAGAATACTTAAAACAATGTCATGAAAATTATTCATAAGAGGTAACAAATAATAATAATCATTTACAAAAGATTATTATTATTTGTTACCTGAAGCCATTACATTTCTAGAAATACTTGAAACCATATAATTATGGACAAATTATTAGTATTAGATAGGAATACTTGAAACCATATGATTATGGGCAAATTATTAGTATTAGATAGGAATACTTGAAACCATATGATTATGGGCAAATTATTAGTATTAGATAGGATAACTTGAAACCATATAACTATGGGCAAATTATTAGTATTAGATAGGAATACTTGAAACCATATAACTATAGGCAAATTATTAGTATTAGATAGGAATACTTGAAACCATATGACCACATATCTGGATATGACATCAGATTGTATTTCGTAGTGAGGCACCAATTCTGGAGATCTGGAGAATGTGAAATCATCTTTTGACATTGCTCTTTGGTACTCTCTGACCTGAAGTTATATCTTTTAGGGTCCTATCTATAGGTCAAATAGATGTGTGAAAATTATTAGTATTAGATAGGAATACTTTAAGTGATATAACTGTGCAAATAATGATTGTCATGAATTAGAAATAGTTATTTGAAACCAACCAAGTTGACTGGGGCTTTAGAATATGCTGACTATGTCTCTGCAGAAAGGTAAGACTACCTTCTTTTAACCCACAAGTGTTGATATGCTGTAAAACACCAACCATCTAACTAACCTTACTTAAAACCATATAAATTATTAATATTAGACAGGGATACTTGAAACCATACAGCTATTTTCACACAAATATATGTGTGTGTGTATGTGTGTGCATAAAAATATATATATATATATATATATATAAGTGCTCGGGATAATTTTAGTAAATTTATCTACTAATTCCAACCTGAAACCAAGACACTTATCAGGAAACTTAAAAGGATCTTAATAAAATTATATGGACAAAATGTGTCTTTATCATTTAGTTCTTAATTGAAAGACTGCTGCCCAACTACACATATTTTAAAATACATGATCCTGCAGCGCACCACGATACTGACACCCAAAAGTATCACTGCAGTCTTTTAAAAAGACAAATTAAATACAATAAAGAAAAAAGAACAACCTAAATACTGAAGCACATAATCAACCCCTGATGATGGCCTATGAAAGGTCTGAAAGCGCTTGGGACAATTTTGGTAAATTCATCCACCAATTTCAACCTGAAACCAAGACACTTATCAGGAAACTTAAGAGGATCTTAATAAAATTATATAGACAAAATGTGTCTTTATTATTTAATCAAACATGCTTAGATATATATGTATGCACACACACACACACACGTATATATAAATATGCAAGCAAATATATATATATATATATATATCTCAATCACATATATATATATATATATATATATAAACACTTGCTTACACATACAGGCAAACATTTTTTAGATCTAAATTTGGTGAACTGATCAAATTTTGGACAGTCTTATTTTTTTTATATTTAATCCAGACAAGTATAAGCAGATAAAAGGTAAACTGTATATAAGTTTCTATTATATACTTGAATCCTTTCAGCAATGTTGACTGTAGGCAGAAAACTATAAATAAATAAAACTTTCAGCTCTAGATTATGGGAATGGGGAAGAAACAAAGAATGAGTGAGAATAGATGTTTGGAATAATTGTCTCAGTTCAATGGCTAAATCCACTCTTCACCCTGATGTTCTAGGACTGGATATGGCCTAGGCACATTTTCTGTGATCAGGTCTTGAGAAAATATTTACCTTAGTGTAAAATCTGAAGCAGGTTCTATTTGAATGAACATTCAAAGATGACAAGAGTTACAAGAAGTGTTCTTTGCTTTTTGTCATCTAAAAAGGATGGAATGACAGTATTATTATTTTGATGTACACAAGTGTGCGTATATGATCTCCATCTATCTGTTTATTATATGATTCTCTGTATGTGTATATGGTGGGGCACCTCAGGTGGTGTAATGGTTAGCAAGGTAGACTAGCAAACCTACACGAGTGAGTTCGATTCTCATTGGGTGCCCAATTCATGCGGCCTTGTGCTACATCTAAGCAAAAAAGCTTAGTAAATTACCTCTGTATGTGTATATGGATGAGGTCTGTCTGTAAAGTATCCAGCCATTTAATATTTATAAAAAAACGTCTGCCTAAGGCAATGGTGTTTTCATCCTGTTCAAATTACATCCCTGCAACCTAGCCTAGTTGGCTGGGGCTGTAGAATATGTCAACTGCATCTTCACTGAGGGGGTAAGACAACCCCCCTCCCAACAAGCATCCTGGATATGATAGAAAACCATCTAATGGTGAGACTCCAGTCCTGGAGCCTTGAAGAATGTGGAGTACCTGTTCATTGCTATTACTCTCAGGTCCACTCTGACCTGGTGTGGTTGTACCTGTTAGGGTCCCATCTATGGGTTAAATACAACTGTTTAATCATTTACTCTACTTGAAACCATTTACCTGTGTGCAAATGAATAATGTTGAATAGAATCATTAATATTACATAGCAATACTTGAAACCATTTAACTGTGTGCAAATGAATTGTGATACCAATGCTCTCGCATGGTGTCAATTGTAATGCGATCTCTGGTCAAGGCGTCTATGTGACACCGTACCCTAACCCCACTAGGCTGACGCCATCCACAAGATCAGCTGTTGGTCCTGTTTGGTCCAGTATTACAGGTTAGAACTAAGTCTCTGGTTTCAAATGTCGATTTGATTTCACTTACCAGCCATGTTGTGATTTTTGATCCTGGTGAGTGGTTATTGGGTCGTAGAATCCCAAAAGCTCTCAATTGTTCCACCCACAAGCTTTTTGGGTGAGAATCAAGTTAACAGAAAATAAATTTGACCAAGTCGATCCAAGGGACAAAAGTTTTTATATATGTAACATCAACAATGCATATGATAAATACAATTTTCATAGTAAAAAGTTGAATGTCTCTTGTATATGAATGATAATCGACAAAACAAAAAAAATACTTCATTTAATTTTGTTAAAGGAGAGAGGTGGCTTCATTTTTAAACCTTTTTGATTACTGTAACTCTTTTCACGTTTCCGTTCTAATTGTAGTAACAATAGTAGTCTTAGCTGTTGGAAGTAATTTGCTTCTTCGTACTTATATCAACAGTACATGTTAGCAGACACATTGTTCCAATCCCTGATGTCGCTTCCTCTTTTCTTCGAATCTCCAACTGTCTCTAACCCAACCCAACTCAACTGCCTATTTGCTCCTTTTAGAAATGGGGTCAACCCATTTCCCAATACACTTCTAAAATACAAAAACTTCACACTCATTTCATCTTTCAGTACCCTGACCATATTGCAATTATGGTAAATTTTACATAGATTTGTGTTTTGTTTATTGATAAAATTAACCTTTAGATCAAGACATTCTTAATTCTATTTTCTATTAATAATCTGATATCTTTTGTATGCTTACAAAAGATTGTATTTCGTTTTCTAAATCAAATCTGTAACATTAATATTTCAAAGTTTTTACGGTATATCAACATCTTAGTTATTCGAAGACGCCTCTCTTTTGTTTGGTATTTTCTGTTTTACAGCATATCTACCTTTATTAATAGTATTATCATCATCATTATTTTGGGGTGATATTGCCCCTGTCACATAATAAGCTGTGGCTCTTTTAAAAAGTGTTCCCTACAAACTATTCATTTACAAATCATGTATATTTAATATATATGTATAAACAGGATTTAACATTAAATAACCCATGAGAGTTGATATGCCATAAACCACAACCAACCAACCTTGCAACCTCATATGTATCTTAGCACCCTCTTCCATTTTTCAAAACAATCTGCAAAATCCTCTTTAGAGATCAGTTTAAGCTGCCTTGTTGGATTCTCCTTACCCTCATCCACCATATAAAATCTCTTCCTTTTTCAATGGGTGATAGCCACAAGTCAGAGTTAAATCTCTACTGTAAGGAGTGGACTGACATACATGTGCTATAGGATATTTGCAAAAATAAACCCTGCACAAAACAGCAAGACACTGTGAATGTGATGGTCATATATTACAGGGTGTGGAAGCAAAATTAGGAATATTCTAGTATAATAATAAACGATTCTATTATAAAACGAGATTAATTTTAATTTGGAAAAACAAATAACAAAATAAGAAAATAGATATAAAACAGTAAATTTACTCAAAATGGCCACCATTATTTTTGATTATTGTATCAACACACTTTCGAAACAAACACTTCAGACATTTTATTCTATTCCTTCTCAATATTCCATTCCTACATAAAGTAACCAACATTTGGATGTGTTTTTTTTCTAAAATGCCTCATATAGTTTAATTAAAGGGTGTTAAAGTCTGGGCTTAAATTTTGTTTAATTGCTATCCTTACGGTTTTCTTGTGGACTTTCAATTCATTAGTATGCTTTCTTATTGAGATTGTAGGGCGCTTCTTAATTGCCATTTGGAGATCAGTTAAAAAGCCGCCTTTTCATTTTTTGTTCAATCCTCCACTCCCCAAAAAGCTCTTTTTCTGTAAAAATTTTTTCTTTGCTTTATATATGGTAGACAAAGAAACTTTGCCTTGGTTTTGGTGTTAGGCCAAATCATAGATTTTTTGTTGTTTCTTTTCTTGCTCACTCACATTGGGCTGAATTTTAATTAAAAAAGTGCTTGAATAATAGCATTAATCATGAAAATTTTGATTTATCACATTCTTTCAAAAATTGGATAATCAGACAAAAAAAAATGTCTTAAAAATTATTCCGTATTTTACTTCTGCACTCTTTTCAGAAGTTTACTCACTAGCATCTTAGAGCCAACTGAGTTGACCCCACAATAGATTGTCTATTCATGTATATGGCAGTAAGTAAAATCTCCTCTGCATGGTTGCCAAATTACATCAATTACAGATTCTCAAGATATTAAATATTTCTTTGTGTGTATGTGACATGGACTTTATTTACAAACACAAATAAATACTCTTTTAGATATTGAAAAATATCTTCTTTTTTTTCTTTATGACTTTATTTTTGTCGTTTTTCATTTCTACATGTGGCTATCATTATTAGTAATGATAGTTTAATTTAGTCTTATATACCAGCTCATTGGCCTAGTGGGTAGAGAGTTTGCCAATGGTCTGGGAGACCTGGTACTTGATGGTACTTGATACCTTCTTGCTTAACACTCAGCAATATAAAGTACGTATCAAGGGTAAAGTGGAGCAATTCAAGGAAAGGAGTAGTGCCCTCTCCTACATCCCGATGTAGTAGCTATTGAAAAGGAAGCCTTCTAGTCGCCCTCGACTAAGGTCGCCGACTTACTTACTTAATTTAGTCTTTGACACTTGCAAATGCAGTTGACTTACCTGAACATAAACGTCCAAGTCAGCTGGGACTATAGAATATGTTAACTGCATCTCTACAGAGGGGTAAGATCCCTCCCTCCTCCAGATATGACACTAAAAAATCTGATGGTGAGGCTCCAGTAATGCTGGAGCTTTGGGGAATGTGGAGTACCCCCTCATTGCCATTGCTCCCATATACTCTGGCCCAAAGTGATAGCACCTGATAGAGTCCTATCTATGGGTCAAATAGAACTGTTTGACATTTAAATTGTGTGCAAACAAATGACTGATGTTAAATTGAATTGTTAAAAAATAGAACTGTTTGATACTTAATATATATAAACAGGATTTGGCATTAAATAACCTACAAAGGTTGATATGCTATAAAACCCAACCAACCAACCGGTACATAAAGATAATTAAACTGTGTTATAACCAAACAGGTGACATTTCTAGATGGAACCTCTCTGAAACTAGTAGACAAATTCACCTACCTAGGAAGCAGCGTCTCATCAACTGAAAAAGACATCGACACACGGCTAATGAAAGCATGGACAGCTATTGATAGGCTCTCGATCATATGGAAATCAGACCTGACCGATAAAATGAAACGCAGTTTCTTCCAGGCAGTGGTCATATCGATACTGCTATATGGATGCACTACTTGGACGCTAACTAAACGGCTGGAGAAGAAGCTAGATGGTAATTACACAAGAATGCTGCGAGCAATATTGAACAAGTCCTGGCGGCAACACCCCACAAGGCACCAATTATACGGCCACCTGCCTCCCGTCACAAAAACTATCCAAGTTAGACAAACCAGACACGCAAGACACTGCTGGAGAAGCAAGGACGAACTCATCAGTGATGTACTCTTATGGACCTCTGCATATGGCCAAGCAAAAGCAGGACGACCAGCTCGAACATACATACAGCAGCTACGTGAGGATACAGGATGTAGCCCTGAAGACCTGCCAGAAGCGATGAATGATAGGGAGAAGTGGCGAGAGTGGGTCAGGGATATCTGTGCTAACGGCACGACATGATGATGATGGTGAATAGTTAATTTTGTGTGTGTGTGACTACTTTATCAAAAGTAGATATTTACATAGACAAGTAAATACTTTCACTTGTAGAAAAATACTGAGAATTATATGTTAAAGTTTATGTTTAGTATCTCCATATATTTTTATTAATATCTATCAATCAACCAATCTATGAGTGTGTGCCTACATTTGCTTACTTTGTGCAGTTTCATGTGTCTTTATATTTATGTGTGTGGTGGGGTGAGCATATTGCTTAGCTTGGGCACGTAACAGTGGTAATCTGCACACAAGTTATGTTGAGCTTCTCAATGAAGCTTCATGTCTGCATACATTGGTGTCTGGGGTATAGATGAAGATGGAAGAAAGTATTGATATGCTTAAAAATGAGTGTACATAAATGTGTATGCACACATTTTCATGTTTGATATATTCTTCCTTCTATTAAAGAAACCTTTCTGTCGCTTGTAAAAGAAAGAAAAAATACAGCTAGTGAATCAAACAGCCAAATATCTGCAGGCAAACAGCAGGAACGTGCAAAGACCCACATAGAAAGTCTAAATTTATTTACGCTGGAAATAGATTTGGGGAATTTCTGGTCTACACAAATGTTTCACTGCAAACAATAAAACAAATTTGGAATATGAAAATCTATTCGCCCACACAAATATTTTCCTGTGACATTTGAAGGGATTATTGAAGAGATACCAACAGGCTGACTGAGTGTTTCCGTGTTGACTGGATACCATTAGGAATAGAATTCAATATTCTTTCCTTATAAGAAGTTGAACAAATCAACCCAAGAGAATTTTTCTAACCTGTGAAATGGAGGCAGCTCCTGAACAAAGACCAGTAATTCATGAACTGTTATTTTAAAGTATAAGTAAACACAATATTTCTCTATTCCTAAGCCTGAAATTCAAAAGGCTTAATGTTATTCATGGCTAACTTCTGTTCTACTTCTGGTTCTCTGATTACTCCATGACCCTGTTGCCAGAGCTTAAAATATACTGACTGTATCTCCTAAAGAGGGGTAACCATTCCCCCACTCCAAAAAGCATGTCTTGGGTATGACAATAAACTGCATCTAATGCTGAGGCTCCAATTCTGGAGATCTGAGGCGTGTAAAGTACTCCTTCATTGTCATTACTCCCAGATCCACTTTGACTTGGAGTGGTAGTACCTGTTAGGGTCTTATCTATGGGTCAAATACATCTGTTTAATAATTCTTCATATTTGATTGGACTGTCCTCTTCAAAAACTCTCCTAAGTAACAACTTTACAAGAAATGTAAATATGAATGTGATTCTCTAACCTCTAGGCATGAAATAACCCGAGATGGGTTAACATGCAATTAAAATCACTCAATCGATTTGATTACTACAGATGCCATAAGAAAATTAAACAAATGACTAAGATGTTTCTAACCTTATTTTATAACTGTGAATGAATAAATCTTCAGAAAATGAGGAAATTTGTTCTTCAGAAATAAGAAAGTCATTTGATGACTTATGATATCATGGCCTTTACATGATTTCATATTGTTATATTGTTTACATTTTTTACTTTCTTCTGTTGATTTATCTTCAAGTTTGTTTTGAAATTTTATTCTTTTCTAAATTGGAAAATATTTTTTGGTATTAATAATGGTAATAAAAACATGCATGTCGGCAATTCATCTAATTATACATGGAATAAAATATTACATTTGGGTGTTTGTGAGTGTATATATATGTATATATATATATGTGTGTGTATGTATATATATATATGTGTGTGTGTGTGTGTGTGTGTGTGTAAATATATATATGCGTGTGTGTGTGTGTGTGTGTGTGTGTGTGTATGTATGTATATATATGTGTGTGTGTGTATATATATATATATATATATGTGTGTGTGTGTAGGTGTGTATATATGTGTGTGTGTGTAGGTGTGTATATATGTGTGTGTGTGTGTATATGTGTGTGTATGTGTAAGTGTGTATATATATATATATGTGTGTGTGTGTGTGTGTATATGTGTGTGTGTGTATATATATATATGTGTGTGTGTGTATGTGTGTGTGTGTGTGTATATATATATGTGTGTGTGTGTGTGTGTGTGTATATATATATGTGTGTGTGTGTGTGTATATATATGTGTGTGTGTGTGTATATATATATGTGTGTGTGTGTATATATATATATATATATATATATGTGTGTTTGTGTATGTATATATATGTGTGTTTGTGTATGTATATATATATGTGTGTG
>OY757918.1:17417939-17765439 GCA_963585895.1 Sepioteuthis lessoniana
CCTATCCTGTATCAGCACAGAGCTGATGTATATAGGTTTTTGCAGGTCATCCTTCCTTTACTCGTCCATTTGATGTGGTCCACAGGAGTATTTCGCTTATGAATGTGTCTCTACTTCTCTAGCAGTGTCCTGCATGTCTGGTTTGTTTAACTTTTATAGTTTTCATTTATGGGTGGTAGGTGGCCATATAGTTGCTGTCTTGTTGGGGTGTTGCCTCCAGGACTTGTTCAATATTGCTAGCATCATTCTTGTGTAATCACTGTCAAGCTTTTTCTCCATGCATTTAGTTAGTGTCCATGGAGTGCATCCATATAGCAGTATCAACACAACTACCGCTTGGAAAAAACTTATTTTATCGGTCAGGTCTGACTTTCATATGACCGATAGTCTATCAATAGCTGTCCATGCCTTTGCTAGTCGCATGTTGATGTCTTTCTTGGTTGATGAGACACTGCTTCCTCGGTAGGTGAATTTGATATCTTTGATAAAATAAAACAGGAATTCTTGTAATACTATGATACCAAATAGACATTTGTTAGTGCCACAGCACCCCATAGCCATTTGTTACATATTCATTTGTACCATTACAGTTCTAACAGGTCTATGAGCTCACCTAAAATGGGTATCGTAATATTTGGCTCGTCTTCACATCTCTGTGGTTTAGTTCTAACTATTTCCCTTCCCACACCCAATCAACACACCCTTGGCCTGAGTTTTCTCCAGCCAATCAAAGCGGGTGGCCAATTTGCTGCTGATATATTTCTATTTTTAGCCTGAGCATCTGCTGCTATCCTGACCTAGATTTGGGCCCCATTCACCTTCCCATTTGTTTCTCCCTTATAATTTTTCTCTCTCAGTGTCTCTGACTGCCTTGAATCTCTTTCTTATATATGTCCCTCGTTTTTACTGTCCTGTGATTGACCTCTAGATATTGCTAGGAAATAACTTACTACTAAAACAATCAACCTGTCCCTAATTATATTATGTTCTAAGTTGTATCTGTGTCAGTACTATTGTGTAGTTGCACCACTTGGACTTTAATGAAACACTTGGATAAAAAGCTTGATGCTGCAATCAGTTTTAAACAAGCGTCCTACAAAACAGCTGTATGGTCATTTAATGCCTATTGTATGCCCATCTCACAAGCCATGCAAGTAAGATGAGCAAGACCTGTTGGGCACTACTGGAGAAGTAAGGATGAACACATAAGGACACACTAGTGTTAGTCAGCCAACAAAAACTTATATTCATAAGCTCTGTGTGGACACTGGATACTGTCTAATGGACTTACTAAGAGTGATGGCCAATAGGGATAGACAGTGAGAGAGTTTCAAGTTAATCCATGTTGTTAGCATTCCTTAATGATGATATTATGTTATATATTATATTGTTCAATACAACTTTCCAAATGAGAAAGCTTGCCTACTTTAAATTAACATCCAGTCTTTTACTTTGGCTAAAATTTACTTCACTGGTCCCGGTAGAAAAATGTGCTGCAACTATTTCAGCCAACAGTTAGTAGTTCCGCAAATTATTGTCTATTAGTTTTAATTCTCTTTTGACAGAGGATGTATTCAACTTTTGACTTGTTTGTTTGACTGATATCTAATTACCTGACTTTGTACGTTTTTGTATCTTGGTTAGGCGAGAAATATTTTTCTACTTTGTTCTTCTTATGTCTTGATTTATTTCCTATTTGTGGCTATGAAGGAAAAATTTAATTAAGAATTTACTAAAGTCTGCCTCAATTATGAGTTCTGATATGTCCTTGGGCATTATCCAAATCTTTCAGTGGAGAATTTCTAAAAGTTGCACACCAATACGGCAATACTTAAAGAAGATTTCAAAGCACTATCATTTGTACTGGATAAGGTTTGGAAGTGTTATACTCCTTTATGTATATTGGAAGTGTTATATTCATTTAGATAAATAATCCATTGACAAGAGGCACCTCTGCAAAAATGTCAAACTTAATTTTCTTTTGAATTTTGAAACCAGTTTGGAATATTGTTTTTTTTTTTTTATTAGTGTAGCTTATTGAGGTAAATAAACAAAAAGTTGTTGTTTGGTTTGGTTTGGTTTCTTTGTTTAATGGCATATCAACCTTTGAAGGCTATTCAATGCCAAAGCTATTCTCCTAGAAGAACAGTAGTGGTACTATTTAACCCAGAGCTGGGAGGATAAGAGGATTCATACCTTTCCCAAAGGTATTTGCCTGAAAGTGAATGTAATAGTGCGACAGGAGTATGAACTTGCCTACTACGATTCCGCAGTCCATCACTTTAACCATTACACCACGAGGACACCCCCTTGTTATTTGGGTATAGATGTCTAGATTCATTTTCTTACTGCAAACCACAAGATATATTTTGCTGTGAGATGGAATGAGAATGTTTTGTTTCTACAACTGCTTCTAATTTTTTGCTAAATTGGTAATCTGTGAAAAGTATTTCATTGCAATGTATTGAAAAAAATCTGTCTTAGACTTATAGGCTACAAGTGATTCTTGATTGCCTAGTAGATTATTTGTATATTAAAAACTCTTGTTAATGTCAATTCAAAACAGTATATCATTTAATGTGAGATAAGGAGGTTACATAATTCTCTTATCTTTTTATACCCTTTCATCATAATTTTTATTATGTATATAAGGCATGGACAGCTATCGATAGGCATATGGAAATCAGACCTGACCGATAAAATGAAACGCAGTTTCTTCCAGGCAGTAGTCATATCGATACTGCTATATGGATGCACTACTTGGACACTAACTAAACAGATGGAGAAGAAGCTAGACGGCAAGTACACAAGAATGTTGCAAGCAGTATTGAACAAGTCCTGGCAGCAACACCCCACAAGGCACCAACTATATGGCCACCTGCCTCCCATCATGAAAACTATCCAAGTGAGACAAACCAGACATGCAGGAAACTGCTGGAGAAGCAGAGACGAGCTCATAAGTGATGTACTCTTATGGACCCCTGCATATAGCCAAGCAAAAGCAGGACAACCAGCTTGGGCACTGGACAATTCTTTATCCCATTCTGTATCCCAATGGTCAACTCTTTACTGTTGCTGTCTTAAACTTTTATGACTCTAGACTCAAACTGCCTCCTTTGAATATATGGGGAAAGCAAAACTGCTTTTTCTTATGTGGACCACCCAGTAATAAGATACATTAAAAAAAAAGTCTAATGACCTCTGACCATACTTGCACCAAAGACTTCCGTTTATTATAAACAAAAAACAAACAAACCTTTCTCCTATTTTTTTTTTTTATCTTTGAAAATCTACTGACCTCCCAAACTACCTCTTTGATACTACTATACACACTTCCATATACATACATACATGTACACTATGCTTATGCCCCACACACCCTTATACAGATATTCTGACACCCATATACATAGGGGGTGTCCACATGGTGTAATGGTTATAGCGATGGACTGCGGAATCATAGTAAGCGAGTTTGTACTCCAGTCGCGCTATTATGTTCACTTTCGGGCAAATACCCTTGGGAAAGGTATGAACCCCCTTATCCTCCTAGCTATGGGTTAAATATGACCTCTACTGTTCTTCTAGGAGAATAGATTTGGCATTAAATAACCTACAAAGGTTGATATGCCATTAAACAAAGAAACCAAACCATATATGTATATATACACTATGTCTATATGCATACTTATATATAAACTCATACCGATATGCATTATTGTACCCAGGGACAGAAGAGCATATAATGTCACAATAGTTTTCAAACATTTGGCAATTTTTTTTTTTCAGTTAGTTGTTTGGAAACAGAAAATTGATTTCCATATGAAGGGAAAAATCTGTTGACTGACTTTCAATCTAAGATTAAATAATTTCTTTTTTTTTTTTTTTTTTTTTTTTTTCAATTTTTAAAAGCATTAAAAGTACAAAGAATAATAAAAGTCATCCACTTTACCGATTGTATTTGCAAAAATCATTAAATATAAATAGGCTGTCAAAGATGCTAAATTCATATGATACACATTTTGTTAGAATTAAATAAGGAATTATCATTATAATTCACCAGTGTATTTAGACTTGGTATTTTCATCTTGATTGTTATAGGTACATTTCAGTCATTATACATTTTGTTAGAATTACTTTGATAAGGAATTATCATTATAATTCACCAATGTATTTAGACTTGGTATTTTCATCTTGATTGTTATAGGTACATTTCAGTCATTATACATTTTGTTAGAATTACTTTGATAAGGAATTATCATTATAATTCACCAGTGTATTTAGACTTGGTATTTTCATCTTGATTGTTATAGGTACATTTCAGTCATTATACATTTTGTTAGAATTACTTTGATAAGGAATTATCATTATAATTCACCAGTGTATTTAGACTTGGTATTTTCATCTTGATTGTTATAGGTACATTTCAGTCATTATACATTTTGTTAGAATTACTTTGATAAGGAATTATCATTATAATTCACCAGTGTATTTAGACTTGGTATTTTCATCTTGATTGTTATAGGTACATTTCAGTCATTATACATTTTGTTAGAATTACTTTGATAAGGAATTATCATTATAATTCACCAGTGTATTTAGACTTGGTATTTTCATCTTGATTGTTATAGGTACATTTCAGTCATTATACATTTTGTTAGAATTACTTTGATAAGGAATTATCATTATAATTCACCAGTGTATTTAGACTTGGTATTTTCATCTTGATTGTTATAGGTACATTTCAGTCATTATACATTTTGTTAGAATTACTTTGATAAGGAATTATCATTATAATTCACCAATGTATTTAGACTTGGTATTTTCATCTTGATTGTTATAGGTACATTTCAGTCATTATACATTTTGTTAGAATTACTTTGATAAGGAATTATCATTATAATTCACCAGTGTATTTAGACTTGGTATTTTCATCTTGATTGTTATAGGTACATTTCAGTCATTATACATTTTGTTAGAATTACTTTGATAAGGAATTATCATTATAATTCACCAGTGTATTTAGACTTGGTATTTTCATCTTGATTGTTATAGGTACATTTCAGTCATTATACATTTTAGCCTTTTTCAGGAGTCTGTAATAATGTGTAACCATCTGTGAGTTTTGAACTGAACCCTTTAGTTATGCACCTGAAAGCAAGATATATTTTACTAACATTTCTAAGCACTAGGAATTTGTGGATATTATTATTGGTTAAACATATTTAGTATTGAGGTCAATCACTTGTGTAGATAGTACATAAAAGTTATACTCTGGTTCAGATGAAGAAACAAATAAGTAATATTTCAAGGATTATTTTAATTAGAAAGAATTAACTTACACAAGATATCCTATAAATATGAACAATAGAATGAGAACAATCTATTCCTGGGGATTGAATAAAGAGTAATATCCGCACTCTAGCTATGATTAAATTATCACTGTTTGTCAGTATTTCTAAGATCATTGTAGAATATATATCAATGGAAATCTCCATACTTATATTTTAAACTAAGATATAAAATAGGTAAAAGAAAACACTTTCAAAGAGGTTAAAATTAAATACACCCTAAAAAAATAAGCATAAAATGGAAGAACACACACATGTGCATATATATAATATCAAATGTCTTATGATTGAAATTTAATGCTACAAGTGTTTTTTTATCTGTAAAATCTTTACAATACCCAATGCATGAAAGAGGAAAGTATTTCAATCATAAAAAATGTTACGTAAAAGATGTAAAAACATGATGAAAACTCATGACTTAGTGTTTCATGATTTCGATCCTCAGGTGGGCTAGTATTCCATATAACTGTAGAATAACAATAACACATACCTCCGTAAAGCGTCCAGCTGGCAGACAAAATAAAGCAGGTCGTAGCTCAGTGCCGTCCTCCTTACAATGCTAAACTGAAGCTGGTTTATATAATAAAATACTTTCACTTACTGCCAAGTAGCCAATGACGATCTATGCAATGGAATAGCCTACTTGTGCAAAACATGCAACTTGCTCTGGTGTTACGGATTGAGGCGTTCATCCCTGGCCAATAAACTGATTCATTGGGGTGGGCCTTCATACCGACTTCACCTTGGTGTGTGGAATGTAAACTACGTAGTACATTTGCACGCTGGGAAGTAGGGATGACAATCTGCATGGCATGGCACCTCGGGGACTGGGTCTTGCCAGCTAAAATGCCTAGCATGGGGACAGGCCTGTAGTAATTGCGGAAAGCCTAACCACCTATTGAGGGTATGCCAGGCAAAGAAAGTGGCACAAGTAGTTAGGAAGGGCCCGAAGGCTAATGAGGCTGCCATAGACACACTCTTCGCTCATATCACCTTTAACCAGCTTCAGTTTAGCATTGTAAGGAGGACGGCACTGAGCTACGACCTGCTTTATTTTGTCTGCCAGCTGGACGCTTTATGGAGGTATGTGTTATTGTTATTCTACAATAACTGACTTTTTTAATTGAATAAATGTTCTCTTTTATACTCTTTTTGAGTCATGTGACTATGATGTAGTTGGTTTTGTGTGTGTGTGTGTATATATATATATATATATATATATTCATTAAGAAAAAACAACGAAACCAATCACAAAGGATTATAAATTTATTTCAATCCTGTTACGCATTTTTGAAATTTTCAAAAACACGAAAAAAAATTAACATGATGAAGTCCTGTTAATTTTTTTTCGTGTTTTTGAAAATTTCAAAAATGCGTAACAGGATTGAAATAAATTTATAATCCTTTGTGATTGGTTTCGTTGTTTTTTCTTAATGAAATTATTGCTCTGTATAATTGGTACATTGAGCTCTTTACCAGGAAGATTTAAATATTCATTCACGAATAATTTCTTGTCCTGATGGAATTACTCCTAACTCCGGTTTAACTGGACTAAGTATTCTATATATATATATATATATATATATAATTGGAAAAACTCAACAGTCATTTGGCAATTATAAATTTATTTCAGTTGGTTACTCCACATGAGCAATCAACCTCCTCAGATAGCCATCACATAATGGAAAGAAAAAATTATAAAAACATTCTTTCAATGGATTCTTTCTCATTTAAAAAAAATGGAATGAAAATATATAAATAGATAAATAAATAGTGGGGGAAACAAAAGGATATGGGCCATATATATGTATATATAACAAGGAATGATTCGAAATCTCTCGAATGAACAGAATGTGAATTCTGCACAATCTTTCTTATAGGTCAGGTGACGTAGTTTAAAGCAACAAACGCTGATTCATTGATCAAACGCCCAACTTTTTCTTGTCATACAAATTTTCTAAAGTTTTTATATATTTTTACACTTTTTACTTATCCATCGTTAAGTTAACATCACTAATATAACCCCTCATAGACTTGATGATGGTTCAGCAGAACCGAAATGTTATAGTGTCGACTTTGTTTCTCAATAAATCTCTCCTTCTACTTGGATTACCTTGTTATCAATTTTTCTTTACAAACTGTCGGATTACAATCCATTATTTTCTTCCATATATATATATATATATATATATATATATATATATATATATATGATTATTTTAATTTAATTTATTTTTGGAACACATTTAATCAGATTTTTATATGTACAGTTATGTACTCTTATTTTAGATATGTTGGGGAGTGACACTTTGATTGCAGAGTGCACAGATACTACCATCTTGTTCTAGCAGAAATTATAAATGAAGAAAGAAACAGTAAAAGTCACATTGTTCATTATATAAATATATGTTGTGTAACTCAATATCCCAAACTGGCTTTTGCCATAAATCTTAAAATTTTTTTAATGATTTAAGAAATAAAAAAAAGACCAGCTTTAATGTTGATTATGCATTTTTTGGGTTAGGTTTAGATATTGCACAGCTTGAAAGAAATTTAGTAGCAGCTGTAAAATGGTGCACTAGAAGAGACTAATAGCAAATGAACTAATTAACTAAAGCATTGTAATTATAATGGACTAATATTTTACCCCTCATTGTCTGAAATGTAATTCACTAGTCATAAAAATATTGCTTTCCATGAAAACAGAACTTATTTTCCAGTAAGTGGAGAATTTGCCAATAAACAGATTTAATTGCTTTGTATTGATAAATCATTTTCAAGAAAAAAGTTATTGACCAATCATTATTGGTTGAATGTATAGAAATCAAATAGTGAGATTACTAAAATTCTCATTAATTGCTTTAAAAAAAAAAGAAGAAAGAAAGAAAGAAATGAGTGAAGACCTAAAATCAAAATAACCAAATTTCGATGAAATTGGAATTTCTTTGAAGAAATTAAGTTTAATTTCTTAAGATGAAATCCAAAATTCTAACTCTGGGAAAAAAGAAACTCTGTTTTTGTCTGCTTTAGACAGATTGTTACCAATGCACAGTATGACCTTATAGGGAAACATTTGAAATTAAGCCAAAACAAACTGAAGTAAAAAAAATTCTTTTTTGAAATAATGGTTGATGATGCTTCATTTAAACTATCATAAATTTATGTAAATATCTGTGTATTTCTCTGTTCTATCATCTAGAACAAAACAGTTCGCCTTTTAAATATGTAATGACACTTCTGTTCTATTTAATACCTTTATAAGATCAAAATGATACTTCTGTTGTATTGATATTTATCTAGTACCTTACAAGATCAAAATCGTGAGTTCTCATGGCCTAGTAGCTAACATGCTGGACTGTGGCATTGTAGTAAGTTCAAACTACTGTCGAATTATGTCACTTTCAGACAAATGCCTAGATTAATAACTCTTAAGGGTTGAGATGCCATAAGACCCAACCATCTAACCAACCTAATAACCCTTAACCCCCCTCAGCTATAGGTTAAATAGTACCACTACTGTTCTTCGACAAGTATGGGTTTGACATTAAATAACCCACAAAGGTTGATATGCCATTAAACAAAGAGACCAAACCAAACCAAACCTGGTTAAAAGTGGGGTTCTCTGCAGGAAGCATGCTTTTCAGGGAGTTGTTTTAAAAATTGCTCAGTTGAGAACATTTCCTGGCATTTGATAGAAATAGGGATATTTCTAGGTGTTTAACCATCCCGACCTATGTGACACAAGGTCAGTTTAAAGTGGAAGAACTCATAGGAAGCAAGTATCTTTAGGCAGGGGCAGTTAAAAAAATTGGGCAGTTTCTTTGCCATTCCCCTTATCTTAGCAAAGGGGCAGATACTGTTTGGTCTGGAGGCTCTCTAGGACTGGACTGAGTAATTTTTGCCTCACTCAACATGAGACTTTCCCAGTCAGCTGGGGCTATAAAATACAACGACTGCACCTCTGCAGAAGGGTAAGACCAACCCCTGCCCACCAAGTGTCCTGGATATGACACATTACAATCTGATGGAGAGGTACTTGGGCTAAACTGTATTGTTGGAATTAGAACTGTTTGAATAAACTGAATAGCTTGAAATAGAAATGTTTTTGACAATTAAACTGTGTACTCATGCTAAACTGAATTGTTTGAAATAGAAGTGATTATTTGTATAAAGATGGATTTGGCATTAAATAACCTATAAAGGTTGATATGCCATAAAATCCAGCCAACCAACCAATCAGCATTAGACATTAATAATTATCTAGTTCCCTATGAGACCAGAATATGACAAAAGGTTGGTTTAAAGTGGGGTGCCCTGTAGGAAGCAAATTTCCTGAGAGGAGGTGGGGTTAAAAATTGCTTAATCCCTTCAGCATTCCTCGTTAGGAGTGTCTCAGGTGCTAAGCCATCAACCCAAATCTTACCTCTCTTAGGTGACAGGGCAGGAGCTCCATGGAAGAAAGCCCCTTGGAATTTATTTGGTAGTATTTATCTGACTCTTACAAAGCCAAAATGTAGCACAAGGTTTGTTTAATGTTGGGGGTCCTGCAGGTGCAAAAAGTGTTTATGTTCCTTTAGCATTCTTCAGACACTAGGCAATAAACCCAGCCCTTCTCACTTAGAGAGCAGGTGCTGCCAGGAGAGGGGAAGGCATCCTGAAACTAAGATGCTTCATTTTTCACCCATCCAGCAAATATCAAGTGTATTTATTTGATTCTCTCCACATTGCCCAGTTGGTTGGGGCTGTAGAATGCACCAACTGCTTTTCTGCAGAGGGGTAAGACTGCCCCCACCAACAAGTATCCTGGATATGACACTAAATAATCTGATGGTGAGGTTCCAGTAATGCTGGAGCTTTGGGGAATGTGGAGTACCCTTTCATTGCTATTGCTCCCAGGTCCATTATGACTTGAAGTAGTAGCACCTGATAGGTGGTCAAATAGATGTAAACTGTGTTGGTTGAGATGGGACTGTTTTCACATTTAAATTGCACACTTATGCTAAACTGAATTGTTTAAAATAGAACTGTTTTGACATCTAAACTGCGTACTTATGCTGAACTGAATTGTTTGAAATAAAACTGTTTTTACATTTAACTGTGTATTGTCCAGTTGGCAGGGGCTGTAGAATATACCGACTGCTTTTTTGCAGAGTAGTAAGACCTCCTCACCAAGAATGTCCTGAGATATGACACTAAACAATCTGATGTTGAGCTTCCAGTAATGGTGGAGCTTCTGGGAATGCTGAGGACACCTTCATTGCTATTGCTCCCAGGTCCACTCTGACCTGGAGTGGTAGCACCTGATAGTCCTATCTATGGTTCAAATAGAACTTAACTGTATACTTATGCTAAACTAAATTGCTTAAAATAGGACATTTAAACTGCATACTTATACTAATCTGAATAGCTTGAAATATTAATGTTTTTTGACAATTAAACTGTATACTTATACTAAACTGAATTATTTGAAATAGAACTGTTTATTTATATAAAAAGGGATTTAGCATTAAATAACCTACAAAGGTTGATATACCATAAAACCCAAATAAACAAACAAAATTCTCTCCAAAAAATGTAACACACTTCATTGCCATTGCCCTCAGGTTTACTCTGGCCTGGAGTGGTAGCACCTGATAGGGTCCTATCTATGGGTTAAATAGAATTGTTTGATATTTAAACTGAGTGCAAACAAATAACTTACATGAAATCAAATTATTAGAAATAGAACTGTTTGATCATTTTTCTGTGTTTAAACAAATGACCGATGTTTAATTGAATTGTTAGTGATGCATTGCAATATTTTAAACTATTTAACTGTGAGTAAAAGAATGATCTTAGGCTCGTTTAAAAATGTTATCAATAATGTGTTTACCAATCATATATTTAATATATAAGAATAAAGAGGATTTGGCATTTAATGACCTACAATGGTTGATGTGCCATAAAACCAAACCAAATCCAAGTGTCTTAAAATAAAAAGCATACAAATTGTTTTAAACAATGTACAGATTTACCTGAATTTTTCAATAATATAACTTGTGTGCACACATACATTTTTAGGGAGCTCATAGCGTAATGGTTATCAATGCGGGAAATAAACACAGCAACCTGAGTTCAAATTTTAGACAAGAGAGTTTGTGTTTAACCTTGCACTAATTTCCTTGGGGAAGGCATGAATCCATCTCTTCTATCTATCTATGAGTAAATAGTAAGGTAGAATTGGCTTTTTAACCTTGGTACATTGACTGCATCTCTGCAGAGGGGTAAGACTCCCCCAATGAGTGTCCTAGATATGACTATATAATCTGATGGTGAAGCTCTAGTAATGAGCTTTGGGGAATGTGAAGTGGTCCTTTATTGCCATCACTCCAAGGTTCACTCTGACCTGAAGTGGTAGCACCTGATGGGGTCCTATCTATGGATCAAATAGAAGTAAACTGTACTTATGCTAAATTGAATTGTTTGAAATAGAATGTTTTATATGTATAAAAATGGATTTGGCATTAAATAACCTACAATGTTTGATATGCCATAAAACCAAACCTTGGTATAATAACCAGTTTAGAAGGAGGAAAACTCTGAATTCAAGCCAGCTGTACTCCACTTGAAAAAATTGAACTTGTTTACTGCTTATAGCAGGCTGATTGCGTAAATACATACATAAATGCAATAAATGCTTTCTAAAGTGACTGTAATCTTCTTTGGGGATTGGTGTTTTAGATGAAAGTAATATATATTAAAAGGATTTTATACATCTTCTATAAACCCCAACTGTTTCTTTCCCTTTGACACCTTTTCTCAGTCCCCCTATCTCTACATAATCAACAGAAGACATCAACCTTAATAAAGTATACATTATTTCTATATCTTCCATTAAAAGAAAACATATCAACACAGCCTTTTGTATGGATTTTTGACAAATTGTTAATGCAAACAAAGACAATTTTGTTTACTTTTCTTTTTTCTTTTTTTATTCATCTCATTCATTGTTTTTTATCAGATAAAATATCAGATTGGATCATTGCAAATATCTTTGCTTTTTAAGACAAAGATACAATTTGATTATTTCTTTCCATGAAAATAAAATCGCTTTTGATTTTTTCTTCTTTCTTTTCCTTTAAAGCAATATATATATATATATATAAGATGGATGTTTTGATTAAAAGTGAGAAAAAATGGAGGTTAGATTTGAATCAGATTCTCAATCTTTGATTCATAAAAAAATCTTTTCTTTTGTAAGCATAGGTTTATACCCATTACTTATTGAGATATATATATATATATATATATATATATATATGATATTTTGATGTTGTTTGTGGGTGAGAGAGAGAGAGTAGATTTTATGATAAATCTCTCTTATATAATAAAACATATACATCACAAGGGATTTATTCCTGACTGACATTTATCTAACTCAAATTTGTGTAAAATGCTTTATTCCTATGTTCATGAAAATAACTGATGCAAAAATTTAATTTTGAACAAACTTCAAAGAAATTCTTATATTTGATAATGTTAACAGATACTAAATATTAATACTGATATTTAAAAAGAAAGACATCATTAACATTTAATAAACATTTTATAGTTTTAGGACTTTACTGTTACTACTGATACCATTTTGGTTGTGGCCAATTTTACATAGATTTTGAGATCCTTATCATTAGTTTGTCTTTGTCGGCTTTCATATTCAGAGCCTTTTAATTTATTTATGCTGCAAAACAGTTATCTTTGCTGTGTGTGTGTGTATATATATATATATATATATATATATATATATATATATATATATATATATAAAGCTTAACCCAGTCTAGCATAGAGTCATATAAGAGAGGAAGATTGTATTACACCAATTTTCTCATTGAGAAAAGCCTACCTGCCTTCAAAATCAGCATTCAAAATCCTACCTTTTACCTGGGATTAAACATTGATCACTGGCATTAGTGGAAGTAGGCCATTACCATATCTGATGAAGACCCACTTTTTATCAAAAATATTAGAATTTCATGAATTTGCACAGAAAGAAATTTATTTCAAGCTGGACTAAATAGGGAATATGAATTAATTCTAGTAACATTTAGTGTCCTATCCAGCAATTTTTTTAACATTTCCTGGTGAAATGAGGTGTGTGTGTGTGTGTGGGGGCTCTTATTTGCCATTAAATATGGTTACTAAGTCACAAAGTATAAAATTTTTGACAAATCACAATCTTTTGAAAACTGTGGTTCAGTTTTTTGAGTAAATTTTAAATTTAACTTTTTGAAATTAAAATTTAGAATTTGTGATTTAAAAAAATCAATTAATGCTACTAGGCCTGAAATAATTATCTTCAAATCAATTAATCATTTGGTAGACAGAACGAGATTTGTGTCACCAAAAGTACACAAGTAGTGAACATTTTGTTTTCGCTGTAGCTCAATGTAAGGCATTTTCCTATTGGCTGCTTGTTGACCAATTCAATGTTAATGTATGGAAATATCACTAGGAGGCTCCACTGTGATGTAGAATTGTGTAAAGGTTGTTTTGCAAAATATCATAATGAAAACAGAGTGCTTTACTCTTTTCATGCTTACGTGCTATGGTACACTAATTATGTAGAACAGTTTTGACATTTAACAGTGTGTAAACAAACTCTGTATATACTAAACTGAATTAGAACTGTTTGAATAAACTGAATATCTTTAAATAGAAATGTTTTGATAATTAAACTGAGTACTCATGCTAAACTGAATTGTTTGAAATAGAACTATTTGCATAAAAATGGATTTGGCGTTAAATAACCTACAAAAGTTGATATGCCATAAAACCCAACCAACCACTAATTATGTTTTTTTTGTTTATATATATATATATATATATATATATATATGATTAATTGTTTGAAAATACCATCTATTTTGCAAATTTTCCAAAAATAATTTGTCTCACTCTACAAGGATTTAAAAAAATCATCTACTTTCAAAAGGATTAATATTGCTCTGAGATCATTTGATTGTTGTAGATTTCATAATTATTTGCCTGAAAATTGTGTGAAAGTCTTTTTCTTTCTTTCCCCAAATCAAATTTAATTTTTTTCTTCAAGAAAATCTAATAATCATTGAGCATTTCTAATACATTTAGACTGGAACATTTCCTAGGATGACACTAAATTGCATATGCTGATAAGGCTCCAGTCCTGGAAATTTGGGAAGTGTGCCATTACTCCCAGGTCAACTCTGACATGCTGTCGTAGTACCATTAAGGATTTATCTAAGGGTTAAATAAATTTGTTTGAAATAGGAACACTTGATATCACATAATTGTGTAAAATCGGAAAATTTGATATCACATAACTGTAAATAGGAACAATTGATATCGCATAACTGTAGAAAAAAACTGTACAAAAAATGTAAATATGTGAACATTCAATGAATGTGATTCCCTAACTTTTGGGTATAAAATAACCCTAGATGGGTTGACATGCCATTAAAATCAATCGATCATAAACTGGAACATGTGATCCTCAAATTCTATGACTTTACCATTGAGCTGAACTTATGGTTTTGTGATTATCACTATCATATAATGATTTTGTAATCATCTCTTTCTATTGGTAGAACACTTTATTGATCTGAATGATCCAGCATGATCGTTAGAAAAGAGAGTTTAAAAAAAGAAAAGAAAAAAAAAGGCAAGTCTTTAAATCTCTGCATTTATAAACATTGCTTTGCTGTTTACTGTAATATTTGATGTTTTTCTATTTCATTTTATTTATTTATTTTTTTTGTTGCCTTGTTGCTTTTATTAGCATGACTTTAGAGCCACTCATGTTTTGAGTTGTATCACTGAAAAGATTTATTGATCTGAGCCATCAGTTTTGTTAAAGAAAGAAAAAAAAAACTTCTTCAGATCTTATCACTTACAGCTGTCAAAATCTTTTTTTTTTCTTTTAAATTCATTTGCTTATTTCTGCACTATTTTACATGCTTGCTTAGAATATGTCCAGACCCCCCAATGATAAAGAAAATGGACTGTGAAGATCTAAAAACCTACAACTTTGGTACTTGGCTCTTAGCATTATAGTTAGCAAATCTACCTTGGAGACAATTAAGCTATAGAGTTGAGAGTTCATTCCTAGATTGCTCAATGTTATCATTGGTAAGAATTATGACCTTGAAAAACTAAATGAATCTGAGAACCAAAAATTTATTTTATAAATGCACAAATGGTGGTTTGTGTAGATTTGAATTTTTACAATTAACAACTTGAATTTTGTATGTGTATGTGTGTGTATATATATTTCTCTCTCTCTCTCTCTCACCTATATATAGACAATGGCAGACTAGGTTCTTTAGTCTTGGTTAGGCAACCAGTCTAGGAGAAGGAAAAACACTGAATTCAAACCTGTTAAACTCCACTTAAAAATTGACCTTGTGTCACATCCTGCCTTTGTGGAGGGGTTGGTAAATACATATGTGACAATGTATGCACAAGTGTCTGTATGGATAATTTTGTGTGTTTACGTGTATGTATTAAATGGCCCATTGGCTTAATGGTTAGAGTGTTTGCCAATGGTCCGAGGAGACTGGGGTTCAATCCCAGGTTGAGTTGTGGCACAATAATGTGCATTCATGTGTGTGTGTGTGTGTGTATATATATATATATATATATATATATATATATGGGTCTCTGTGTGTATCCGTGGATGGTTAGCCAAAGAAGAGATTCTTATCTTCAGCATCTTTGAGCAGCGTCAGATTGTCTAGAAGATCTCCTTTGTTTGTCTATTTTGGTGTGAAGATCATGCAAAGAGCTGTGCCTGCATGAACCTGCAAGACCGGAAGAAAGGACGAAGGACGTTAGTAAGTCAGGAGTGAGAATCCGGCCGTAGAAAGTCACATCCTCAAGGCCCAGGACGTGTGGCTAGACAGTAAAGCCCAGGATGAAGTCAGAAATGGGATGTTGAGCAGTAAAAACGATGACCAGAGATAAGTCACCATCTTTGGTAGCTGTGTAGGATTTTCACTAAGTCCTTGCATTAGCCATAGATACACATAGACTGCCAAAAAGTGACAAACTTCACCTTAATATTTTGCTGTTCTGAATCTATGTTTTGTCTTTTCTTCCTTACATTCTCTGTTATTGTTAATTTTTGTTCAACTTATGAAATGCCGGGTGTGAGAAGAAATAACAAGGTCCACACCACCAGACAAACAGCTAACCAAACCAACCTGCTGTGTGGGTTATTTTATAGAGTCATACCAAAGACTCAAAAAAAATGGTAACCACTCAGCTTTATAAGGTACATATCAAGGGTAAATGGAGCAATCCAGGGAAAGGAATAGTGCTCTCCTCTATATCTCAGTGTAGTAGCTATTGAAAAGTCAGCCTTTGGGTTGGCTTCGACTATGGTTGGCCAACTTATATATGACATTGTATGCACATGTGTGTATCTGCATATATATTTGTATGTATAATTTTGTGTGTTTATTTGTTTGGGTTTATGGCATATCAACCTTTGTAGGTTATTTAATGCCAAATCCATTTTTATACAAATAAACAGTTCTTTTTTCAAATAATTCAGTTTAGTATAAGTAGGTAGTTTAAATGTCAAAACAGTTCTGTTGCAAGCAATTCAGTTCAGCATAAGTACATAGTTTAGTTCTATTTAACTTATAGATAGGACCCTATCAGGTACTCTCATTCTGGGCCAGAGTTGACCAAGGAATGATGGTAATAAAGGGGTAATCTTCATTCCCTAAAGCTCCAGCTTTACTGGAACCCCACCATCAGATTGTAACGTGTCATACCCAGGACACTCGTTGGGGGAGTCTTACCCCTCTGCAGAAATGCAGTTGGTGTATTCTACGGCCCCAGCCAACTGGGCAATTAGTGTGTTTACATGTATGTATATAGAGCATATTCTCTTTATATGATTGAATCATTCAAGTATAACAAAATTTCTTCTTTACTATAAGGTGTGATCAAAACTGAAGCTTTTTTTTTTTTTTTTTTTTCCAAATTTAATCGAAGAAAATTGTATTGGTGAGCAGCTTATATAGGAAGTATGAAACTAGTCTCTATACTTTTTTAACCAAATATTTTTGGTGAAACACAGGATTGTACAAGTCCAGCACTTTATGTAGTTACTGTACCTTTACTCTCTCTGACCTTTGTTAAACTGAAAATTCATCTCAAACACAAACCCAAAAAATCTTTCTGTTGCTATCCATCCTTATGCTCTTGGAAAGTCTATAACATATTGACCCTCGGCCGAGCTGTCAAATAAGAGATGCACCTGTGTAAATAACAGGTGCATCCGGTCAAAGATATCAGGGTATAACCTTGACTGTGGACGGGTTGAATTGGGTGCAGATGTGACGCCCACAAGAAGCAGGTGGGTGGCAAACAATTATGTAACCCGGTGCGACAAACAGGTTCAGTTAGTTGGAGTCAGTCAAGTTGGAGATAAGTTGCTGTAGAGAGAACCAGCACCCAGCAGAGGGCTATGGGCCCTCAGGACCCCCGATTGAGCAGCCCAGCAGAACAAAAAAAAAGTGCTGCTAAAGACAAAGGAACTGGGGGTCAATATGTTGCAGTTTGTTCAGTCTCCAACTCACCTCTCACCCTTAACCCTTTCGCAACCCTTTTGAATAAAGTGTGAGAGGTATATTTTTCTAAAGAAGTGTGTTCGTTCGTCATTAGTGTTGATTTTGTTTCCGCATGCATCTGTATATGTTACAAGTCCTCTAGATGGCATCCAGTGTCTGCTTAGAGTTGATGAATGCAAGTTTTTGTTGGTTGGCTACTACTGGTGTGTCCACATGTGGTAATCCATTGGAGAACTTTGCTTATGAGTTTGTCCTAACTTTTTCAACTCTACCCAGTATGCCTGGTTCATCTCATTTAGATGGTTTGTGAGATGGGAGGTAAGTGGTTGCATAGCTGTTGTTTTGTGGGATGCTGCTTTCAGGATTTGTTGAAAACACACTCAGCATCCTTGTCTTGTTCCCATCTAGCTTTTTCTCCTGGCATTTCATTAAAGCCCAAATGGTGCAACCATACAGTAGTACTGACATTGTTACAGTCTGGAAGAATTCTTATTTCATACTAGAATTTGTTTATTTTAAATACAAAAATTGAATTTTGTCATGGTTTGACAATGGAAAACCCTATTCAAAATTGAAATTACTTTTATACCAATGCTCATGGGAAAAGCATAAAACCAACATTTTCTGTGTTTTGTCTCCTTACTAATCATATTGATTAGATGCTTTTCAATTTTTTATTATCTATTTATGCAGTAGTAGCAATATGGCTGTTACATATATTGTCAACCTTGACAATTAAAGTCAATGCAGTTATTTTTTTTCTTTTTCTAATAGTGATGTTTTTTTTGTTTTTTTTAATGTTTTATTTGAGATGTTTTATTTATATATTAAAGAATTTTAACCTTAAGCAACATAACCTTCATGTTAACACTCTGCTCTTAGTTAAATTCATTCAAACTAGATTTGTATCCATGGAAACCTAGTGAAAATGATATAAAAAATGCCAACAAAAGGAAAAAGTAATTTAAAAATTTTTATGACTATCACTTTGATTGCATTGCGATTTCAAGTCCTTAAATAGTGGCTGGAGGCGCTGGATATGAGGAACTGACCCACACATACATACTCTCTCTGTCTCTCTCACTTCCACACTCTCAGCAGCCCAGTTGGCTGGGGCTGTAGAATACATTGACTGTGTCTCTGCTGAGGGGTAAGACCCCCCACCAATGAGTGTCCTGGATATGACATTAAACAATCTGATGGTGAGCTTTGGGGAATGCAGAGTACCCCTTCATTGCCATCACTTTCAGGTCCACTCTTGCCCTGAATGGTAACACCTGGTAGGGTCCTATCTATGGGCTAAACTTTTCATTTAATCTGTGAAAACAAATGACTTATGATAAATTGAATTGTTTGAAATAGAAATGTTCAATCATTTAACTGTGTGTAAACAAGTGACGGATATCTAATTGAATTGTTAGTGATACATAGCAATACTTGGAACCATTTACCTTTGACTTATGCTAAATTGAATTGTTAGAAATAGAACTGTTTGATCATTTAACTATGTGTATCTACAAAATGTGTTTACAAATCATATTTAATACATTTGTAGAGGTGGAATTTGGCATTAAATAACCAACAATGGTTGATATGCCATCAAACCAAACCAAATCCACTCTTTCTCGTTTACACATATACATGCTCTCTTTCTCTGTACCTTGTCAGTATGGCTTAGAATATGTTGGCTATACCTATTGGGTAATACATCCTCCACCCCTGCCAAAGAAAATGGGCTGTCTAGGGTACGACACAAAACAGCATCTGATAGTAAGGCTCCAATTCTAGAAATGTGGGGTGTGTAGAGTACTTCTTCATTACCATTGCTCTCAGGCCCACTCTTATCTGGAATGATATTACTTATTAAGGTCTTATCTATGGGTCAAATAGATCTGCTTAAAAATTATTTGTACTTGATTGAACCACATGCAAAAACATTCTCTTAAACTATACAAAAATTATAATTATTAATGTACAATGGATGTACTTCCCTAACCTTTAGGCATAAAATAACTCTAGACAGGTTGACATGCCATTAAGATCAATCACTCTCTTTCTCTTTCTCACACACACTTACATACTTTCTTTTACTCTCTCTTTCTCATTATTCTTCACTCTTTCTTATATTTATTTAATACTAATCAACTTGTAAAAGAATTTATGGATTCTTTTCATTTTCTTACCTCCTTACACAATTCTCTAAACTCAACCTCAAATAACAATTCAAATAATTCCTTCATTAGACATTCATAAGAAATGAATATATCTTTTAAAAAATCAAGCATTTTCACAATTGAAATGTTTCTTAATAACTTATTTCTCTTTTGCTTGCCTTTTAAACTATTAACTACACATTACAAAATCAAAAATCTTTTTGAGACTTTTCAATGGTTTCTTTTTAAACCTAGTTGATCATTTTTGAGAATGAGGTTTGGATAAACCAAATAATATAATCTGCCTCAAACTTTTTGAGAGCAATCACAGATCTGTAGGAAAAAAAATAATGATAGACAAGGAAGAATTTTTGTCAATTTAGAAATGTAAAAAAGTTTTTTCATAATTTAAAAAAAATTGTTTTGTTAATGTTTCTATGTTTTGTCTTTTTTTTTTTTTTTGGTTGGTTGGTTGGTTGGTGGTGGGGGAGATGATGGGAATTATTCTGAAAAGCAGACTCTCTTAGCTGTATAGGATCAATATTAAATCCATCTAATAAACTGCAGTGATTATCTGCTTTCTGGCTGTTAGGATATTGCAATCAGGGAAGATTATTACTGAAATAAAATGAAAGAAACCAAAACTGATGAATAAATACATGAATGAATCAATCCCAAGGAGTTGTTGTTGTTGTTGTTAATGGAAGCTTTCAAGTATAAATCACTAATTTTGTTTGCTAATGCTGTTTTGGGAATGGAGGACATTAATATGCTTCCTTTTAACTGGAATTGTCCCAACAGTTCTCAACCCTGACCCTATGTAACTCTCTTTTTATATATACATTTGCATTTGTTTATTTTTCTTTTCTCAACTTATCTCTTTATCTTTTTCTTTCCCTCTCGTCCTTCTCCTACCTTTCATGCTCTCTTTCTTCCTTCTCTTTTTTCCTTCTTTCTTCCTTTCTCTCTTTTTCCTTTCCTTCCCTTCTCTTTCATCCCTTCTCTCTCTTTTTCTTCTTTTCCCTTCCTCCACTTCTTTTGCTTTCTTCTTTTTCTTTTCGCTCTCTTGCTTCCCCTTCCTTTCTTTCTCTCTCTTCCCTTTCTTTCTTTCTTTTCTTTCTCTTCCTTCTCACACTCTCTCTCTGTCCTTTCCTTTCCTTTTCTTTCTTTCTTTCTTTCTTTCTCTTCTCACTCTCTCTCTTTTCTTTTTCTTTTCTTTTTCTTTCTTTCTTTTCCTTCTCTTTCTTTTTCTTTTCCTTCTCTTTCTTTTTCTTTTCCTTCTCACTCTCTCTCCTTTCCTTCTTTCTTTCTCTTCTTACTCTCTCTTCTTTCTTTCTTTCTTTCTTTCTTTCTTTCTTTCCCTTTGGAGTTTGTCTTACAGTATTGTTAGTTTACTATAAATTGAAACTTTATCATTGTAAAACAATATAGTTTTGTACATAATGATATATGCAAACACCAATCTGTTGTTTGGAATAAACTACTTGCTTCTAAAGTTCCATTTTGAATATATTGAAAAAATTAATAGCACTGAGTACAGTGGATTAAAATGGGGAATCTCAATCATTTCCCAAATGAATTACAATTTTTTTTAGCTTTTTGAAATGGATAAAGATTACCAGCAACTGTAACTTTTGTGGTTCACCTAGAAAAAAAGAAAATTCAAAGAATCTTTACTGAAGTGTCCATCTAAAAATCTATCTTATATCCTTACAATTTGTCCTGAATATGCTGACTATATCTTTTGCCAAGAGGTAAGCTCCCACCACCTTCAAAGAGTGTCCTGAGCATGATATTAAACTGCATCTGATGATAAGGCTCTAGTTCTAGAGATTTGAGGGAGCATGGAGTAGCACTTCATTGCCATTACTCCCAGGTCCACTCTGACCCAGACTGGCAGTAGTTGTTAGTGTTGTATCTGTAGATCAAATAGATCTGTTTAAAAAATCATTTTTACTTGATAAAAAAAGAACTCTTTAGAAACAATTATACAAAATATAAATATGAATCTATGATGAACATGATTCCCTAACCTGTTGGCATAAAATAAACCTAGACTGGTTGAAATGATATTAAAATCAATCAATCAATCATCTAAAAATCTTGGATTACTATTTTATGACCTTTAATCCCATTATTCTACAATTTGACACATTATATAAAAAGCCCAGTCGGCTGGGGCTGTAGAATACATTGACTGTGTCTCTGCTGAGGAGTAAGATGACTCCAATGAGTGTCCTGGATATGATATTAAACAATCTGATAGGCTCTAGGAATGCTGGAGCTTTGGGGAATGTAGAGTACTCCTTTATTGCCATCGCTCCCAGGTCCACTTTGGCTCAGAATGGTAGCACCTAATAGGGTCCTATCTATGGGTCAAATAGAACTGTTTGACATTTAAACTTAGAGCAAATAAATGACTTATACTAAACTAGATTGTTTGAAATAGAACTGCTTAATCATTTAACAGTATGTATTGGCAAAATAAGTTCACAAATCATATATTTATATTGTAAAACAGGATTTAGTATCAAATAACCAACAATGGTTGAGATGTTATAAAACTGAACCGATCATATTATAAATTGACTGGAGCTATTGTTTTTTTTTTTGTCTTACAAATATTGTTTGAATATTGTTGATTAGAAAAGAAATTATTAATCCTGATTTTTCTTTTTTCAATTTTCTCACTTTTAATTAATTGTTGAAGTATAATTAACCAATTAATTTTTTTAACCAAACCTGCTTTCTAAAGTTCTGACTGTGACCTATCACCCTCAAAGTTTCTTCAATAAATTGATTCTCTGTAATGCTATCATGTATGCAATACATATTTACCCTTGAAATCTGTTTGTCGGTCCACAAGTTACAAAACTGAAGTTTTTTTTTTCATTATCTAATCAAAAGTAATTCTAAACAATTGATATTTCATTTATCTTCTGATTGCCTTTTCAGCTTTTTTTTCCAAGTTTCTTTTTTTTGGATCTTTAAAAAAGTTGTTTTTATTTTCAGAAATTAAAATAAAATCTCCATTTTGATTGAGAATATTTTCTTTATCTTTTCAATCTATTATATATATATATATATATATATATATATATATATCTCAATTCATGTCCATAATCATATGTGAACATTGTGGATATGTAAAGATTAGATTAACTGATGTTGTTCTATTGAAATGTTTAGGAAAGACTGTAAATATATAATTTTAAATTTTATGATTGATTTTAGTGGCATGTCAACTCATCTAGAGTTATTCTATGTCTAGAAGTTAAGGGAATTGCATTCATTATATGTTTATATTTACATTTTTTTTGTATAGCTGTTTCCTAAGAAATTTTTATATACATATGATTTCAAATATTCTTATCTCATACAGTTGTATGATTTCAAGTATTTTTTATCTAATACCAATAATTATATAAGTTAGTTGGCTGACTGTATTCGAGGGCAATACAAAGGCTCCCTTTACAATAGCTACTAACTGAGGTATAGAGGAGGATGCTACTCTTTTCCCTGGATTGATCCACTTACCCTTGATTTATACCTTATAATGCTGAGTGTTAATTGAACCCTGGTCTCCCAAACTATTGGTGAATGCTCAACCACTGTGCCTATGGGCTGGTATTATTTCTATTTAATGATAGTCTGAATACAGTTATATGGTTTCAAGTAACTAATGATAATCCTGAGTAAACAATTATAACTTCAAGTAACTATTCTTAATACAAAGAATTTACCATTATAAGGCATCAAATATTCCTATTGAATAATTTTTAGATAGATCTATTTAACTCATAGATGGGACTCTTACAGGAACTACTACTCCAGATAAAAGTGGATCTGGGAGTAATGGCTGTTCAGTGGACTGTCTGGCATTTGTGCCGGATGGTCAATGCTCCATGGCAGACATGAGGCCAAAAGGTTCAAGGCTATGGCTGGGCCACCTTCGGGTGGGTGAGCTGCATCATTGTCACCTTTGTCACCCTTGTATAGCACTGGACCCTGTGGTCCAGTTTAAGCTATAATCAGGCATATGTGCCTGGACCCAGATTTGGGTCCATGTCCAGCTAGGCTCATCAGGCCCTCATTGCAGTAAGTGGATCGATGAACAGCGTAGTCAAGCAGGGCTCGAGCCTCGGCTTGTGTCCGACCTTCTCCTCCCCTAAACCCCCACTATAATCAACCTTTGGGTCATTGACCTTGTGTCAAGTCCTGTCTAGTGGGAAGTAGAAACAAATATCAGGTATGCCACATTCCCCAGATCTTCAGAACTGGAGCCTCACTATCGGATATAATTTAATGTTGTAGCTAGGACACATTTTTTTGGGGGGGGGTATACAATTAGTGTATTCTAAACCTTGCTGATAGTGTAAATTTTTTTTTTTTTAAATAATCAAATGGATACAATAGAAATATGTAAATGTTTGTTAAATATATATGAATAATCTAAGTGTATATGTTTGTGTACCTATAAACTGTGCATAAATATTTTCAAAAATCTATCTACACACAAACAACAACAATAACAGAGTTAGTGTTATATTATTTGTCTCTATAATTTAAGACCATTGTGTATATTTCTTAATTGCTGAAAGAATTTTTGATTCTGTGGAAATAGTTTGTGAATGCATTTATTTCTTAGTAAGAGAAATATACAAAGAGGATCCCCCCCACCCCGACAAAAAAAAAAAAACAAAAACCAAAAAAAAAACATCCATCTTTGATTTGATAAAAACAAAATTCTTTTATAAAACAACTAAAAGAAAATTTTTTAAAAATTAGGAAAATTTCTAAAAATTTCTTCATAAACAAAAGTCAAGATGGTTCTACTTTTTATATAAAAAATGTTTATGCGAAAATCTTTTACATCTAATCATAGCTAAAAAATATTCTTTAGACATAAAACTAATAAATATAGTTTAGAAAATAAGTTGATTTTTTATTTTATGCATGAAAAAGTCATAGCCTTTTATAATAGTCTTTCCATTAAACTGAAATAATAAAATGAACGTCTCCCTTTTCAGTTTTTATTTACCAAACCCCACAATGAATTTATATATTATTTCATATAACACTTAGTGGCACAATAGTTATCATCATAGGAAGTGAGTTCAGCTACACAAGTTCCAATCCTGAACAAGGCTCATACTCTTGGGAAAGTATGAATCCAACTATGCTCCCTCCAGCTACGTGTAAATAGTAAGGCAGACTGGGCTTTTTAATCTTTGTAATGGCAACTGGTCTAAGAGAAGGAAAACTGAATTCAAACCAGTTGTAGACCTGGAGAGGGATGGGCTCTGTCAGACTATTCCATCCCGATATATGTTACATGGGTTGTGCCCCCATGATCAAACCTATTTTCGGAACCAGTGAAGAATATAACTGAAAAAAAGGAAAAAACATCACCTCTTGAGATGGAAATAACACATCACTCAATAAGTCCCAGGCCTAACTAATAAAACAACAACTTTTTGGCAAAATTCAACTTTATTCATCAACATAGTTTCCTCGGGTAATACATTGATTCCAATGCTTTTCCAACAATTCGATGCCTTTTTTGTAGAACAATGTCTTTGGCCTCAAAATATGCTTCAGTTTCCGATATCACTTCTTCATTAGAGCCAAATCTCTTTCCCTGGAGCATTCTTTTGAGGTCTGCAAACAGCTGGTTGTCATTGGGGGCCAGATCTGGAGAATAGGGTCAATGCAGAAGCAATCTGAAGTGCAATTCATGTACTTTTGCCATTGTTGCAATTGACTTATGACATCTTGTGACATGGTGCAGTGTCTTGATGAAAGAGCACTTTTTTTTTCATTTGTGGCCATTTTTTGGTGATTTTTTTTTTTTTTTTTTTTTTTTTTAATCATCTTTTTTATTTTCTTTCAAACACACCAATAATGCTTTATAATATTCGCTATTGATGGTTCTTCCTTTCTCACGGTAATCGATGAACAAAATACCTTGTGCATCCCAAAATATAGAGGCCGAAACCTTGCCTGCTGATATTTGCGTCTTTGGTCACTTTGGACGGCTTTCATTTGCTGCTATCCCCTCAGCTGACTACCAAAGTGAAGTGGTGGATCCATGTTTCATCCATTGTCACATATTAATGCAAAAACTCCTTTTTGTTGTGTTAAAACAATTGCAAACAACGCTCTGAATTGTTGATGAGTTGTTATTTTTGATCGATTGTGAGCAAACACAGCACTCACTTTGAACACAGCTTTCTCATTGACAAATGTTCATGCAAAATGGTGAATACACTGCCTTCTGATATCTTCAACTCTGTTCATATCTGCTCTCACACAACTTTGATTTATGATTGACCAAAACGAGTTTGTGGAGTTTTTTAGTGTTTGCCATGACAACTGCTGAATTTGGGTGACTTGAGTATTCAGCATCATTTGTGTCTGTAAGACCACTTTTAAAGTCAGTATACCACCTCTTAACAATTGTTTCCAATGGAGCAGAGTTGGGATAACACTTAACCAGCCATTGCTTAGCTTGAACAGTATTTTTTCCCATAAGAAAGCAATGCTTTATCAACACGCAAAATTCAGATTTTTTCAATTGTTTTGAAAATCTGCAACAGTAGCTTCACTTAAATAACTGTAATTTGTAAACTAATTATCCAATTGGGCTCAAGTTTTGACATGTGCCATTTGAAGGTTAGACTTTATAAAAATCATATGGATTTTTTAATTAGTGGTGCCATCTATATGTCAGGCCCGGGACTTATTGAGTGATGTGTTATATTGCCTTCAAATTCTTTAAACTCTAGCTTCTTACTGGATAAAATAGATCTTTTAACAATACAATTAAAACTGAATACAGGAGATCAAGACAATCATAAAAAGAAAAAAGTGAAACAATAGTATATTTGTGAAATAATAATGGTCAGCATGTGAAAGGTGGGAGGGGAAATTTTACACTTGTCTTCTTTTCCTTTAGTGCCTTACACACATTTACTTGTTATTGGGTTTTCCAGAGTTGTAGATTCCATTGATTTTTTTTTTTCGGTTAGATTATCAGTCAAAATCTTAATCAGAATGAAAATATCTGGTCACTCTCATTCCTCTGTTTATAGTGTTCATTTCTGGTACTTTTATGACTTATACGTTGCAATGTTTAAAAGAAGCTGCTCCACTTTTATTATCCTTTTTGAGCTGAGCAACATTTTTGTCATCAATAGTACACAGGCATTTTTGTCATTTAATCTGCCTGCAAAAGAGTTAAGCTGGGAACATTTGGAAATTTACCTTATTATTTTTCTTTTCTCATGTGGTTCAGGGTGGGTGTAAGAAAAGCAGGTCTTTTTAGTATGTAAATTCTGAAAAAATCACTAATGAGAGTCTTCTTTGCATAAGCCCAGGTCCATTCTGACCCAGAGTGGTTGTACTTGTTTGGTTCCCATCTATGGGTCAAGTATATCTGCTTGAAAATTATTTGAAATTCGATAAGACAGTATGCAAAAATGAAAAAACTTTTTAAGAAACAACTATACAAAATATAAATGTTTTTCTGCTTGGCTGGTATGTTCACTTTGAAAAAATACCACTCTTACCAATTCTCCTCATTTGAGACTGCATTTTATCTTAAATTGAGGTATTAGAGCGGCTATATTTCTTTTTTTCTTTTGAGCCCACCACTCATTTTACATGCCAGGCATATGTGCTTGCTTTGTCACTTGTAAGTTATCTTCTCTTCTACAATATGAATGTACAATGAATGTGATTTCCTAAACTCTAGGCATAAAATAACCCTAGGTGTGTTGACATGCTGTTAAAATCAATCAATCTTCTTTGTAAGGGGAATTGTTTCTCATTAAATTTCTCTTTCTCTCTCACTTCTTCCCCCAACTTAAAAAAAAATTTTTTTGAAAGCAAAAATATCAAGATATGTGACAGCCAACTTAAACATGTCTCAAACCCTTTCAAAGCAAATTTCTTATGTTACACTTTTATAACAAATGACTAAGTTGCCCTTCTAACAGTGTTTTATGGTGAAAATAATTAATTCATTTTTTTTTCTAGGCAAGTGATCAGAGATGTTGCGAGTTGTACTTGGCACAGCAACTTTTGTTGCACCTGTGGTTATTTTTCTCCATGACAACATTGGATTTATAGCTAAGGTGGAAGGAGCCTCAATGCAGGTAAGAACACTCTCTCAATGTATTTATTTTGTTTCTTAAAGAAATTTATATTGTCTTCTTCTGAATCTCAAGTTCATTTTTAAAGTTTGAATAACCCCAAAATGTGTGTGATGCAGGTTTATAATAATAATAATTATAATAATGCCATAAGGATCTCTCATTGGCCTAGTGTTTGCCAATGGTCTAGGAGATCTGGGTTCAATCCCAGGTCGCATCATACCAAAGACTTTAAAGATGGTACTTGATACCTCCTTGCTTGACACTCAGCAATATAAGGTACGTATTGAGGGTAAAGTGGAGCAATCCAGGGAAAGGAGTAGCACCCTCCACTACACCTCGGTGAAGTAGCTATTGAAAAGGGAGCTTTTTGTTCGCCCTCAACTACAGTCACCAACTATATCAAAGCCAGAATAGACAAGATGCAACAAAACAACAGATGTAGGTTATGTGGTAATAGTGACGAAACAATTGATCACATAAGTAAATCTGGCAAATTAACACAGAGTATAAGACAAGACATGACTGGGTGGGTAAGGTGATTCACTGGGAATTGTACAAGAAATTTAAATTTGATCATATAAACAAATGGTATATTCACAACCTAGAATTTACCCTGAAGAATGAGATGCACAAACTTCTCTGGGATTTTGAGATACAAACAGATCACCTAATTTTAGCCAGACGACCAGACCTTATAATAATCAACAAAAAAAAAAGAATTTGAATAATTGTGGACTTTGCTGTTCCAGCGGACCACAGAATAAAATTGAAAGAAAGCAAAAAGAAGGATAAGTACCTGGACCTTGCTTGTGAATTGAAAAAACTGTGGAATATGAAAGTGACGGTTATACCAATTGTAATTGGTGCTCTTGGTACAGTCACTGGAGGACTTAGAAATAATAGGACGAGTGGAGACTATCCAAACTACAGCATTGTTAAGATCTACCAGAATGCTGCGAAGAATCCTGAAGACTTGAGGTCGTTCAAACTCCAGTGAAAGACCATCAGCTAATGCTGATATGAAAAACTTTTAAGGAGCCAAATAATAATATAAAGAAAAACTCTAATCAATAAATTGTCTTCTGTGAGAATAAAAGGTTCAAACCCTTTCTATCCGTTTCAAAGCAAATTTTGAGTCACACGTTAATAGATAAAAAAAAATTTGTTTTAGATTTAGGAAAAACTCTTTCTTGATAAATTCTATATTCAATCCACAAAAGAAACTTTTTTCTTCAGCTAATCATTTAAAACTACTATTAATTGTCAAGATCATCTCTTTTTTTATCTTATATGTCTAAATCTTTTGAGAATACAAGTTACTTTCAAATATATCAAGGACTTATTAGAGAATGTGAAAAAAAAAAACTTTCATTCTCAAAAAAGACAATGATTTTCGCTGAAATTTTAAAATTCTTTCTACTGTTAATAGGTTTCTGATATTTTGTTTTATTTTTTATGAAATTTTGTTTTTCTTTCATTAAATTGAATCTTTTCAAAATGCAATATTAAATATAAAGAACCAGAAACTCCTGGCACAGCATTTGAAGATGAATTCAGTTTTTTGGCAGTTAACACTTGAATTATTTTTAAGGTCAGATGTTTTCAAGTTTTATCAAGAAAATAAAGAAGTTCAACTTGAAAAATAACTTTTTTTGCTGTGAAATGTTTTATCAATGGAAAAATCAGCTGATGTTTGTAGAATCATTTTGTGTTGGGATTACTATTTTATTCATTCAGTTTCTACTGAATTTTATTTCTGATGCTTCTGAAACTTAGTGTTATATGCTGTCTTGGGTATGACTCTAAACTGCATCTGATGGTGAGAGTCCAGTTCTGAAGAATGTGGAGTATCCCTTCATTACCACTACTTCCAGGTCCACTATGATCTGGAGTGCTAATACTTGATAGGGTCCCATATATGTGTCAAATAGATCTGTTTAAGAGTTATTTGTATTCAATAGCACCATATACAAAAAATGTAAATATGTATAATGAGCACAATTCCCTAAACAGTTAAAATCAATCAGTGTTATATCCTTGTGTATGGTAATACATAGGAGGAGAGAAAGAGAGAGGAGAAGAGGAAAGACTGACTTGACAAAGATAATTTTGTATAATTTTCCAGCCCAGTCAGCTGGAACTGTAGAACACTCTGATGCATTTCTGCAAAGGGGTAAGACCCCCACTTCCAATGAGTGTCCCAGATATGAGATTAAACCATCTGATGTCGAGACTCCATCCTTGGAGATTTGGGGAATGTGGAGTACCCCTTCATTGGCATTGCTCCCAAGTCCACTCTGACCTAGAGTGGTAGCTCCTGATAGTTCTATTTGTGAGTCAAATAGAACAAATGGTGTGCAAACAAATTACTGATGTTAAATTGTGACGATTTATAAAGCAGTATTTGAAACTATTTAACTGCGTGCAAAAAAGAGCTCAGTCTTGTTAAAGAATGTTATCTACAAAATGTATTTACAAATGATATATATATCTAATAAATGTGTATAAACAGGATCTGGCAGTAAATAACATACAATGGTTGATATGCCATAAAACCCAACCAAACTACAAATTGTACAATTTACTGTTTGGCAGAGCATTAAAAAGAAATGGTAACAAATAGATTAACAACAAAGAAGTGTGTATTTATGGCAAGAATATCCAAGACAGCTTTACAGTATAAATATCCATTTCTACTGAGGATCGAAATTCACAATTAAATGGTTTATGAAACTAATTTGTAATTGTTATAAACCGGCTCATTTGCCTAGTGGGTAGAGTGTTTGCTAATGGCCCAGTAGACCTGGGTTCAATCCCAGGTTGCATCATACCAAAGACTTTAAAAATGGTACTTGATACATCCTTGCTTCACACTCATAAATATAAGGTACGTATCAAGGGTAAAGTGGAGCAATCCTGGGAAAGGAGTAGCACCCTCCCCTACACCTTGGTGAAGTAGCTATTGAAAAGGGAGCTTTCTGTTTGCCCTTGACTATGGTCACCATCTACAAACTTGTTTGTTATACAGCAGATGTCAAATAAATCTTATTAAATTTTTATCTGCAGAAATTTAGATTTCTTATACAAACTGTAATATCATTTTGAAAAACTTATTAATCCAAATGAATCTTTAAGGGCTGAAATCTAAGTTGGCAGAATCTCAAAGCTTCATTTTCGTAACAGAATTTTCTGGTTAATACATTTATCTATACCTTTTTAATCATCTACCTTGGTGCAATTATGTATGCGTGCCTGTTCCAGTGTATTCTTGTCTGTATGCCTGTTATGGTACATTCCTATCTGCGTGCCTGTTGCAGTGTATTCTTATCTGTATGCCTATTATGGTGCATTCCTGTCTTTGTGCATGTACCAGTGTATTCTTATCTGTGTACCTATTATGGTGCATTCCTGTCTGCATGCCTGTTCCAGTGTATTCTTGTCTGTGTACCTATCCTGGTGCATTTCTGTCTGCATGCCTGTTGTAGTGTATTCTTGTCTGTATGCCAATTATGGTACATTCTTGTCTGTGTGCATATCCTGGTACATTCCTGTCCGTGTACCTGTTGCAGTGTATTCTTGTCTGTGTACCTATTATGGTACATTCCTGTCTGCGTGCTTGTTGCAGTGTATTCTTGTGTGTATGCCTATTATGGTGCATTCTTGTCTGCATGCCTGCTCCAGTGTATTCTTGTCTGTGTTCATATCCTAGTACATTCCTGTCTGCGTGCCTGTTCCAGTGTATTCTTGTCTGTGTGCATATCCTGGTACATTCCTGTCTGCGTGCCTGTTCCAGTGTATTCTTGTCTGTGTGCATATCCTAGTACATTCCTGTCTGCGTGCCTGTTCCAGTGTATTCTTGTCTGTGTATGGTGCATTCTTGTTTGTATTTATGCTTGAACTGATTGAGATAGCCACACAGATATGAATCCATATGACTATATCTCCCACTCCCTCTATATATCACATATTCATCCATTTTTTCACCTTAATAGATATGTTATCTTTATTTCATTCTTTCCATTTAATTATCTTTTTCCTTCTTTTATTAAAAATTGAAATCTTCTCACAGCAAAGTAACAGACTTTGTCTCTTGTAATAGATTGGAAAACCCTTCTTGTTAAGTAAAAAGGTTTTATTTTAGCTTAAGGCTTTATGTGATTCGCATTAAATTTCTATTCTAATAACTTTTATCTCTTTGTTCACCATCCTACATTCCAATAACATGTCTGTTATGTCTTCTTTGGAAGCCATTTTTATATACTTGAAAAGACACATAGGAAAGAGACAGAAAAGGACTCTCTGTGTGTGATGTTGTCTGGCTAGACAGAAACCTTTTTAAAGGAAGCAGACACCTGAATTAATGTAAGGAATGGTGGAAGAGAAAAGAATGAACAAAATGGTTAAGACAGAATGAACAAGACAAATGGCTTTAGTTTCTCAATATGTTTTCATGAATAATGTACATGTGTGCTAATTCTGTTTCTCTCTTGAATTGGTTTGCCATTTCTACTGAAAAAGAGAGGGAAGTCTTCTCTTATTGATGATGGTTTAAGAAGCAAATGAAGATGATAATTTATCTAACATCAAGCCGTTAAATTAAATTTATTAGCTTAATTTTGTCCAGAAGTTTCATGGCTTCTATTGGCCATGTTTGACACTCAGGTTATGCACTTATAAAAAAGAATTTAAGGTAAAAATTCTGCAAATAATTACCCAAAAGATATTTATTCAATAAGAGGAAAATTTGTTGTTTTTAGGGCTTTTTAATAGAAGAGCCAATTTTGTAAACTTTAATTTATAAGGAAATGAAATATGGTAAAATCTTTTCTTATGAAAAATTTTAAAGATCTCATTAGACATTTCTGTTTACAAGGATGAGATTAGTGAAGCATCAATGATCAAATAAGAACCATTATTACCAAAATTTTATAAATTCTAATTGTTATCTTGTTTGTATCAAGTTTAATATTGTCAACTTAACCCAGTTGGCTTGGGCTGTAGAATACACCGACTGACTGCATCTCTGGACAGGAATAAGCCCTCCACCCCAACGAATGTCCTGGATATGACACTAAACAATCTTATGGCAAGTCTTCAGCCTTGGAGATTTGGAGAATGTGGAATACCTCTTCATTACCATTGCTCTCAGGTCCACTCTGACTTGGAGATGGTAGCACCTGATAGTTTTATTTCACCCATAGATAGAACCCTGTGTGTGCAAACAAATGACTGGTGTTAAATTGTGACTGTTATATAGCAATACTTGAAATGTTTATGTGTGTGTAAAAAAAGAGCTCAGGTTTGTTTAGGAATGTTATCTACAAAATGTTTACAAGTAATATCTATTTGATATATATGTAAAAACAGGATTTGGCATTAACTAACCTACAATGGTTGATATGCCATAAAACCAAACCAAATTTAAAGAGGAAAAACTTTTTATTCAAAAAGATGTTTTTTTTTCTTGCTTACATGAATGCTTGTTAACAGAAAAGAACTTGTTGCTCTCATTACTTTTTGCCTTGTTTTCAAGTGAATGTTATAATATATAATATAATATATATTTTTACCCGACTTCATAAAACTGGAGTTGGGTAAAAAATAAATGAATTTTTGAACATGAGTAATCTGATCCATTAGATTTTTTCCTTTTTTGCAATATCTTAGTACTTTCATGTCATCCTTTGTCTGGTTCCATCTGAGGTTGGAAGATAAATGAAAAAGAAAATCTTTCGAAAAATAGAATATTTCTATTCAGAAAAGTATTTGTAAACTCTTGTTTACTTTCCAAGTGTCTAACTATATTTACCTCTCTGTAAGTCTATGCTTTTAAAGACCATTCATAGCTTGGCTTTGGAAAATGAAGATCAAGAAAGGAACTGACTGTAAGCACACTTGTAATGTTAGACAGGTATAGTCACAACACCTGCAGCTGAAGGTCTGGTCAAGGCTTGATGACAGTATTGGGGTTCCTCCTCTTGCATTTTTTATTCTTGAGAGGGACCCTGTGGGTGTTTTCGAAGGAGGAGACAACATGGTTGGTGGTGAGACACCAGCCATCACAGTTCTCAGCTAGGGTAGACCATCGGCACCAAAAGATTTTTTCAAGCAGTGCTTGAATTGCTTTTTTGGTGTGCCTCAGTCACAATGGCCAGTGGAGAGTTTTCAGCATAGTTTGATCCTGGAGAAGTGATGATTCCCCATTTTAGAGATGTATCCAGCCCAGTGTAGCTGGGTTCTTGAATAGCATAGCCTTGATGCTGATGATATTCACCTTTTCAAGGACTTCAATATCAGTGATGAAGTCTCTTCAGTGGATGTTCAGGATGGCGCAGAGGCAGCATTGGTGTAACTGTTATATAAGTCATTGCTGATAAGAGACCCATGATGCTGAGTTATATATGATAGTGTCAAGGATGATGGCTCTATACATACTGATCTTTGTATTCTTCTTCAGGTGTTTGTTGTACTACACATGTTTATATAGTCCGCCAAATGCACTGCTTGCCTTTGTCAGCCTGTTGTTAACTTCCTTATTGAACTTGGCATTTGACATGATGGTGCAGCCCTGATGCACTACTTTCATATATATATATATATATATCTTGTTATTGTAAAAATTTAAGTTACTTCATTTGTACAAGTAGTGCCTCAAAATTCTAATGTATATTTTTTTACCATTTATTTCTACTGCTTATCCATCATAATGAATTATTTTAATATTTATGCTTTTAAAGACCAACTTCATCTTCTCTTTATACACAAAAAATGTTTTTGGTTGCTTCTGAGGTATTATGGCCAAGATTAAAGTTTTACAGCCTCAGTTTCTGAATTTGTCTATGTTGCAGATTCATCTGTGTGACTTTCAGATTACTCACAGAGTGAAGCAATGCACAAAGACATCTGGTCTAGAAGGAGAACTCTGAATTCAAACCACTTATAAGTATATAAATTGGTCAACTGTAGTCCTCGGCAACCTGAAGGCTCCCTTTTCAATAGCTACTACACCAAGGTGTAAGAGAGGGTCCTACTCCTTTCCCTGGATTACTCCTCTTACCTTGAACCATACCTTATAATGGGAGGTGCCCATGGTATAATTGTTATCGCAGTAGGAAATGGACACGGTGACACGAGTTCAAATCCTGGACGAGACTGATTGCATTTCACATAGCACTAATACCCTTGGGAAAGGTATGAATCCAATTATTCTCCCTCCAGCTATGGGTAAATAGTAGGGCAGACTAGGTTCTTCAGCTTTGGTGAGGCAACTAGTCTAGGAGAAGGAAAACTCTGAATTCAAACCTGTTGAACTCCGCTTAAAAACTGACCTTGTGTCATATCCTGCGCGAGCGGAGGGGTTGGGTAAAAAGGTAAATAGGATAATGCTGAGTGTTAAGCAAAGAGGCATCAAGTACCATTTTTTGTGTCTTTGGTGTGACTTGGCCTGGGATTGAACCCTGGTCTCCCAGACCATTGACAAACACTTTACTTAAAAACTGACTATGTCATATCCTGCTTATGATTGAGGGGGGTCAGGTAAATGCATACAAATAGTAATAATTTATTCTTTATGATCTAATCATTTTCTAGGTTTTTAGAAGTATATTTGTAACATTTTGCAACAGAATCTTTGAGTCATCTTTGCTTACTAGAATTTAAATATATATGCCATTGAAACAAATTCTTGAAAATCTTTAAGATTCAATCTGAAATTTATTAAAGCCTCAAAACCAGTGGTTCTTGGGGTGTCCTCGTGGTGTAATGGTTAAAGCGATGGACTGCGGAGTCGTAGTACGCGAGTTCATACTCCAGTCGCGCTATTACATTCACTTTCGGGCAAATAGCTTTGGGAAAGGTATGAACCCCCTTATCCTCCCAGCTATGGGTTAAATAGTACCACTACTGTTCTTCTAGGAGAATGGCTTTGGCATTAAATAACCTAAAAAGAGTTGATATGCCATTAAACAAAGAAACCAAACCAAACCAAACCAAAAAGTGAGTTCATATTCCAGTCGCGCTATTACGTTCACCTTCGGACAAATACCCTTGGGAAAGGTATGAACCCCCTTATCCTCCCAGCTATGGGTTAAATAGTACCACAACTATTCTTCTAGAAGAATGGGTTTGGCATTAAATAACCTAAAAAGAGTTGATATGCCATTAAACAAAGAAACCAAACCAAACCAGTGGTTCTTGAACTATTTGTAACTGCTATGAGAAAAAGTTTATGAACAAAATAACATAAAGATGATGACTCTTATTATAGCACTGGCAAGGCTATAGAATATGCCAATTGCACCTCTGCAAAGGAGTAAGGACCCTTCCAATGGGGCCACCATGGGTGACAACCCATAATGCCTGAGGACTGATCCTGGTGGCTGAGTTGTCACAAGAGCTGCAACATTCCACTTTGGTTCTTCCTTGGGCCGTACAGGCCATTAGAGAGGCCTGATCTCACCGATTAGCTAGTTATGTTCTGCTCTAGTACCTATACAATTAAGTCCCAAACATTTTCTACAAATTACTCTTATGGCAAATGAACACCCAATCTTTTTTAATGTATATGTGCTTGAAGGTCGTGGCTAAATGTCAATCACATTGAGAGAAACAAGACTTTGACCATTATTTAACTTTAAGACATTAAGGCTTGAATACTGAAAGCCTGAAATTAGGAAAGGTTTGAAATCTCCTTCCAGACATGTGTAGACTGGCTGATGTATCCCTGTCTCAACCAAGATGAATGGGTATCCTCAGGTAAATTTCCAATGGAAGTTGGACTCTGTGGAGCACAGGACCAGCAGCAAAAAAAAAAACAAAACTCAAAACAAAACATGGCAAATGTAACCAAAAAACCCCAACAAAACGTTTATGAATCCAGTTCCAAAACTGAAATGACAGAATTTCCAACAGCCCTGTTGGTTATGGCTGTAGAATAAATTGACTATCTCTGCAGAGGAGTAAGACCCCCCCCCCCACTGAACGTCCTAGATATATGACATTAAACAATCTAATAATGAGGCTCCAGTAATGCTGGAACTTTGGGGAATGTGGAGTACTCCTTCATTGCCATTGCTCCCAGGTCCACTCTGGCTTGGCATGGTAGCACCTGAAAGAGTCCTATCTATGGGTCTAATAGAATTGTTTGACATTTAAACTGTGTGCAAACAAATGAATTAAGCTAAAATGAATTGTTAGAAATAGAACTGTTTGATCATTTAATTATGTATAAACAAATGACTACTGTTTAATACCATACCACTGCTCTAAAATATCTATAGAAAACTCTTAAATCTTTATCCAAAATGAATTCTGTAAAAAAAATCACAAAGATCACTGATTCACCTTCCAATTCCCTAAATAAATTTAGAACAAAATCACCAAAAGAAAAATAAAACAAAAATTGGAAAATCAAATAATAAACAAGATCATACAAATAAACCAAAATAATGTCATTCCAAAGGATCAAAACACAATAAAACCAAAATTCTAAATAGATCTGAAAGTGTAGAATGTATGGATATTGAAACTGACAGCATGATTACAAATCTCCAAATTAATAGATATATATAAAAATTATAAGATATATTATTGTATTGAATTAATTTAGAGGGCTATTGCAATTTGAAATGATAATTATTTGAATCTGAATTATTTGAATTTCCAAGTAAAACTTCATCATAAAAAAAGTATGACATGATGGCCACCCAGGGGTTCGAGGCCTAAGGAAAACATTATTAAAAAAATCAGACACTTGGATTTCGTTGGTTGGCCAAAAATGGTTTGAAAGGATTTTTATGACAACAGGTCTCTGGTTGTCGTTGGCCAAAAATAATGATAAAATTTTTATGTCCACAGAGCTGGGTTTTGTCTTGGTCAAAACTGACTTGAGAGAATTTTTATGTCTGACAGGTCAGATAACAAAGATTAATAAGTTAATCCTCTGGCCTACACAAATTCTAGGAGTTGTATGGTACTTGGGAATGCCTTGCCGGTTATTGGAGGGCAGAGCGAATTGATTTGTCAGAACCAAAGGTGGTAAGAGGTATATTGATGAGTAAGTCTGAGTGGGGAGGGGGGGACTTGAATAGCCTCCTGATTGAAAGAGGTTGGATAATTTTCCTGTACTTGAAAAATCACAGGGGTCTGCAAAATCCTGATTGATGGAAATCGGTTAGGGTTCCTCATTTTGGAGGTATTCCCCTCACCCCTTCAGACACTACCCTGATATAGAGGGGAAGATTATTTAAACCATTGGAGTTTTCCAAAGAACACGTAAGAGCCAGTGGCCAGATTGACCTATGTCACTTGAGTCCTTTGTCCCCACAGAAAGACAGGAGACAGAAGAAAAACTTAATTCTGCTACTTAGTGAACTTCAGCGAAGCCAAGTATTTACCCGCTACAAATTTTAACCCCTGATATTTATTGTTAGCTCCGAAACCCATTCCTTGTGCCAGAATAGTATCAGAAGAGGTGATACTAAGAATTTTTATTTGACTTTGTGGAAGTTAAGAATTCAATGTAATTGTGTAAACTACACCTTGGACTGGCCACTACCTTTGCATGTTATATGAATCTTGTAACTTAGGGTTCAAAGTATTGTAATAACCAGACCAGGTACCCGTGGTGTAATGGTTATTGTCGTAGGAATTGGACACGACGATACAAGTTCAAATCCTGGATGAGACTGATTGCATTTCACATAGCACTAATACCCTTGGGAAAGGTATGAATCCAATTATTCTCCCTCCAGCTATGGGTAAATAGTAGGACAGATTAGGTTCTTCAGCCTTGGTGAGGTAACTAGTCTAGGAGAAGGAAAACTCTGTATTCAAACCTGTTAAACTCTGCTTAAAAATTGACTTTGTGTCATATCCTGCCCGAGCGGAGGGGTTGGGTAAATATGATAACCAGACTTATAAAATACAATTTCAATGTTGAAAAAGAGTTTGTTCTTCTTCGAAGAATTTTCTTATTTCACTTCTTTCACAGCTGACAGATATTCTCAGCACGACCCGCTTTGACTGTTTGATTTTTTTTACCTGAGGTCAAATTCACAACATAGCAGGCAGAGGGTTAATTACAGGTTGACCTTCAACCCAGCGAAGCGGGGACAGTAAGAAGATTGCTGACATCTAGATTTGACTAGAAAACAGCCTTTTGCTTGATATTGAGACAATAACAGCGACACAGTTGCAACCACAGGTGTGGTGTGGGAGTTGTAGTGGTATAAAAGTCTCTGACGTTGAAGTTTTACTTTGAAATTAATTAGACTCAAATAATTATTTCACATTGCAATAGCCCTCATAAATAATTCAGTACAATAAAATAAAGTAATTTGTGCAATGCTTCTAGCAAATTATAAAATACTTTTATAAGATATATCTATAAAACAAGACCATAGACGAAACATACCTGTGTCATGTAAGTTTTTGCTGGTTGGTCAACACTAGGACGTCCACGTGTAGGAGTCATAAAAGAATGTCACTTATGATTTTGTCCTTGTTGGTCCAGCAGTACCTTGTATGTCTTGTTTGTCTTACTTGGATGGTTTTTGAGATGGGAGTTAAGTGGCCGTACAGTTGCTATTCTGTGGGATATTACTTCCAGGATTTGTTCAAAACAGTAGGTGGCATTTTTGTGTGGTTCCTATCTTGTTTTTTCTCAATGCATTTTTTAGCATCTATGTGGTGCATCCCTTCAGTACTATTGACACAACCACGACTTGGAAGAAATCCCATTTTATTTTATTGGATAGATCAATAACCTGTCAATTGCAGTCCATGCCTTTGCTAGGCATATATTGATATTGCATTCAGTAAATGAGATGTTACTGCCGTGGTGAATTTGTGTACTAATTTTACTGGCTGAATGTAACATAATGGTACCAAATAGACGTTGTATTGTTGCACACCAAATGTACGGTTGTACCACTACAGAAAGACAGAGCAGAGACAGACCTTGAATTTTCCTTCTGGTTTTCTCTTGCACTTCTAATGTGTTTGTTCACTGGTTTTGTCTGGTGTGAGACCCCTTTTTGGAGCCCTCCCCCAAATTTTTGTTTGCCCTTATACTTTCGTGGCTAGTGTTCAACTCACGTCTTTACTTCTTTGCATCTGGCTGCTAACTTGCTTTCAATCCTGAGTCATCCGCTTACTTTCGCCTGATGTCGGAGAGGGGACCATATCCATTTTGGTGGTTCCACACCTGCGCAGAAGTTTGGGTCCTCCATTTTTTTTTTTTTTCAAAGTAATTTTTAATTACTGTAGTCATTTACCTGTGACTGGCTGACCTACAACCTGCTTTAGCCTCAGTCACTCAGAGATCAGCTAGCCTTTCCCATACACTCTGTTTGCTTTTTTTTTTTTTTTTTTTCTTTCTTCTCTCCTTCCCCAGAAATTAGCCTCTCATTCTCTTTATAATTTGAACCTATCATATCACCTTACTCAAGGATGACATGTTTTTGTTTAAAACACATGAAGTTTGTTTTATTTGCATTCACTTAGAAGCCAATGCCAACTGCTGCTTGCTTCAGGCTATGTAGGTTCTGCTAGGACAGGTGTATTTGTGAGAAGTGCTAGATCATCTGTGTAGTACAACTTCAAGCTCTTCCTCCCCAAACTGTGCTAGTTTGATGTCTAGTTGGCTATTAGGTGCTTGCTTCAGGCTATGTAGGTTCTCCTAAGGCAGGTGTATTTGTGAGAAGTACTAGATCATCTGTATAGTACAACATCAAATTCCACAAACTGTGCTAGTATGATGTCTAGTTGGCTATTAGTCATTTTTTTGATAGGTTTATCAATGACTTTGGGGAATTTCCGAGCAGATTCTTGAAATGTTCTTTCTTCTTGACTGTTAGTTTTTAGTTTTGCTCTTGAGGTGCTCTTCTTTCTACTCACTTCATTTACTTACTGGCCAATTGTAATTGTCTATCTTCTAAGTTTCTGATTTTATTGATTTGGCCTTGAATATACTCTAGTTGTTCTTTTTAGTATGTGTAAGTTCTCTCGAGGCTCCTTAGGTTTTGCACATTGGCATTTGTTAGATTTCTTTTATTAAGTAAGGATGCTTTTTTCTTCATGTTATCTCATTTTTATGTAATTGCTATTGCTCCTCAAGGAACTCTACATTTGGCTTTTGGTTTGGTTGGTGTGCACTTGGCTGCTGCTTCTATATGGGTGGGAACAAAGTTTTCATATTTGTCATTTGGAGTATGTCTTTCTGATGTCTCCTGAAGAGTATCAAACTTTTTTTTTTTTTTTTACAGCTACCATAAAATGATTTTAATATCAGTATTGGTATGAGAACCAGTTATATTGTTAAGCGATAACTGTTTGTGTCTTATGCCTGCGTAGACTCAGATGAACTTTGCTGGGTTGATTCTGTGATCAGAAGATACTCCTTCAAAAGAGGAATATGCTTCACAGATCAGAGTGCTATTTATCCACTTCTTGTCTATGAATATATAATCTAGCTGTGCTTTAATGTTATTTGGGTTGGTGTTGGCCCATAGTTTTCCCTCCCTTTTTTTAAAATTTTGTATTTAGGCATACCAGCTGGTTCTGGAGGGAAAAGTCTGCAAGATATTTTCTACTTCTGTTTGGCAAGTTGTGTCAGCAGAATTTATTATTTCTGTCATTGCTTATTTGTGAATTCATGTCTCCACTAATGATTAGAACATGGTGTTTGGGAATGTGTCAGATAAGGGAAGAGAGCTTGTTGTAGAAGGTGATGATGTCCATTTCATCACTGGCATTAGAGATGATTGTTGAGCAGGTGTGAAAAAATATATACATGCGCGCACACACACACACACGTATATATATATATATATATATACACACATAAAAAAACAAGATTTGGCATTAAATAACCCATAAGAGTTGATGTGCTATCAAACACCAAAAAACCTATTGTAGCAGAGTACTTAGCAACCTTTAAACAAAAATTGATTTTATTTCTATCATTAAGCCCATGATTGGGTTCAAAACTTTCACAAAAGTTTTATCAGTTATGATGTGATGAAAAAGAATTGGCTTCTATAGTCAGTGATCATAGACTTAAAATGAAGTATTAAGAGTTTCTTATTGATACATTTTGAACATCTTTATTGAAGTGTATACTTCACTAACTAAAAAGAACTTTCGCAGCTTTTTTTATCCAGTTTTCCATTATGTATTCAAGTAAATTTGGATTTTCTGCTTTTATAAACATCAAATTAAAAAACAAAAAAAAACAAAAGAAAGATTCTGTGCATTGAAGAGGAAGTTTTTTGTCTCCTGTAAGTTTTGATATAAAAATTATCGCTGCTGCTTTTTCTTTGTCCATTGTAATCAATGATGACCATCTGATCAACCTTATGATTGAGGAAGGCATCTGTGAGTGCACAGATGGCTAATAAGACCAATTTGTGTGTGGAAGAGTCTTAGGCAGTGAGAACAAGGAATGGTGGCAACAGTGGCTGATGTGTCAGTGCCATTTTTAAGTTTCCTGTGCAGCTCAGTTGCTGTGTTTCTTCTGGTTTCTCAGACTTTCTCTCCACGTTTGACAACTTCACACCACTTGTCTCTGTCCTGAGCCAGATATTCCAGGCAATTAGGGGTGATACCAAAAGATTTCATGGAGACCTTCAGTGTATCTTTGAAGCACTTTTTCTGACCTCCTTGGAAGTGCTTCTCCTGAGACAGTTCGCTGTAGAGCAATTTCTTCGGGAGGCAATGATCTTTCATGCAGACAACATGACTGGTCCAATGAAGCTATGATCGCATCAAGATGGTGTAGATGCTGGGAAGAGAAGTCCGAGTTAAAACTTGAGTGTTGGGAATGTGTTTTTGCTATGTAATGCTGAGAATCTTCCTCATACAGGTCGTGTGAAAGTGGTTTAGCTTCTTTATATGCTGTTGATAAGTTGTCCACGTTTCATAGCCATTAAGGAGGGTGTTGAGAATGACAGCTCGGTATACCTTGATTTTGGTTGCCTCTGAGATGCCTCTCTAATTCCACACATTCCTGTGGAGTTGGCCAAAGGCTGCACTTGCTTTTGTGAATCTGGTGTTTACCTCGAAATCCATGATGATAGACTTAGAGAAGGTGCTGCCGAGATAGGTGAACTTTTCTACCACCTTCAGTTGTCCCTTGATAGTGTTGTTGGGCTCGATATATTGTTTTTCAGGTGCTGGCTGCTGCATTACTTCTATCTTTTTTGTGCTGACATTTGGCCAAAATTGTCACTGGTCATAGCATTCAGTACACAGTCATTGGCAAACAGAAACTCGTTGACGATATCAGTCTTCACCTTGGTCTTTGCTTGAAGCCTTCTGAGGTTGAAGACAGAGCCTTCAGTGCTGTATCAAATGTTGATTCCATTATCCGAGCCACTAAATGCATCAAACAGCATTGCAGAAAACATGTTGAAATGTATGGGGGCCAGGATACATCCTCTGCTTAATCCTATTTGTGACTGGAAAGGCTACAGAGCTTTCTCCGCTGTTTTGCACCCTTGCATGCATGCCATCATGAAATGGTCTAACAATGGTAATAAATTTTTTGGGGCAGCTGTATTTTGCCATGATTCTCCAAAGGCCGTCTCTGCTGACCATGTCAAATGTCTTGGTCAGATCAACATAAGTTGAGTAGAGTTCAGTGTTCTATTCCTGACACTTCTCTTGCAGCTGTCTTGCAGCAAACACCATTCAATAGTCCCACATTCTTTATGGAAGCTGCATTGACTTTCTGGTAAGAGTCCATATTTAAGATACTTGTTGAGGCAATTCAGAAGGTATCTGGCTAGGATCTTGCCCAAAATTGAAAGTAAGGAGATTCCATGTTGATTATTGCATGCCTGTCGGTTCCCTTTCCATTTGTAAATATGGATGATGGAGGCATCCTTGAAGTCCTGTGGTAGTTGTTCTTTCACCTATATCAGCTGAATGAGGGTCAGAATTTTACTCATCAGTGCTGATCCACCCTCCTTAAAGATTTCCACAGGAAGTGAGTTAGGTCTGGGTGCTTTGCTGCTGGATAGTTAACAGATAGCTATCTGAACTTCCCCCCCGGGTTGGGGTGACATCGAGTGACTCGTTCACTGGGACTTGCGGCAGTCATTCAGTGGTCTTGTTGTTAATAGAAGATGGCCTCTTTAGTACACCATTGAAATGCTCAGCCCACCAGAATCTTGTTCTTGTCTGATATGAACTTGGTTCTATCTGCTCTCAGAAGTGGAGATGAGCTGGCACTGGTGGGATTGTAGATCTCCTTCAGACTGCTGTAAAAGTTTTTCATGTCATTCTTGTCTGCATAAGAAACACTTGGCCCATTAATAATTATCCTTAATTTGCTGATTAATTACAAATAATGTCTACAGTCTAAATTATTTTGTTAATTTAAAATGTATAAATACATTTTTTAAAATACATTTCAAATTTATGTACAAAATGAATCAAGCACATTTAAAACAAAAGTTTTGGAACTACTGCACTGGACATTGGGTACCTCAGGTGGTGTAATGGTTAACAAACTAGACTAGCAAACTTCCATGAGTGAGTCTCATTGGATACCTCATTCATACAGCCTTGTGCCACATCTAAGCAAATCGCTTAGTAAATTACTACTCCTGTGGATATTGCATGCTTTGTTTATTATAAATTCCATTAAAACATCATTGTGTACTTTAGTGATCACTGGATTTTGACCTCTTGTGACCTCTTTTACAAATAATGGGTTTGGTCAATACAGGTCTAATATTAATTCCAAAATGTTCAAATATTTTGCTCAAATAATGTCCCTTGTCAATACAGGTCTAATATTAATTCCAATGTGTTCAAATATTTTGGTCAAATAATGTCCCTTGTCAATACAAGTCTAATATTGATTCCAAAGTGTTCAAATATTTTGGTCAAATAATTAATTGAACTGAGAATAAATGTGATTATGGCTGATTCAGTTTTTGTAAATCTGTATGGGAAGGAATTTTCTGGAAGTAGCACATGTTTAACAATGACAGGAAGTGTTGCCGGACCAATGAATATGTTTATCTCACCGACATTTGAAAATAATAAATGTCAATGGCTTGTGGAGGTATGTTAATGTAGTAAGATATCATTGCACCCTAAATTTTCAAATATCAGTTTGGTAGTAAGAGTAGGTGCAAATGAAAATGTGAAATTGATCCTTGTATTCACTTTCAAAGTGGTAATTTACTAAGCTTTTTGCTTAGATGTGGCACAAGGCCATATGAGGCTCGAACTCACTCGTGTAGGTTTGCTAGTCGAGCTTGCTAACCATTACACCACCAGAGGCGCCTTTATTCCCTTTCAAAGTGGCCTCTGTCAGTTCAGCGAAACTCCTTTCTATTCTCCGTACATCACACTAGCAGAAACAACAACAACCGAATCCAACGATCCTCGTATCAACACAAAACGTATCCTCAAAGCAATCCTCTTTTATTCAGTCGGAGACCACCTCATTTGCATCCGAGCACTGATAATTTGTGCGACTTTACGAGATCAGATGGTTATAAAAAGTCGCAGGCGCCATCTTGAATTTCCGTTTCCCAGCCTGTTTGAATGATGCACACGCGAGGTCGCTTAAAAGGTAAGCCCCCATCTCCTTTTTCACGATTTTTGCCACAGTTAAAAGAGCCAATTTTTATTTGACAATAAATAGCAAGAAAAGTGTTTGAGAGAAATTTCTGTTTATGTTGAAAATATAGTTTCAACTATCTTATAGTTCTTGTCAACAGATACTTAAATAGGTTGCTGGTGAAGCTCTGTGGCCAGGTAGTCTGCAGAGGGCTCAAAAGTTAGATATGTTGGATTGCTGAAGCAAGCTTGTTGATGTCTTAGTGGTTGAATCAGTAACTAACCCAGGTTTGGTTGGCATTAGCTGTGAGTGAGCTGATGAAGTTATTGTTGGTTTGAGCAGTGCCCACCACTCACAGACTGGTATTATCAGTACATAAGGTTTGCAGTTCCTAGGCCAGGAAATATAACCTAAGTTATGAGTTGTCATTGCACTGGGCTGATTGATTTGTTACATTGGGTGTTACTGCATCAGGCTGGTTAGTCTGCTACACTGGGTGTCACTGGCTAGTTGGACTGCTACGCTAGGTGGTCACTGCATCAGGCTGACTGGTTTGAAACTAGTTGGTCCTTTAGGCCTGATTGGCAAGAAGTATTTTCTTGTCCTGAAAAGTGCAGTTTTATGTATCTGGACTGCTTAGTTCACTTAGCTGGTTAAGTCAGCGATACAAGGGTATTGCTGCATTGGGCTGGCTGATTTGGAACTGGCTGGTTCCCTTAGCTGAATTTGCAAGACAGACTTTCTTACCCTGAAAAGGGCAATTAAAAATTGCTGGACTTCTGAGTTTGCTGGGTTTCACTGAAAAGACAAGATACTGGTGTCTGATTGTCTAGAACTTGGGAGGTCATACCAGTGAAAGGAACGGTCAAATCCTTTTACCTTGGGCGAGGCCCACTCTCTTTTTCATGATGTTATCTTTGACTACTGATTTTATTACAAAAGTGGTTACCTCTCAGAATACTTATGATTTAAGCAGGAATTATTCTCTTTAATTTCATTGTATAATTGTTATATTCTTACTGACGCAATGATAACAGACGAGTGGAAGACTTCTTTAACAAAATATTTACCTCTCACTTTATTTGTAAGGGTTCGAAAAGGTTATTCAAGGTTTGCGTGTGAGAGGGAGCTGGAGACTGAACAAAAACTGCAATATTTTGACCCCTAACTTATGGCCGTCAACGGTGTGTCTTTCTCGTTCTCCTGATGCTCAACTGGAGGCCCTGGGGTCCACTCTGCTGGGTGCAGGCTTTCTTTTCTGCATCTTATTAGCAACCTCTCTGGTCCCCAAACTCCATCGGGGTTCCCGAGGGCCCCCTCAGCCGGGTGTGGCTTTCCTTACCACATCTCGTCTATCTCACTCCAACTCTACTGCAACTGGCACTGGGACTCGAACTCAACTGAGTTATATAATAGTTCAACGCCCACACGATCTTTGAAATTGCATGTTTAATCGTCATCAAGCGGAAATAACTGTCATGCGTCGGTGCGTCAGTCTATGAGAGTATCATGGGATTTTTTAGCTTGTCCCATTTTGTTAGCCAATTTCCACCCACGCGATTTCCTCTCCTAACTGCCATTGGAATGTGTCACTTCCTTCCGGTGCATCACCTTGAATGGCATTTTTGGCCGGGTCAAAGGCCAAAATACAACATAATTAAACTGGACATTATTCAATCAAAAGAAGGTAACAAATGTTATTTGTTATAGGTAGCAGTCAGAAAATATCTCCGAAATGACTCAAAGAATTATTGGTCTCAGAAATAGGTTTTAATTTGTGGTCGAAAATTCTGTTCGCTGACAACTTTAGTGACCATGATGCACTTATACTGGAGAATCCCGACATGAGTAGCTAGTGGCTACAATAGAAGATATAGCTGAAGTCATCATTATGTCGTGCCGCCAGCACGGATATCCCTGACCCTCTCTCTCCACTTCTCCCTATTATTCATCGCCTCTGGCAGGTCTTCAGGGTTACATCCTGTGTCCTCACATAGCTGCTGTATGTAAGTTCGAGCTGGTCGTCCTGCTTTTACTTGGCCATAGTTTCATAAAATTCTGTCAGTATCCTTTAACAGTCTTGCCAGCTACTTTTGGTTTGGTTTCTTTGTTTAATGGCATATCAACCTTTGTGGGTTATTTAATGCCAAAGCTATCCTTTTAGTAGAACAGCAGTGATGCTATTTAACCCATAGCTGGGGCTACTTTTGGGTTAAAAGACCCACTCTAAATTTGTTAAATGTTCAATATATGTTTTTATTTCGTGTTATTTAAAACTGGCAAAGTTATGCTTCTTCATTCAAAGACATTTGAATAGTGTCATATGTAGCATGAGATATAATGGCTTGAACTCCTAACCTTTGATATTAAAATTACTATGGAGCAAATGGTCAAGAATCATTCTTTCTTCAAAGAACAAAAGATAATTGTGTCTCACTTAAAAATAAAGAAAACAAATTTATAATTTCAAAAGATCTGATATTCAGAGAATTAAACCAATTAAATTTACAGATGAAAGAATTACTTCATTAAATTGTTGATTGTCTCTGTCTATTTCAAGTAGTAAAGTTGTTTGTTGAAAATCTTGGAAATTTATCATTTCTAGATAGCAAACTATCATCTGGTGATGAATAATTTGGCCACTTAGATCAAAATTTTCATTCAAGAATATACAAAATTTTCTTGTTTATGAGTAATGATATGCTTAATGACGAAAACAACATTTTTTTGTATATTAAGTGAGCAGAAAGCTGTTGTAAAATTGATGAGGTAAAATTAAGATCCCTCCAGGTTGCTGCATATAGTGGCACTTCTTATCATTATTCTCTTCTTCCTCCTCCTCTTCTATTTCACTTTCACTTTGTTCTTCTCCTCTATTTGTAATGGCTGAGGGATTTCGTTTTATATATCTTGCCTTTGGGTTTAGTTAGGCTGAGAACCCTTCGGCTCAGCACATGGGTTAGTTAGGTGCAAACTTGAGCACAGGTGTTGATACGCGCACACGGGGAGGATGTGTCGTTCACAGATGTCAAAATAAAAATCCCAGAGAGAGAGGATGTGACCAGGGATGTGAATGACGTCATGCACCGGAAGCGTGCATGGAGGATTTTGGGAGATTTGGAAAAGTCAGTAGTTGAGAACTAGACTCCGAATGGGAAGAGTTGACTTTCGGGGCTCGCTGAGGCCAAACGAATTTGTGCGCTACGGGCGCCGCATGTGATGGGAGGCAGATGGAAAAGTCATCATAGAAAGATTGTGAATCTCTCTTCCTTATGTCAAAACCTTTAACTCAAAGGTAATAAAAGGTTTCGTACCTGAACTAAGAAGTCGTTACGTGTTTTTCGTGTTTTGGGATTCCTATGTTCTATGTATATATGTTATGAACATTCTATGTATGTTTCCCATATTCATGTATGGGTATGGTACATCTTAACTTTCTTTATTTTCATCTTTGTTCTGAACTTATTTCTCCTCTTTTCCTTCTTTTGGCTGGGGCTGCAGAATACACAGGCTGCATTTTTGCATGGGGGTAAGACTCCCCCAATGAGTATCCTGGATATGAAACTAAATAATCTAATGGTGAGGCTTTGGAGAAGGTGAAGTACCCTTTTATTGCCACCATTTCTAGGTCCACTATCGCCCAGAGTGGTAGCACCTGATAGGGTCCTATCTATGGGTCAAATAGAACTAAACAGTGTACTCACGTTAAACTGAATTGTTAGAAATAGAACTGTGAATTTGTATAAAAATGGGTTTGGCATTAAATAATTTACAGTGGTTGATAAGCTATAAAACCAAACCGACTTAATTTAGTGTTAAATGACTTTCAAAGGGTTTGATACACCAAAAACAACCAATCAACCTATCAGATTTTGAGTGGATAATAATAGACATAAGAAAGTTATGTTGTGACTATCAGCTAAGCTGGGAAATGCTGTTTGCCTTGAAAATGAGCATTCAAAATCTTAACTTTTATCTGGGTTCAAATGATGAGCACTGGTACTAGTGAAAAAAATGACACTCCCTCAATCACCAAACAGGTCACTCTTCTTTTTTTCTTCTTTCTGCTGACTGTATCTCCCACAGAGAGGTTAAACACCCTAAAAAAGAGGTATCCTGTGTGTGTGTGTGTGTGTGATAGTAAACTGGATCTGATGGTGAGGTCCAATTTTGGAGAGCGTGGAGTACTCCTCTATTGCCATTACTCCCATGTTTTTTCTTCCCTGGATTTGTAGTATCTCTTAGGTTTCTATCTATAGAGCAAATAGATCTGCTTAAGAATCATTCATATTTGATTGGACCGTGTGCCAATAAAACCTTAACAAACAGCTACACAAAAAGTGTAAATATGAATGTATAATGAATGCAATTCCCTCACCTCTAAGCTTAAAATAACCCTAGATGAGTTGACATACTGTTAAAATCAGTCAGTAACTGAATTGGTGAAGATAAATGTGAAGGCAATGTGGATCAGAATTAGCTGGATCAGATCACCTTTTTTTTAACTAGTATTGTGATTCAGGATTTGACTACCACCTGGATGAAGTGTTGCATTTCTATTTGTTTTTTATTTTTCTTCGAGCAAATCCAAGAAGAAGGTATTGATCTAGAAGATCCTACAATTGGACTGAGAATTATTCCCATTTATTAAGTTTTGTATTAAAATGACCCCATCTGAGCCATTTTCTCATTAGGAATAATTTAACATTGATTTTGAATTTGTATTTGTAAATTTTATCACTTTTAAAATTGTTGTTTCTATTAAATATAGTGAATCACTTTGTGAAACTTTTATACATATTATATATCTTTATAGACTCATCTCATTTTTTGTCATTAGATTTTACTGTAAAAAATTTTGAGTCAAATATTATCTTCATTAATATGCATCAAAATATTTAAATTTGCTGCATTTTCTAATTCTAACAAAAAAAAATTATCTCTTGCATGGTTAACTGTCTCTTTTTAAACAGTTTTAAGTTATATTGGTTTTCTTTGGAGATCTGATCTTTGAGAATTGACTGTGTGCTCTGTTTCTGCCTTCTGAAAGCTCCTAATTTGAAATAATTCAGTTCTTATTCCATAAATCATTCATATTACCATTGTAGTAATTGTGTCTCTTTTGTGAATTTGTATTGTCCATTGGGTGCCTCATGGAATGTCACATTGTCCATTCTTATCCTTTTTTGTTTCTGTTCTTTGAACATTAGAGACGACATCTCTTGCTCTGCCATTGAACTGTAAAGCTGGCATAGGACATGTTATGTATTCTTTCAATACTTATATATGCATATGTATTAAATGTTTCTGTATGCGTAAATGTGATCTTATCTTGTCATTGCTTCCATTTATTCAGTGTTAGTATATAATGGATATACTAATGCTAATATTGGTCCTTAGTGATTTGACTAAATATCTACCCAATCATCTTATTACTATTTTAGTCTTTGTTGTTTCAAATAATTCATGTAAGAATAATAATTCCTTATCACAGAACTCAAAAATCATTTCGTATGATTTCTATTTTTTTTTGAGATTCTCTTGGAATTGGTATGTTAATCTCATTTTTAGGCAAATTTCTTGATTTAAAATCTTCTAATTCATTTATCAAAAAAAGTTCTGGAATGTCTGTATGTTACTATATTTTCTATGTCTTTGAGATTATTGGTTTGAATTAAGACAAGCAATTATTAACATGTTTGACCATCACATTTATCAATATTATTAAAATTGGAATTATAATTGTCACAACTTGAATATGAGTGGAACCAGTTATTAAAATCATGTATTTTTTATTCCTAATCTCTCATGGTGCAAATGATAAGAACAGGCCATTGGTTTAATGAGTAGAGTGTTTGGCAATGGTCTGGGAGATCAGAGTCCAATCCCATGTTGAGTCATACCAAAGACTCAAAAAATGGTACTTGATGCCACTTTGTTTAACACTCAACATTATAAGGTAAGGGTAAAGTAGAACAATCCAGGGAATGGAGTAGCACTCTCCCCTACACCTCGCTGTAGTAGCTATTGAAAAGAGAGCCTTCAGGTTACCCTCGACTAAGGAGGTCAACTTTACTTACTTTTTTTATATTAACTGTAAGAAGCTGGTCATTAATTATTAAGGTAATATCAATAGAAAAAAATGAGCTCGAAAGTAATGAGTAAAGTCCACATTAGCAATTCAACAATATGATATTTTGTCTTACATATAAATGAATAATATAATGAATAAGAAGAAAATAAAGGTTCAAGAAACTTATAGCTATACTTAGAATATAAGCCTCCCAGGAGCTTAGTAAGTTCATAATGAAGTGGTAGTAACTTGGTATTTCTCTTTTGGCAACACTTGAAAAGATTTCAGTTTACAAATTGTTCTGCTTATCTCACTATGCAACAAAGAGACTCTGAGACCACAAAGTGGCAGTAGCTGGCATTGAGGTCCATATAGACAGAAAATGGAGGTTCTACAGGAGAATTTCAGGAGGAAGTCATTGTTAAAACAGTGGTCCTTTGTCAGATTAGTAGCAGTAGGGTAATCAGACAGGGACTACTTTCTTAGCTGCCAGATCAACAAGTCCTTTAAAAAAAAAAAAAAAAAAAAAAGAAAAAGCAATAGCGTTTGCTCTAGGAAGAGGTGCATGCAGTCATTGAGGAGGTGCAGGTCAGCAGCTTGAACAAAGTGGGAGAATAAAATGCAGTTGAACATTGTTTGGTTGAATTTTTAGTGGACTGACTTCTACAGAATAAGATTTTTGGTAAAAGCTGTTTATGAGACCTTACTCATGTACTGGAATGCATTGTCAGTGATATTTCTGGGTTCATCAAGGGTTTTGAGCCTTTCAGCATTAAACTCCTCTCTCCACACACACACACAGCTGACCCAACCATGGTTGATCACTTCCCAGCAGCAACAATCCATGAGCACACTTTTTTTTATCCAAAGCCACCTAGTGGCTTTTTCCCTGGGCTTTGGAATGGTTCTAATGGTTCCAGCTTTATCAGCTGTTATACCAATTCAAAACTCTACAGATTGAGTGTTCTACCAATGCTTGATAGTCCACTTCTTTTGACTCACATAAAGCTTTCCAGCCTTGGATTCTTCTCTGTTCTACCAACTCCTGATATTTGGTTGCCCAGTCGGCTGGGGCTGTAGAATACATTGACTGCTTCTCTGCAGAGGGGTAAGACTCCCTCAATGAGTCTCCTGGATATGACACTAAAAAATCTGATGGTGAGGCTTTGGGGAATGCTAGAGCTTTGGAGAAGGTGGAGTACCCATTTATTGGCATCATTTCTAGGTCCACTATGGCCTGGAGTGGTAGCACTTGATAGGGTCCTATCTATGGGTCAAATAGAACTAAACTATGTACTTATGCTAAACTGAATTGTTTGAAATAGAACTGTTTTGACATTTAACTGTTTGTAAACAAAAACTGTACTTATACTAAACTGAAATGTTTGAAATTTAATTCAGCGTTAAATGACCTGAAAAGGGTTGATACACCATAAAACTAACCAAACTGCTATTTGATGAACTTCCTTAAGATGCTCCCAGGACTTTGTTAATTAAACAAAACATAACAACTATTGCATTATATTTTTGTTTGTTGAATTTTTTCTTGCAAAAATACTTTGGAAGAAATTGCTATAGGTAAGGAAAAGTGGATACATTACCAAATGGAATCCAAAAAAAAAGGATTAATGAGATAAGTTGTTGGTGACCTTCGTTGAGAGTGACACGAAGGCTCCCTTTTCAGTAGTTACTACACCAAGGCGTAGTGGAGGGCACTACTCCTTTCCCTGGATTGCTCCACTTTACCCTTGAAACATATCTTATAATGCTGAGGGTTAAGCAAGGAGGTATCAAGTACCATTTTTTGAGTCTTTGGTATGACTCGACCTAGGATTGAGCCCCGGTCTCCCAGACCATTGGTGAAAACTCTACTCATTAGGCCATTGGCCCATTGGAAGTTTCAAAAACATGTCAATTAAATACTATGATAAAAATAACCAAGTTGAAGACTAAAGTATTTTTTTTATTTAGTATTCAAAATCATAAAGTTATAGTAGGATTATCTCAATGCAATTCTTAGTTTTTTTTATTATAAATCAAAAGATTTTCTTAAAGATGATCAATTTCATAAGAATTTTTTCTTGACAATTTATGAAAGTAGCTGACCTTATCAGATTTATTGATTAGTTTGATAACTTCAGAAGAAATTACATTGGTTGTCTATAAATAAACATCTACAAAATAAGTTACATCTATTGTCTATAAATTTTATGACCGATTATTAGGGGTCAATAAATAAATAACTCAACACGGAGATATGAGGTGCCAACTCAAATGTATCCAAAGTCTCTGAGGAGGATCTCCTTGGTTCAACGTACACGAAGACAGGTCAGGTGCTTATTACGGCTGCTGCTCTCCGCGTTACCAGCTTATTTCTTGGTTAATATTCTCTTTGGGTAAGTCCATTATTCTGGTCATAGGTGAGTCACCTACAACAATAAATAAAATCTACAAAATATTCAATTATTACATTGGAAAATGCCACTGAATTAAAAATAGTTTTAAGAAACAATTTTAACATTTTTTTTTCATTTAAAGAGAATGAAATTTGCCTAGTTAAAAGTGGTTTTTTATCTAAAAGAAACAGAATTATTTGAATTTAAGTATTTGTCATTAATTAATAGTATTATGTAATAAGAATCAGAGTTGAGGATTAATTATCTTGACTGATATTAATAAACCTAACTTGCAAGTACTTGAGTCCTATATTTCTTAACTCTTCATCATACCCTTTTTGGGACTGACATCAAAGACCTAAAACCAACCAACCAACCAACCAGTTGGTAATATTTTTTTTTTCAAAATTAACTGAAACTATCAAAGAGCAACAGTGTAGGAATGGGTTATGTGTGAGTTGAAAATTGCTTGAAACTTTGATATGAGGATATTTGATAGAGGTAGTGAAGATCTTCCTTGTCAGAAAAATGAATTTGAAGCTGAAAATAGTCAATAAATATCAATAAAAAGGTTTAATTTACAAGCCAGAGATTGCTTCTATATTCAAAGTTTTCGATGCTATTAAAAATGAAAGGAAGTTACTGTATTTGATAGTGTATAAGTGCTCTTTTTACATTTAATATTACAACATTATGGAATTAGGCTAGATACAAGCACTGGTAGTGTATGATGCCTGGGTAAACATTAGCTTACCAGATGTCACAACTTTGCATATATTTAGGTTATTTTTTGTAACTTTTTTTGGAAGAAAAGGGAGGTGTTTTATATGCCATCAAATATGAAAGTCTCTCAATAAGTTTCATGTTGATTAATGATTTTCAAATTGGGCTGAAGAGTTGGACACAACTAAATAAAACTCCAGTCCAAACACTTTGACACAATAGATTTAGTAGTCAAAGTAAATTCTAATATTGATCTACTCTGTTAGTGGGGCTTAGAATATGCTGATTGTATCTCCTACAGAAAGGTAAGATGCCACCTCATCAAAGAGTTGTCTTGGTATGACACTAAACTGCATCTCATGGTAAAGATCTCGTTCTGGAGATCTAACAAGTGTGGAATACCTTTTCATTGCCATTACTCTCAGTTCCATTCTGACCTGGAGTGGTAGTACCTGTGTCATATACTGCTGCTGGGTCTTGACAAACAATGAAGAATGCATATATATAAAAATATAATCTCATACTTTTATCCATTGATGGTGACATGTGTGGAGCAGGAGAGCAATCAGAGATGGAGTTTGCATGCACAGAAGAGCCATCAGGGGTTGGAACTTCCTGTGAGAACTAACTTTAGCCAAAATTCCAAACCTTATATAGTCTTAAAACTCTCATACGACCCACACGCAATGTTTGTTTTCCACTGATCATGGCTTACGCCAATGTATTGCTTGTTTTTTTATTAGTCATGGCTTACACCCATGCATTGCATTGCTTGCTTTTCACTAGTCATGTCTTACATCCATGCAATGTTCGTCTTTCATTGGCCATAGTTTACACCTACACAGTGCTTGTTCTCCTTGGTCATAGCTTACTCTCACGCATTCCTCGTTTTCAGTAATCATTTTGATATTTTATCTACAGCCAGATGTATCTGTCAACGACATCCGCCGGGTTCATTACAGGTCAAGGTGATATATTACACCTGTTAGAGTCCCATCTATGAGTCAAGTAGATCTGTTTAAAGGTTATTCATATTCAAAAGGACTGTTTGTAAAAAACCTGATAAAATAACCCTTGATGAGTTGACATGCCGTTAGAATCAATCTAATATTACTGTTACATAATGAATTGGTCACCTATTAATTTTGTAAAGTAAGTGTACAATTCAAAATATATGAATTCAAAAGTTAACTAGTAATTTGTTAGAAGAAGAGTTATGGAAAATAACCAGTGAAGTGATAGACAAGACTTGATCCCTGGCTGTGACCTTTTTAGCAGTTCTCTGATTGGTCGATTCAGTCATGAGAATGAGTCAATTAGGTAAAAAAATTAGAATTGTCATAATAAAGATGCCATAATGAACAGATGCCTAAAATGGCTCTCTCTTTAGTCATATATTTGACTTGGGAAATTGGATGAATAAAGACATTGAAAATCTAGCAGTCTTTGTATCCATTTATAAGAACAGAAGTGGACATGGAGACCAAGAATACCCAAGACCACCTGAAGAAGTCCCAGACAGGAGACCAAAGCATCTGGTCAAATAGACATGTATACAAAAAAGATTAAGGTATAAATCTTAGCAGTTCCCTCTCTATCCTGATTCTCTCTTCACACTACTATTTTGTATCTTTCATAATAAACAAAAAGAAGAGATGATATTTTTATATATAAGTCTTGTTGTCTTCTCTTTCTTCTGCTGGGTGGACAATCTTTCTCTTCTTGGAGTTGTAGTCTATGGACCTAATTTATATTTAGTGTCTTATTAGTTAATAATAGAAAAATCTAGTAATGTATGCTCAACATTTTGTATGTTTCACTTTGAAGTTTCTTAAATAATTTAAGATTAGTTCAATATTTTCATTCTGAAATCTCTGTATAGTAAAGCACCTGATGGGAAAAGCCAGGTGTTTGAAGAAAGTGCAAACCAAATAATAGCAATGCATTGTGTGAGAATCCTGATATTTTTATCTGTAGAACCAAAAATAATGTCACGTACATTTTCAACCATGTAAAACTTAGAAATACACAAATGTAAAGGTCAAAAGTGATTTTTAAAAAATCAGAGGAAATATGTAAAATTGTGCAGAGACCAGAACAACTGATAATCTCTCTTTCGTCTTTGCTTATTTTTCCTTTCAGTGTTTTATTTTTTTTCTTTCTTGTTCTCTCTTATTGATTTTTTTTTCCCTTTTGTCTATGTTTGTCTTTTTTTCTTCTATTTTATTGTTTGTTTTTTTTCTCACTTTTCTCTGTCTTCTCCTTTTTCTAATTTTCTGTATCTTTTTCTGTTTTCCTTTGATAATTTTTACTTTTTCTCATTCTATATTTCACATCTCTTTTCTTTTCTTTCTTAGTCATAACTATTCTCATTTTCTCTTCTAGTCAGATTATTACTATTTCTTTTTCATTGATTTACAAGAGATTTCTGTTTTGACAAGAAAGTAAAGTTGGTTGTACCTTTATAAAATTTCCGCTTAAAAGCTGAAAGATACTTATATACACTTGGGTTTTCCTGCTGCTTTTGGTATTTGTGAGGATATATTTAGCACCAACCAGATTTAGTAACAATTACTTTAGAAATATTCCTCTTACTATTTCGATATATACTAGCTGCTTATACCCTTTTTGCAAGACTGTGTACAAACAAATGACCGTTGGCTTGTTTAAAACGTTATCTACAAAGTATTAATTTATAAATCTTAGGTTTAATATATATGAAAACAGAATTTGGCATTAAACAACCTACAATGGTTGATATGCCATTAAAACCCAACCACACCAAATCATACATATTTAATATATATGTATAAAGAGAATTTGGCATTAAATAACCTACAATGGTTGATATGCCATTAAAACCCAACCACACCAAATCATACATATTTAATAAATATGTATAAAGAGAATTTGGCATTAAATAACCTACAATGGTTGATATGCCATTAAAACCCAACCACACCAAATCATACATATTTAATATATATGTTTAAAGAGAATTTGGCATTAAATAATTTACAAGGTTTGATATGCAATAAAAACCAAACCAACCTAAACCAACCTTTTTGCAAGGATAAATAAAATCTTTTTTTCTAATAAGATCAGCACAAGTTAGTATTTATATTTACCAAACACAGCTTAGTATGGTACAAGCCCTATTGTGAGATAGAAAAATTATGTTGCATAAATTTTTCAAGAAGAAAGAACTTGCCTACTGAGAAATCAGCATTTGAAATCTTACTTTTTACCTGTGTTTAAATTTTGACCACTAACACCAGTAGATTTAGCCCCTAACAAATATCTTTAATATGGAAATATTTACATTGTAAATTTTGTTTTATCATCAAGGCATGCAGACTGCATGGATTTTGTTGACTCTCCCTCACTATCTGTCTCTATTGGCCATTGCTTTTGCTCACCCATCTAGACAGCATCCAGTGTCCGCACAGAGCTGATGAAGTTTTTTGCTGGTCAACCAGTGCTAGTATGTGTAATGTCCATTTTGTATTTAAGCAACTGAATTAACCAAGATTAGAGAACCCTTTACAGTAGCCAAAGTTGTCTGAAACTTTGTATTTAAAGGTTAATTATGAGTTGAAAATAATGAAATATTGACATAAAGGAATATCATTTTATAGTTTAAATGATATAAACCAGAGAACACACAAGCTGAAATCATAATCAAAGTAATGGATGAAGATATCAGTTTGAATAAGTTTGAAAATGATGACAGTACTTCATGTGAAAATTTCATTCAATACTTAAGGAAATCAGATTGTGCTGTCCAACAACAAAGATATTCATTTAAACTATAAAATGATATTCCTTTATGTCAATATTTCATAAAGTATAAGAAAGGATAAAGTGCACCCTGGGTAAAAAGAAATGATTAAAACTATAAAGATGAGGATATCAAATTTAAATAAATGAAAATTACTGTAGACAAATAAAAGTTAGTTTTTCACTCTTTCAAGGTAAACAAAAAATTTAGTGAAAATGTCATGAGTGTGTGTGTATATATGTATATACATATATGTATATAGAGAATGTGGAAGCAAAATATGAAATAATTTTTAAAACATTTTTTTTGTCTGATTAGTCCAATTTTTCAAAAAAAAAAAAAACCACGATATATCTAAATTTTCATGATTAGCTCTATTATTCAAGCTCTTTTTCATTAAAATTCAGTCCAATATGAGTGAGCAAGAAAAGAACTGACAAAGAATTTATGATTTGCTTAATGCCGAAAGGAAGCCAAAAAAAATTCTGAAATAAGTGGAGTTTCTCTATGGCCTCCATCAAGCCCAGACCTTACCCTCCTTGATTACGTTATATGGAGCGTTTTAGAAAACAAAACAAATGCAACTTTCCATCCAAATATTGGTTTGCTTAAGACTGCTATTGAGGAGGAATGGAATAAAATGTTTGAAGAATTTATTTTGAAGTCATGCAAGTCATTTCGAAGGTGTGTTGATGCAATAACTGAAAAGAAAAATGGTGGCCATATTGAGTAAATTTACTGTTTTATGTCTATCTTCTTATTTTGTTGTTTATTTTCTAAAATTTAAATTAATTTTGTTTTATAATAGTCATTTATTATTATACTAGAATATTCCTAATTTTGCTTTCGTACCTAATATATACAATACATAGTCTGGTTGTGAAAATAAAGAAAAATGACTGACAACAAAATGGTAAACCTTATCAAGATCTGAGTAAGTGTATGTGTTTATAAAAGCCAATATGTCTGTAAGAAATCCTAAATGAGATTTAACTTTTAACTGCAGTTTAAAAGACTTTCAATATTGGTCATTTAGATTCTTCAATTTGAATATTTTGTAATTGAAAAATTGTTTCTTTTCAAAGAAATGAAACTATTATTTACTTTTTAAAAAATTTTTTTTCTGAATCCTAGTAGAGGCATTATAATGATTATGTTAATATGGATGAAAACTTCAAAGTTGAAACCCATTTTTCCTTTTTAAAAAGCAAATAATAAACACTGTTTTAAGTTTGTGAACAAATGAAAAAACTACATTTGAAAAATGGCAACAACTGGAGAAACTTTCATAATCTTGTTGCAGGCCACTAAGTTTTTTAAAAGTTTTATTTTGAAGGTTGATGGGAGAAGTTATCTTGAGATGAAAAGAATCTAATTGAAGCTGTTGGCATTCTAAGGAGTGGTATTAGTCAATGGAACTGATTGGAACATCTTAATCATTTAAGCTCATAATCTTTCTGATTCTTGAGCTGTCAAAAAATCTATATGGAATATTTATTTTAATATGATTTTATGAAGAAATGGATGGATGATTCGGCTTTGAATAGAGGATTGGTCAGTTTGATGTATTATATCATTTACTAGCATAGTATTCATAAAAAATGATTGGATTATTTAGGTATGAACTGACACTTTTGTTTTGGATGAAGGTGTATGAAAACCCCATGATAGAATATGAAATATACAAAAGAAAAGTTATTTCAATGATGATAAGATCTAATGCACCATCAAAAAATAAATACAAAATAAGAACCACACACACACATACACTCACATGCACACACTATTTTAATTTTTTGTAATATGTTTAATTAAATTTCCACAAAGACAGATACTACACTTGTATCATTGGCAGGAGTCCCAGGGAATGTCTCTTTGAGTGATTAGATGGGTTGTCATCCCACTAAAATCTGAGTTATTTTATACCTACTGGTTAGGGAATCACATTCATTGTATGTTCTTATCTACATTTTTTGTCAAATGGTTCTGTCAAATACAACAATTTTTCAACAGATCAATTTGATCCATTGATGGGATCCTAGCAAGTCCTACCATTCCGGGTCAGAGTGGACCTGGGAGTAATGGTAATGAAGGAATACTACACACTTTCCAGAGCTCCAAACCTGGAGTCTCACCAATGGATACAGTTTAGTGTTAGAATGACTCTTTGGCATTAGGCAAGATGTACAGATACTACACTCTCATCCTATCAAAAGTCATGACTAAACAAACAAACAAACGACACATTGTTCATTTTATAGATAGTTTTATTGATATTTCTGATCTGACATTCATAGATTTTCTCAAGGAAAATTTTTTCACTTTGGTCTGAAGTTGACTTCATTAAATGTAACAGCATAAATAGAATCTCAAGCTTGCTTTTTTATTACCATATTCTACTCTTGAGATTTTCTTGCCTATAAAACAATATTTCAGATGTTAAAGTCTCTCATTCTGCTACATCTTGTCTGGAATATGAACAATAGATAAAATAGAGATTATAGATTTTAATCAGCCTCTCCATTCAAACTCTTGGGGATAAGTTTCCAATATCTTGACAGCTAACTTTTGAGTTTAGAACAAAAAAGAGAAATATAGCCCTCTTCTTTATTTTATGCTAACAATGAGATAGTAAAAGATAAAGTATTTGATGCAAAAAATTCTGGAAAAAAATCTTTGATCTCAAGATTTAAAAAAAAGAAGTTTTTTGAAAAATTTACATGTTTTCCAAATATTTTAAACAATGTCTTAAATTTTTTTTTGCTTATTTATTATTTATATTACTTCACTATCAGGTTATCTATAGAAATATTGATTGGTGTACAAATATCTATTTTGAAAGAATGATAGCTATATTTACTATTCAGATACAATGCACGTTTCTAGTATAAAACTCATAAAAAAACAAAATTAGTAGGATCTCTAGATATTGACTTGAAATTCTGCTGTTCTTTCTCTTGAGTCAGTTTGTGAGGTTCATTATCACCATCGTAGAACTTTGTATGAAACTGCTCCAAAAGAATGAGATTGTAGGGAGACAACAAATCTTTCTCTTGGAGAATGGGCATGTCCGTTAGGTGGCTCATAGTACTGTCAGATAATGATCCCAGAAGCTCATACTTGATAATTTTTTTTGCCTCTGTTCTTTGAACAGTATAGATGTTGTCTCCCTCCCAGTCATTAAACAGTAAATCCAATATGGCTATAACCATTCTACTGTCCATCAATCTCGAGTAAGCCTTTTTCTGTTTTTGTATCCCATTTACATACTGCTTATTCATAGAAAAAGATGTGAATATTTTATCTTTTGGGAAATGTTTGTTTATTCTTTTCAATACTTCTTGTATGTATTAAGTATTACTGTATGTATAAATGAGCTTATCTTGTTTTTCCTTTTGTTTATTTAGTGTTAGTATAGGAATTTATAGTGTGTGGTATTTATAGAGACTAGCACCAGCTTTTTCCTATAATGCATTAAGCTATATAAATGTTACCCTAACACAAAATATTTTTGTATGAAAAAACAAAGTCCATTTAGACTACGATGACAGACTTTTTATACACATATATAGTAAACATAATTACAGAACATTCATATTGTCCCAAACTATAAAAAAGGTACGAAAGTTGTTCCACAGAACATGCAGTGCTGATAGCTGTGGTTAAAAACTTACATTTTTTTCTAGTGTAGGGAAAAGTTTCACATAAGGATAATTTATACGCATGTGCTGCTCGAACAAATGGAGACGAAAGATAGGGGTCCTCTCCGACTGGTGTCTGCTTCTAATAAGGGGTAGACCTTGCTTCTTAAAATATCACATGACCAACAGTCACATGATTCTCTGAAGCTCTGCCCATAATGCTGAAAAAGGGAAACCACTATGTTTAGTTCCTCAATATAGGATGAACATATAATGATAATATATAGGATGAACATATAATGATAATAGGATGAACATATAATATATAGGATGAACATATAATGATAATAGGATGAACATATAATATATAGGATGAACATATAATGATAATAGGATGAACATATAATATATAGGATGAACATATAATGATAATAAGATGAACATATAATGATAATATATAGGCTGAACATATATAATGATAATATTGGTCCTTGGTGAGTTGGGACACAACTAAATATCTTCCTTACCTTTTAGCAACTCAATAAGTTGAATAGTTAAGAAGATAGCTGTAGATCTCTTCTTTGTAATGTTGACTGTCCGCATCCATTCTATATTAAATACCTGGATTGAGAGAATTATGAAAGTACAATTTTTTGTTTGTTTGTTCAGCTTCTATTTGTATTAGAAAAACACCTGTAATATGCTTCTTTTCCTTTTTCTTTTAAAGGTAATTCTTTGATTGATTTTATTTATTTTAAGGGTATATCACCCTGTCTAGCATTATTTTATGCCTAGAGGTTAGGGAAACACATTCATTGTATGTTCATATTTACATTTTTTGTGTAGTTATGCTTTTGTGATTTTTTGGTCATTTTTTTTTTGGTCATCTCTTTTTTGGGGATGGGTTCTTACTCATCTGCAGGGGATACAGTCAGTGTATTCAAATAACTCTTGAGGAATAAAAATACTCAATGATGTTACTGACTGTATAATCAAATGTTTCTTGTTTAGATAAACTTTAGGTTGAATATGAAAATCAATGATTCTTCTGATTTTAACATTTAGTATTGAGGTATAATTTTATATCTCAGTTGTTGGGTTATTTTGGACTTTTCCTTTGGCTATATTTTGAATGTAGAGCGAAGTGTTTTTGACAGTACACTTTCTATGTTGTACAAATCCATACTTTCTAATTACGCTAATCTGTAGGATATTTACTTTATCAATTTTGAATATTAACGTCTCCTTTTTCTTGTCTCTGCAATGTAACAAATCGGAATTGATTGATTTTAGATGTTGAATTTTCTTTCTTCTTTTTGTGTGGCATGAATATCTCAAAAGAATATAAAAGTGAAGTAAAAGTTGGTGATGTTAGTCAAGGGTGACCTGAAGGCTCCCTTTTCAATAGCTACTATGCTGATGTGTAGGGGAGGGCACTATTCCATTCCCTGGATTGCTCCACTTTACCCTTGATCCTTACCTTATAAAGCTGTGTGTTAAGCAAGGTGGTATCAAGTACCATTTTTTAAGTCTTTGGTATGACATGACCTGGGATTGAACCCCGGTCTCCTAGACCATTGGCAAACGCTCTACTCATTAAGCCAAAGATCTACTTTACATGTTAAAGCATTTTCCTCTTTTATTCAGGACTGATTTGGAAGTCTGCTGTGAAGCAATGGTTACAAGTTCATCTTATTAACCAACTGATTATGTTAGTGACTTTGAGCCTCACTAGTTACCCCACTATTGTGACTTTGTTTCTGATTAAGCTAAAAGATTAAATATCATAATAGGAAGCTAACCTTGGTGAGATGGTGACCAAGTTCAACTTTTAGATCACTTTGCTACGGATCCTAAAATTGTGACTGTTATATAACTATACTTGAAACCATTTAACTGTTTGCAAAAAAGAGCTCAGGCTTGTTTAAGAATGTTATCTACAAAATGCTTACAAATCATTTATGTATAAAGAGGATTTGACATTAAATAACCTACAATGTTTGAGATGCCCTAAAACCTAACCAAATCATCATCATTATGTTGCGCCATCAACACGGATATCTCTGACCCTCTCCTGCCACCCCTCTCTATCATCCATTGCTTCTGGTAGCTCTTCAAGGCTACATCCTGTATCGGCACAGAGCTGTTTTATGTGGGTTCTTGCTGATTGTCCTGCTTTTGCTCATCTATATGAAGGGGTCCATGGGGGTATGTCACTTATGAGTTTGTCCTTCCTTTTCCAGCAGTGTCCCACATGTCTGGTTCATCTAACTTGAATAGTTTTCATGATGGGTGGTAAGTGACCGTAGAACTTCTTCTTTGTGGGGTGCTGCCTCCAGGACTTGTTCAATATTGCTTCCAGCATTCTTGTGTAGTTGCTGTCATGCTTTTTCTCCATATGTTTAATTAGTGTCCATTTAGTGCATCCATACAGCAGTACCGACACAGCTGCTTCTTGGAAAAAAATCTGTTTCATTTTATCAGTCAGGTGTGAGTTCTATATGACTGATAGCCTATTGATAGCTGTCCATGTCTTTGCTAGTTGCTTGTTGATGTCTGTCTCGGTTGATGAGACACTGCTTCCTAAGTAGGTGAACTTGTCCACTAGTCTTAAAACCAAATATGAAATACAATTAATGAGATTCCCTAACCTAGGCATAAAATTACCCTAGATTTGTTGATGTGCTGTTAAAATCAATCACAAAACAGTTCAACATGTTTTTTTATTTCATGATACAAATTCTAATTTCAATAACAGCAGTGGTGATATCATAAATTCATAAAAACAAAACTTGATTCATTTTGGTTGAAGGAAATTTATTCTTTCTTAAAAAGAAAAAGGGAGGCACACACATACACACAAGCTCAATTGACGCTTACAAGGACAATATATATGGGGTTAAAAAAATAATGGGCATTTTAAAATGTAACAGGAATTTTTTTTACTACGTTTAAGTAATTTAATGTTTCTCTAACATATTCTCTTAGGATGATTTCACTGCAAATCAATCATTTTTAACTCTTGTAAAAAGAAGCTTGCATCTTTTCTGCTAGAAAAAAAATTATCTAAAAATGTATTTATTAATAGGGAAAGTAAGCCGTCCTGTAAATTCCTAATATTTTTTGTCATTCATTTTATTCCCAGTCAGATTTTAAAACGCAGGTTTGTGAGATTTATACCAGATTCTCACTGAAAATATTCAGATTATTACATTTACTTTTAAGCTGTTGTGAAGATTACAAAAGATTATCTCAGATTCGCCCCCTTGACAAGCTAAGCAGCTAAACATGTTGTAAAATGATTCCTGGCCAATAATCTTAAAAGTATTAACAAGAGCAGACATAAGTATTATTGATAAAATTTATATGCTGTTTTAGTTGAAAGCATCATTGAATATTGGAAATTTAGCAAAAGAGAAAACCTGAGATTTTCAATGAAAGAAATTTTGCTTCAAGACACTTGAAGGAAGTTTGTATCTTAAAATGATTTCACTGAAAGTTGACCATGACTTTTATTTTCTCTACAATTTCTATTAAATTTCCTTAAAAAAAAAAAAAAAAACATCTTTATGAAAGGAATCTTTGAAATCAACTGATATAATCTTAAGAGGATTATTTAATAAAAAAAATAACATGCTTCTTCTATTCAGAATGATCATCTAGGGTCAAACAAACTCTTCAAGTTGATAGTCGTAATTTTTACTTTTTATTGACCCCTCCTTTTATTATATACTTATTTATTCACACTGTAGTGCTCATTCACAATATTTAGGAGGTGCCCGTGGTGTAATGGTTATCGTCGTAGGAAATGGACACGGCGACATGAGTTCAACTCGTGGACGAGACTGATTGCATTTCACATAGCACTAATACCCTTGGGAAAGGTATGAATCCAATTATTCTCCCTCCAGCTATGGGTAAATAGTAGGGCAGACTAGTTTCTTCAGCCTTGATGGGGCAAGTAGTCTAGGAGAAGGAAAACTCTGAATTCAAACCTGTTAAACTCTGCTTAAAAATTGACCTTGCGTCATATCCTGCCCGAGTGGAGGGGTTGGTAAATATATATTCACAATATTTAAGCCACTGTAGTTTCCTTAGCTTTTCCCCTCAGTCCATGGAGTTTAAATATACGTACAGTATCCCCAGAACAGGTGGTAAAACTCTCCCTGCAAAAAGGAGTGTCCTAGTTATGACACTAAAGTGAATCTGATTGTGAGTCTCCAGGTTAGAAGAGTGTGGAGTACCATTACTCCCAGGTCCACTCTGACTCAGACGGGTAATACCTGTTAAGGTCCTATGTTTGGGTTAAATCAGGAGTGGGCAAACTGCGGCCCGTGGGCCACATGTGGCACACTGCACTGTTCTGTGCAGTCCACGGGAACCTCTAAAAAAAATTTAAAAAGTAAGCACTTTTTCAAAAATGCAGATAATCTTTTGATTTTAAAAGATGTTGCCCTTTGATCATTCATAACCCAGTGATGTGGCCCTTCCACCAAAAAGTTTGCCCACCCCTGGGTTAAATAGATCTTTTTAAAAATTATTTGTATTTGATTGGAGTGTGTGCTAGAAAAAATTTTTTTTTAAAATATTACTCAAAAAATGTAAATATGAACATGATTCTTTAATTTTTAGATATAGAATAACCCTCAATTAGTTGATGTGCCATTAAAATAATCATTTCCATTGCTTTCTTTAGGAAAAGAAGGTTGAAACATTATGATTATAACAACCAAAACGAGGACAAAGGTGGGAGTCCCCGTGGTGTAAAGGCTAAAATGCTGGACTGCATCTTCAAAGTTAGTTTGATTGGAGTTCAAACGCACTATCATGTTTACTTTTGGACTAATATCCTTTGGAAAGGTATGAACCCCCTTAGCCCACCAACTATGGGTTTAAATAGTATTACTGCTATTCTTCTACAAGGATGGCTTTAGCATCAAATAACCTACAAAGGTTGATATGCCATTAAACAAAGAAACCAAACCAAAATGAGGACAAGTGTTATCTGTTAGATAAATTGTATATGTAATCATCTGTTTTTGGCAAAATATTCATAAACAGTACAATCCATATGCCATTGAAGTTGAATATACGATACTGCTTTCTTGAAAATGAATATGATTATAAAAATGAGACTGACTACACACATGCATGCACCAGTCTGCTGTATATTGCTATTATTGGTGGTGACTGCTACCAATGCAATTTGAATTATATTTTGGTTCCCCTCACACACACACACACACACACCTGAGAGTTTGCTTTGGTCACATCTCTTAAATTAAAATTCTAAGCAGAACTCACACTTTAACATGAATTGAATATGCTGTAAAAATCACATATAAGTTAAAAAAAAAAAAAAAAAAGACAAAATCTTATTCCATATCTAAATATTTATTCCATCTGATGTAGCATGTATTCTTCTATATTACAATCATTTGTATTATATTACTATAATGACAGAAAAGGCTGTCAAGTGAAATTTTGGGAAGGTATGATAATTACCTTATGAAAGACAGTCAATACATGCATTCCTTATTGACAGATTTGCAACTTACTTTCATCAGCAAAAGCATCAATAATGTGATCATATTTCAGAATCTGAACACAAGCTCTTTCAGTTGACAACACAGCTAATGAAAATAGCTTGTCTCCCATCATTGTAGATCTGTGAAATGTTTTATTTTCAGTTTGCTGAAATTCCTTTGAGTGCTATCATCAGTTAATGGGGCACGTTAATAAAAAGTGAAGAGCAATTGAGACATTTGCATACATCTCTTGGAGAACTTGGCAATTTTCAAGTTTTCTTCATTTTTTATAACAATCTGAACAAACCGTTTTAACTCTATCTAAAGGATTGATGTCCCCTATCTTCTCTGAAAATTCTGACATTTGGCCAGAAAGCTGTTTTCTCTGAATGCACTCATGAGATTCTCTTCTGTAAAGAGAAATAAAAACATATCAGCAATATTAAGCAACTGTTAAAATGATTCTTTACAGATTACAAAACATGGTCCCTCAACTGGAAAAAGAAGTCCTTCTTGAACTGATTTTTTGGGCATGAAGTTAATGATTGTATCCCCTGCTTCATCATCAAACATTTTTTTTCAATTCAAATTAGATGGAGACATGAGGTCTTCTTCAAATTCTGGGGCAGTTGTGGCAGTATCCATTTTGGTAATTTAAAAAAAAATGTTTGAGGTAACTTGATTTATTTCTTCATGACATCCAGTGAGATACCACTAGATTGAATTGTTTTACTAGCATTGTTAATTTAATAAAGAATGCCATATAAACTTATGACAAAACTCCATGATACAATTTGTATTATTAATGAACAAACCTCCACAGCTGTTATTCCATTTTTCTTCTTTATCAAGATCTCTTCAAGTTGTACCAGAGCCTTCAAAACATTTGCCAATGGGTATCTGATTAAGATTTCATAAACAATTGAACAGATGTCAAAGCTTTAGCAGACAATTTGGCATTGTCATTATCAACCAGATTCAGTGAATGGTTAGTGTACGGCACATAAAGATCTTTAGGATTTATTTTGCGGATTCATGATTGTAAAATAGTTTGCTTTCCTTTCATGTTGGATCCAATATCATATGTATGGCACCAATAATTTGAAAGATTTAGTTATAGGTCTTTCACTTGTTCCAAAAACATTTGTAACAACCCTTTACTCAAATTATAATTGACTTGGAGATAACTAAAAATTACTCCATTCACAGTGGCTTTTCCTGGATCATATTATTGAGAAAAGTCCTATTGTGTACTTGAAGAGTCTTTTGGTAAAAGTTAAGTCACTAAAAGAATGGAAGTTGTGTAAAGATTTACATCAAAGCATAGTATCAGGCACCATATAACATGAAGTTTGTTGGGATGGTAACTCCTCTCTTTACTCAAATTATAATTGACTTAGAGATAACTAAAAATTACCCCATTCACAGTGGCTTTTCCTGGATCACACTGGGTATAGCAAAAATTGTGTCGTGGATTGAATAGATTATTATATTGGTGACTTGAAAGGTTTGCTTTCATATTTTTGTTGTATCTGAGTACCATAACTCATGGTCACAATTATTTGAGTGTGTGGTAGACTACTCAAACACTTGTAGTAGAGGAAATGTATTATGGTTTAATATTTCCTCCTGCAAATCAATGTAAAACTATTCATGATAAATTAACAGCAACATATCTATTGTCTGAGTAAACCTAATAAAATGAATACTGAAATGACATGAAATATTAAGTGTACATTATAGAGAAAAGTCCTATTGTGTACTTGAAGAGTCTTTTGGTAAAAGTTAAGTCACTAAAAGAATGGAAGTTGTGTAAAGATTTACATCAAGGCATGGTATCAGGCACCATATAACATGAAGTTTTTGGGATGGGAACTCCTCCCTGCTTTCAGGACATGCACATACTCATATATGCACTCTGTAACCCCGTTTCCCATCTGGGCTATTGTGACATCTCTGCTCCGCGTGTGCGCAAAAACACCTATGTTAATGTAGCACCTAAGTAACCCATGCACTGAGCCGAAAGGTTCTCAGCCTAACTAAACCCAAAGGCATAAAATGAAATCCCTCGGCCATTATATTACATCTGGAAATCAACTCACTTTGTATTGTGTTGCCTGATGAAACCTTGGATTTTATCCTGTGTGATGATCATATTGTGCAACTCATTTAATTCTGAATCTCTCTTACCAAAAGCTCAAACAGCTCCAGAAAGTTTCCATTGTTGGTTGAGCCCTACACTTTTAAGTATCTAAAGGCAAAGTTTCTTTCTGAAAAAACATATCAATAAGTTACTCTAAAACAACCTTCCAAAACCATCTCTCCTTAAGAAAAAGATACATTTCTTATTTATAGTAGATTCATTGAAGATTTCTTCTTGAGCTGAATCCACTGGTTAAAGCACTTTAGATAGAAAGTAACAGATTTGTGATCCTTCAATTTTTTTTATAAGCTATTATGAAATGGACATTTTTTTCAAAGAGTTTGCAATAAAAGCAAAAGGCTTTATTAGTTTCCTCATGATACATAAGCCATGATTGAGAAGTCATTTTATTATTATTCATTACATGTTTGGAATGGACAGTTGAAAATCCTTGTAGGATTATATAGAAAGTCAATGTCTATTTGCTGAGGTTCATTGCTTTTTTTTTAAAAAAATTCTTTTTAAATCCCCACACATCTTCCTAAATGAATTTCAGTTGCACCACAGAATTTTGGCTCTAAATGGGGATGGGTGAATGGTTAAGAAAAGTTATAAGATAAATGGATACAATTTTTAAAATTACAATTTACACTGAAGAAGTGTAGATTAAGTATCAACTAAATGATAGCATTCAAAACAACTTAAGGATGTTTGTCCAAATAACAAATAGACTAATAACTTTTTCATCTTTTATAATTTTCATTTATCTAAGATTATTATTTCAACAAAATACAGAAAATTTATACTTGCTAAATATCTAAACATTTTTTTTGCACTGGAGCAAAATTAGTTTTCATATTTGAATTTGTTATGCTGAATCTCACTGACCTGACACTGGACTTCTCACCCCAAATTTCCTGGATATTCCAGAGTAACATTTTAACAGGATACCAGTTGAAGAAAAAAATAGTTAAAAGAATAAGAGAACCATATTGAAAAGTTTATAATTTGATATACAAGAGAATTTTCTACTGGATAAGTCTGTACAAAGACTCATTGATATTTTCTAAGAATTTTTATGAATTAATCTGAAATGGCACATAAATATTTTTCTTTGTTTCTGTTTTTTTCTTTTAGCCTGCATTAAATCCTGAGGGTCAGTCCACTTCTGATTATGTATTTCTCAACAGATGGAAGGCCAAAGGATTACAATTTCAACATGGAGAAGTAGTTTCTTTTGTGTAAGTACAAGCTTTTTATATATTTACAGTATTTTCCATCAGAGTGATTATTGTTTTTGATGGTATATAAGGTCCTATCTTATTTACATTTAATATGACAGTATTATGGACTTATGCTACATACAAAAATTTATCATCTGTGTCTAGTAATTATTAACCTACTAGATACCTTTTTGAGAAAGTTTTCAATACCATTGAATGGGGTATTATTTGGTGGAATTATTATTTATTAGATTTACTTAAGAAGTTCAAATCTTTTCCCAATTTGGTAAACAAATTTCTTTATGAGTGTTTCATAAGAAAATTTTAAAAGATTATTATCATTTCACTTCTTGTAAATTTTCACACCCATTTTAATAGGTGGTCTTCCACTGGAGTCTGAGTAATAGTAATTCACTTCAGGTTTGCAGGACTCTCCTGAGTATTCAAGCTGATCTTAATAATGCTGTTGTTTATATGGTCACAATTCTTCTTTTGATTTCCTATTCCTCTAGTTGGCAGTCCTGTTGACTGAGGTTGTAGTATACACTGACTGCATCTCTACTGGAGGGTAAAACTCCCTCCAAAAGTGTCCTGGATATGTCATTAAACCATTTGATGGCAAGGTTCCACTCCTGGTGCTTTGGGGAATGTGGAGTACCCTTTCATTGCTATTGCTTCTAGGTCCACTCTGGGCTGGAGTGGTAGCACCTAATAGGATCCTATCTATAGGTCAAATAGAAATGCTTGACATTTAAACTGTGTGCAAACAATTGACTTATGTCAAATCAAATTGTTTGAAATAGAGTAAACAAATGACTGATATTTAATTGAATTGTTAGTGATACATAGCAATACTTGAAACTATTTAACTGTGTGCAAATCAATTAGCTCAGGCTCATTTAAGAATGTTATCTACAAAATGTGTTTACAAATCATATATATTTGATATGTATGTATGGATAAAGAGGATTTGGCATTAAATAACCAACAATGGTTGATATGCCATAAAACTAAAGCAAGCCCTTGGGCACCATTTATCATTATTATGAATATTATTCCTTGTGAGGGTCTCACACCAGTTTTAACAGGTGATTTTTCACTGAAGTCTGAGTTACAGCAAGTCTTCAGGACTCTTCTAAGCTGATTTTAGCAGTGCTGTGGTCTGGATGATCTTGTTTCTGCCTCTGATCTCCAGTTCACTTTGGGTTTTTTGAGTACCATTTCAAGGGCACCAACTACAATTAGTATCACTATCACATTTCACAGGTTTTTTTTCAGCTCTCTGGCAAGATCCAAGTATTTATCTATCTTTTTGCTTTCTTTCAATTTCACTCTGTGGTCTGCTGGGATGGCAAAATCCACTTGACAAATTTTTTTCTTTTTATCAATTTATACTTGGTCTTCTGGCCAGAATTGGTGATCCATTTGTATATCAAAGTAAGTTCCAGAGAATTGTATACATTTATTTTTCTAGAGCAGATTCTGGTTTGTGCATATACCATTCATCACTATGGTCAAATTTTAATCTTTTGCACAATCCTAGTGGACTGCCTTTCCTATCCAGTCATGCCTGCTTTTGTTATTTTTACTGCAACTATTATAACAATAAAAATAGTTAGGTTTGGAGCTAACAAATTCTGGAAATTTCCTGCTAGGTATTTTTTGGCATTTAAAAAACTGCTATACAATCTATCCATCTATCAACTAATTGACAAAGTTTGTACAGCTTGTCTAAATAGAAATTTATTCTTGTTTATTGTACCATGATATAAAAATAAGTCAATTAGCAAAGCAAAAATTACATTTTATAGATTTTCTTGTGATGCCAGAATGAAACCATTGTTCCAGACCAGAAGTCAACAGAATTTGAATTATTGAGTTTCACTTGCTTCAGATAAATCATAAAAAAATATTCTTTGAATTTTATTCTTATTTGCTTTGTCTAATTTAATTAATAGAATATATAAGGTTTCCAATTTATCATATTCAGCTTATAATTAGTAGGCAAATTAATACTGTAAAACTATGGTTTGTTATTTGGTGTAATGATAGGATATTCTTAAAATGTGTAGATACTCTGTTAATAGCATGTTAATAGATATCCATATGTTAATATTTGTGACATTGTTGGGTCTTAAGGAAGAACTTAAGCAGAGACAAAGACATAATAAGAAGATTGTATCAGATATAAGATCACAGAAAAAATATCACTCACTTTATTAATGTGCTGCAACCTCCTCCTGGACTGGTCCCAAATTTAGATGATGTTAAGTGGTATGAATGAGGGTGAGAGCAGTTTGACTAGCCCCCAAATTTAAGTAATTATTTGTCCTCTGTCAACTACTAATTAGCTATGACCCTTTTCAAAAATCCACAAAACTAGAGTGTGACCATTTCTCAATCCCTATGTGAGAGTTCCTGTGATTGATGCTTTGTTGTCAGTCGCAGTCAATCCTCAGGTTCATTAGTGGTGAGAGTTGACCAATACATTACATTTTTTTTGTTAACATATGAATTAAAGTTGAAAGAAGTCTTTAAAAATTATAAATACATGATACTTGATTTGAGGTATCTAAAATGTTTAGGAAAAAACAGAATGTTACAAAGTTCTAAGTGGATAAACTATGAAGACATTTTTTGTGCAGAGGTTTGTTTTTAAGTTGAAGAGAATTGTTGTGCAGTTAAAAGAAATATGTTAATTGATGGTTATTAAAATGAAATTTATTATTCTTTATCATAAATGTGTTTAACTTCCAGCTTATAATCATGGCTGTAAATAGGCAACAAAGGTGTGTATACATTTTTTTTTGGGGGGGAAGGAGCACGTAGACTTGCTCTCTGTCTCTCTATATAACTATATATAGTAAATCTTTGTAGTTATTAACTCTTGTAAAGAATTCCGTCAAATTAACTCAGTTATTATTGTTTCAGAATATTGTATGGGGGGGTGTCCTTGTGGTGTAATTGTTAAAGCGATTGGCCGTGGGATTGTTGTAAGCGAGTTCGAACTCCAGTTTCACTATTATGTTCACTTTTGGACAAATACCCTTGGGAAAGGTAGGAATCCTCTTATCCTCCTAGCTATGGATTAAATAGTACCACTACTGTTCTTAAAGGATGGCTTTAGCATTAAATAACCTACAAAGGTTGATATGCCATGAAACAAAGAAACCATAGAATATTCTATGGCTTAGCTATAAATAAATTGGTATTCATAAAGACTGTTAATCTGAATTTAAAGTAAGAAAAAGAAAGCAGCATAGCTTAAATTGCTTTATGATTATAGCTGATGTGATTTTTGTATTTTGCTAATTTGCTATTATTCTTTTGAATAGATTTGAAGTCCTGGTAAATTGAAACTAAAACTTAATTTTTTTTATTTATGACAATTCATACAGGTCCATTTCGATTTCTATGCTATTTTGTGTATTTGTGTGAGAAATTATACTTAACAATAATTTCATTTTTGGATATTATCTTTTGATTTTATAGTTTTTTTTTGTGTATGTGCAGATTAAAGGTTTCTTAACTTAGCTAGAAATTTACAGAAACAGAAACACAAGAAACTTGTTGGCTTTAGTAGAATCAAGTTTAAGTCAAGCCATTTGTTGTTGATGATGATGATGCTTCCAATCTCTGAGAGGCAAACTAGGAAACACAATGGAGAATTTTCTGCTGTCCATTGTTGAAGGAAAAATGACATCCTGTTCATCTCACTTCATTCATCCTGATTTTCTTCTTGCCTATCTTAAATTGTTCTCTTCTTTCTAAGGCAGGTTTCCTTCAAATTGTCTAGTGAAATTAACCTTGCTATAGAATTGATTGCTGTCTTTGATTCTTACTTGACTGCTGGCACTGTTTCTGTGTACCTCACTCATTTTCACATCACTTCCAAAGTTTGTTCATTGAATCTGTAGGCTATATGGGGAGATATTGTTAACAAAATCTACAGTCTTGGGGTACTTTAATACACTACTCTCATAAGATGTTAGTTAGGATTATGTCTTTTTTTCTGAGCTAAAACCTTTTCTTTTATCATTGGATAATAGAAAACTTTGATTTTGATATTTTTCTATCATCAAGACTGAAGGCAGGGGTACCCTCGTGGTGTAATGGTTAAAGCAACAGACTGTGGAATCATAGTAAGCGAGTTATAACTCCAGTTGTACTATTACGTTCACTTTTGGACAAATACCCTTGTGAAAGGTGTGAAACCACTTATCTTTCCAGCTATGGGTTAAATAGTACCACAACTGTTCTCTAAGAAGGATGTCATTGGCATTAAATAACCTACAAAGGTTGATATGCCATTGAATCAAGAAACCAACCAACCAACCAAGACTTAAGGCAGAGTATTCACACACAATTGGATGTCTCTTAAGAAAGAAAAAAAATCTTTCTTTTCTTAATCAGTTTCCTTTATGATCCTAATTGAAATTCAATGATTTCTCAAGTCCTATATCAACCCTGTTGGTGGGGCTTAGAATACGCTGACCATATGCCCTCCCCACCACCCCAAAAAATGGGTGCTCTTGGTATGATACTAAACTGTATATGTGAGGCTCCAGTTCTGAGGAGTATGAAGTACCTCTTCATTACCATTATTCCCAGATCCACTCTGACCCAGAATAGTAGTACCTGTTAGGGTCCTATTTGTGGTCAAATAAAAAATGTTTAAAAATCTTTCATATTTGATAGGACTATGAAAATTAAAATAAAATAAAAAAAACTCGACAAAAAAATGTAAATATGTGAACATAAAAGGAACAAATTCCCTCGCTAAGTTGATAACCTAATGAAGAAATCATGTTTACTTTATGTTATGCTGTTAAAATCAATTATTGAAAAAAAAAAAACAAATCAATCATTGAAAAAAAAAATTATTTGATTCATTTTACTTTTAAATTCTGAGTTAACAATTTTCTTTTTCATGCTTAAAATTATGTAAATAAGTCATGGAAATGGTTATACTTCATTTTTTTTATTAATTTGAATATTTATAAATATACTTCTTGCAAATTTTATTTGATATTCCTCATAGACATTTTTCTTCATTTGGAGAAAAAGCCCAACTATATTCACCATTTGATCATTTTCATAGACATCATATATGTATTTTTCATGCTATTTTTGTATCAAAATTATGCTTAGTAATTACTTTTACTGATTATTTGGAAATGCCTTTTAAAAGTGAAAAAAAGCAATTCCACATTTTATGAAATAGGGAAAATGAGATACATTTTTCTCCTATTTCTATATCTATGTCTTTTTTTTTCAATGTGAGATCTTGTTTACTTTTATTAAAAAAAAACCTTTAATGTTCATTGGTAGAACATTGAATTATAGTCAACAACACTAGAGATTCCTATCAAAATCAGGTCAAAGATAAATGCACCTTTGCAGTTAAGTCTTTCCTGTCTTTTTTTTCATTTTTTTTTTTTACTTCAAGTAAAAGAAGAGAATCGAAAAGGAAGTTACAAAAATATCATTTTGCTTCATTCATCTCTCATTCAGTTTGAAGGATTTTAAAATGAAAATTAATTTTTATTCTTTTTGGTGTTCTTAATATAAATAAAAAACCTGTTATATGTTTTAAATATGATAAATTATTTCAAACATATTTAACATCTTTGTTTTTATATAACATTTTTAGAACCTGTGAATTTTAAACAAACAAGTAGAGGCTTCAAACTTTCATCTCGTCTTGCAATAAGTTTTGAAGGAGCCAGACAGTTCTGTTTTTTTTTATTATCCTGCTTACCCCTATCCAAATTTTTTTTCCTCACCATTTTAGTCAACTACTTAATGAGTTTCTCATCATTAGATTATCAGAATTTTTGTTGTTTTTTTTTTTTTTTTTTTTTTTTTTTTTTTTCAGATGAATTATTTTCACTTTACCAAATATTTTTATTAGATAAAATTTTCACTATTCTAAGCAGGATAATAGAAAAAAAGAATTCTAACTCCTTCAAAACTTATTGCAAGATGAGATGAAAGTTTGAAGCCTCTACTTATTTGTTTAAAATTCACAAATTCTAAAATGTTACATCAAAACCACCAAAAACCTTTACTCAATTGTTGTCAATATCATCTCCTTATATCACCCATTTCTATACTCCTATATTTATCTTATGGAGGTCCTCGTGGCATAACAGTTATCTCATAGGAAGTGGACTTGCCAATTATTTCAAACCCTGAACAAGACTGTTTGCTTTTCACATAGTGCTAATAGACTTAGGGAAACAGCCCAGTTGGCTGGGGTTGTAGAATACACTGACTGCATCTCTGCAGAGGGGTAAAATCATCCCTCCCAATGAGAGTCCTGTATATGACATTAAACCATTCGATGACAAAGCTCCAGCCTTGAGGAATGTGGAGTAGTCCTTCATTGCCTTTGCTCCCAGGTCCACTCTGACTCGGAGTGGTAGCACTTGATAGAGTCCTATCTATCAGTCAAATAGAACAAATTGTGTGCAAACAAATGACTGGTGTTAAATTATGATTGTTATATTGCAGTACTTGAAACTGTGTGCAAAAAAGAGCTCAGGCTCATTCAAGAATCTTATCTGCAAAATGTATTTACAAATCATACATATATTCAATATATGTGTATAAACACGATTTGGCATTAAATAACCTACAATGGTTGATATGCCATAAAACCCAACCCAATCAAACCCTTGGGAAAAGTATGAATCCAAGTTTTCTGCATCCAGCTATGGGTAAATATTGGGGCAGATTGGGCACTTTAACCTTAGTATGGCAATCAGTCTAGGAGAAAGAAGACTGAATTCAAATCAGTTGTAGACCTGGAAAGGGATGGGCTCTACCAGGCTATTTCTGTCCAAGACATGCTACATGAGTAGTGCCTCCATAACCAAACCTAGTTACGATGATGATGATATTTGTCTTATGATCAACCAACATCATAATTAATCCCTTTCTTTTCTAAACAGCTTTTTACTTATCACAGAAAATATATATTGTACTTTGTCACTTTTGGCAAAAAGCCACGTTTATAGAATAGACAGTAAGGAATGAACTTTTTCATGGCTGTATACAATTCAGCTGTTTCACATAACTTAAATTTTATAGAAACAACACTTACTAGCTTATCATCAAAAGAAAAAGTTTTATACTCACAGGATCTGTGATGAATCAATTTGATAGAAAAGACATTAAAAAGTATTGATCACTTTATTTTACAATGACTTGACTCAAGATTTTTTTCATTTTACAATGCTACAACAATAAGACAAGTCACATTCAATAATTATCAAACTGTAAAATATTCATTTTTTTTGTGAGCAATTGGTGACCTATTGATATTGTATGATAGTGATATTGATGTCAAAATAAAATTGCAGCATCTTTTTAGTTTTGTGTCTCATTAGTTTTCAGTAGTATTAACATCTCCCTGTATTTAATTTATCATAAACTTACTTTTACTCTCTCTCTCTCTCCCCATTACTATTATACACAAGTGATAACATTTTATAAAATTGTTTGGATGTTCAGCTAACTTAGGTTCTGTTAGGTTTTGACATGATTAAAAAAAAATTACAATAGATCTATCAGAATGGCATTCCACTGTAAGTAGGAGTATTTGTATGTTTGTTTTGAAATGCATGGCATTTGAATTCACTCTGGTTTCATTTTATACATGAAAGAGGGTCCAGAAACAATTATTTTCATGTATGTGCTTATGTAGGGAACTGTACAGCCTTGGTCTCTTGAAAAGACCTGACTAGGACCAGGAGTAAGATACACCTTAGCAAGTATTAGAATTTTGAACAAAAATTTTGAATAATGTGAGTATAATGATGATATTGTTTTGCCAGATTGACCCTTGCCAATTGTTTCTCTTTTACTTTATATGCCATAATACTCTATCTTGGTCTCTGGTTAATTGACCAATGGGAAATTTACTCAATTTTATTTTGGCTGCCATTCAGATGCTTCATATTGTTTCTAATAAAAACCGTGCTGCTGGCTTGGCCTACAGAGACTGCACTTGTAAGATGCTATGCCATTATTTGCTTATCGTTACCTCTTTTCAGTCCCTAACAAAAGTGACTGAGCCAAGAAATTGTCAATAAATTATGTTTGTTTCTTTTTTGCCTCCTATTCTCTCATATTTCAAATTTTTGCTAGCAAGGCTGTTGTCTTCATTTATTATTATTTTAAAAATGGTTTTGGAATTTCTGAAGGAATTTATAAACTGTAAGCCATTCATTTATTCTCAGTATTCACTTGATAAGGCTTACCACAAGAGTTAATTGTCAGTTTAAAAACAAATGGAATAATAATCCATTAAAATTGTGCAAATCAATATTATGGGATTAAATAATAAATGCATTTATAGACACAATAGAATCTTAGGTTCTTGATAGGTAATGCTTGTCATACTTTTAATTAAAATAAGATATATATTATTGGAAGGAAATGATAAACTATATGGCAAAATTCAATCAGATGTGTTTTAATCCTCAGTAACAAATATGGATAATGAAAAGCTTTGAAAAACAAATTAATCTAATCAATTCTCATGGAGAATAAACATGTACAGTTGAACTAAAAGTCAAACTGTAAAGATTTCCCTAAATTCTCTTAAACAATGAAAGAGAAAAACTTTATCTATTAGGTAATTTTAAAACCTAAACAACTCTTATAACTCTGAAAATCTTTTTACTGCTTAACAAACAACTCATTGTTAAATTTTTTGTTAATATTTCAATGTTTATTTGCATCATCATCATAACATCAAGAATGGAAGTGACATTCTCTATTTTTTTTCTTAAGTATTATAAGCATATTTGGTTATGATTTCACTCCTTGTGAGTTTTTTTACACCAGAATTAGCTGGTGGTCTTTCACTGGAGTCCAAGTGATAGCAAATTTCAAGTTTCCTGAACTCTTCTGAGTATCCTAGTTGATCTTTTCTGGATGATCTCAATTCCTCCTCGGATTACCAATTTCTCCAATATTTTTTCTAAGCATTTGGAAACCACTCCAAGTGGACCAACTACAATTGGTATCACCATCATTTAGTTCTCTAGCAAGGTCCAAGTATTTGTTTATAGTTTTGCTTTTCTTTTTTTATTTCATTCTAACTCTGTAGTCTACTTGAATGGCAAAATCCATTGGCAAATTCTTTTTTTTTAATTAACACTAGGTCTAGTCTTGCCGGTTTAGCTGATCTGTTCATATCTCAAAATCCCAGAGAATTTTATGCATCTTATTCTCTTGGACAGATTCTGGTTTGGTAATATGGTCAAATTTTGATCTTTTGGATGATTCTCAGTGGATCACCTTTCCTACCCTGTCATGCATAGTCTTCTATTCCTTTTGTGCTATTTTTGCTACATTCACTTATGGGATTTACCATTTCATCTCTATCTCCTCATAACCTACACTTGCTATTCTCTTATATGTTATCAATTTTCGCTTTAATATAAGTAAAGTTGGTGACCTTAGTCGAGGGTGACCTGAAGGCTCCCTTTTCAATAGCTACTACACTGAGGTGTAGGGGAGGGCACTACTCAATTCCCTGGATTGTTCCACTTTACCCTTAATCCTAACCTTATAATGCTGAGTGCTAAGCAAGGCAGCATCAAGTACCATTTTTTGAGTCGTTGGTATGACTCAACCTGGGATTGAACCCCGGTCTGCCAAACCATTAACGAACACTCTACTCAATGGCCCGGTAATATAATTGATCCTGATGACATTGTTTTGTGCTGCTATTCGAAGAGATTTAGTTTCTCTCTTGAGGTTTCTCTTTCTTAGCCATGTCCAGGTCTTCTTTAGCAGTTTTTCTCTTGAAGTATCCATATAGTTATTTTTCTTCCCATTTTTGTCTTAACAGTTTTTGTTGTTTTTCTATTTGCTTTTATGTTGCCATTGCTGTTACTGGCTGCTGTCTTTCTTCATTCTTTTTAAATGTATTCTTTGATTCCTTGTATTGCTGCATCAATGCAAACCTCATTGCTGGTTAGTCTTCTTCCTCCTTTTCTTGACACCTGTCATCTCTTTCTGTAGAGCTTTGTATATAGTCAACAATTTCCTTTTTTTTCCCCCGCAGTCGGCTGGGGCTGTAGAATACACTGACTGCATCTCTGCAGAGGGGTAAGACTACTCCAATGAGTATCATGGATATGACTCTATACACTCTGATGGTGAGGCACCAGTAATGCTGGAGCTTTGGGGAATGTGGAGTACCTCTTTATTGCCATTGCTCTCTGGTTCACTTTGACCCAGAGTATTAGCACCTGAAAGGGTCCTATCTATGGGTCAAATAGACTTAAACTGTGTACATATGCTAAACTGAATTGTTTGAAATGGAGCTGGCTTTTGACATTCAACTGTGTGTAAAAAAAAACAAAAAAAAAACTGTGTACTTATGCTAAACTGAATTGTTTGAAATAGAATTATTAAATGTATGAAAATGGATTTGGCATTAAATAACCTGCAATGGTTGATATGCTGTAAAACTAAACCTCGTCTTTTAGTCCATTTATCTGAATTACTCCCTTGTCTATTTTAAGAATAATCCCGAGTATTTTACGAGGATGGCCCAGGTATTTATTCTTTTGATGTCTGTTGCAGAGCTTTGTTTTGAGAAGTTTTCTTGTTCTTCTGAGGTACTCTTTTTTTTTTTTTTTTCAATTCAGTTTGATGGTATCCACTTCCAATAGTATCAAGTACTTGTAATTTTTCTTCTTTCCCAGCATTCTAATTCTTTCCTGATTTGGTAGTACTATTCCTTTCATTGCTTCTCTTTTCCCCATGTTTCATTTTAGGCATGGCACACTTCTCAATGTTTACTTCTATTCCTATATCCTGGCTGTATATTCTTATTGTTTGTATCAATCTCCAGTAGTGAGAGTGAGTCTCCCTGGAAGATGCCTCTTTGAATTTTCAACTCTGCAAGGCTTTTTCCTCATGCTACTTATTTCACTTTCTAATTTTTTGTCACTTTTATGATGGAATTTATGACTCTTGTATATTTTGTACTTTTTCAGACATTCTATTATCCAAGTTTGGGGGACCATATCATAGATTTTTTGTAGTCAATCCATGCTGTGACTACATTTTCTGCCTGTTTTGACCTCTGTGAGGATATGCTGACCTTTATATATAAGCCCTTCTATTCCTCTTGTTCTCCTGTGACATCCCTTCTATTTCTTTGGAAACAGTCTGTGGTATACATGCGAGTAATATATTTCTTGTCTTATCTGTGCAGCTAGGATTGTCCACATCATGGGTAGACATGTTATTGGTCTGTAGTTGCTTGGGATGATGCCTTTTTGAGGGTTTTTCTGGATCAGGACAGTATAAATATCTATATTAAAAATGCAGGAAACTTTTTATCTGTCCTTTATAGATAACTGAACAGTTTGGTGTACAGCTACCAAATATATACATATTGGCCCTTGGGCAAGGTTATGCTAAAAAAGATTTTTTTTTGTTCTTCATAGAGAAAGGGAGGAGCTATCATTAAGAGGGAATGTTTCAATCAACACTAAACAATAAACAAAACTCATAACATAGTGTTGGCTGAAACATTCAAATGACTGCTACCCATTCTATTCACCAAAAATACCCACCAAGAATGAAACACGTGTGTGTGTGTGTGTGTGTATTTTTCGGTAATGATAAAGAAAAAGTAAATCAATGTAATTTATTGAAAGCAAATGTTTCTTTCATCTATTTGCAAAAAGAATCCATTAGAGTGTTCGCCAATGGCCCGGGAGACCTGGGTTCAATCCCAGGTCGAGTCATACCAAAGACTTTAAAAATGGAACTTGATACCACCTTGCTTAACACTCAGCATTATAAGGTACGGTTCAAGGGTAAAGTGGAGCAATCCAGGGAATGGAGTAGCGCCCTCCCCTACACCTTGGTGTAGTAGCTATCGAAAAGGGAGCCTTCGGGTCACCCTCGACTATGGTCGCTAACTTTATATAAGTAAAAAGTAAAGTTAGCGATTGTATTCTAGGGCAACCAGAAGGCTCCCTTTTCAATAGCTACTACATTGAAGTGTAGGGGAGGGCACTACTCCTTTCCCTGGATTGCTCCACCTTACCCTTGATAACTACCTTATATTGCTGAGTGTTAAGCAAGGTGGTATCAATTACCATTTTTAAAGTCTTTGGTATGACGCGACCTGGGATTGAACCTAGGTCTCCCGGACCATTGGCAAACTCTCTACCCATTCAGCCAATGAGCTGGTAAATTGATGTTATATAAACGCTACTAGTTTGATTCAATAACACCTGTGAGATTTTGCCCAGTTGGCTGGGGCTATAGAATACACCGACTGCACTTCTGCAGAGGGTTAAGTCCCCCCAATGAGTGTCCTGGATATGGCACTAAATAATCTGATGGTGAGGTTCCAGTGATGCTGGCGCTTTGGGGAATGCAGAGCACCCCTTCATTGACATTGCTCCCATGTCCACTCTGGCCTGGCCTTATCTATGAGTTTAATAGAACTAATGGCATAATTATTCTAAACTGAATTATTTGAAATAGAGGTGTTTTTGACTATTAAACTACTTACATTTAAACTGCAGGCTTATGCTTAACTGAATTATTTGAAATGGAACTGTTTTTTGACTCTGAAACTGTACTTACACTAAATTGATTTGTTTAATATAGAACTGTTGTTTGAATTAGAACTGTTTAACTCAACTGAATTGCTTGAAATAGAAATGTTTTTGACAAATAAACTGTGTACTTACATTTAAATTGCGTGTTTATGCTAGACTGAATTGTTTGAAATGGAACTGTTTTTGACATTGAAACTCTACTTACACTAAACAGAATTGTTTAATATAGAACTGTTTTGACATTTACCTGTGTGTAAACAAAATGTGTACTTATACTAAACTGAATTGAAACTGTTTGACTAAACTGAATAGCTTGAAATAGAAACGTTTTTGACAATTAAACTGTGTACTCATGCTAAACTGAATTGTTTGAAATAGAACTGATTATTTATATAAAATAACCTATGAAGGTTGATATACCATAAAACTCAACCAGCCAACCTGTGAGATTATTGATTGAAATAGCTTCCACTGTACATAAGCAAGCAATGAACTTCCAACTTGTCTTATTACATTTCACTTGGTTAGTGTTTGGTTAAAGAGTACTGCCAATACAAATTATCATGTGTTTTAGGAGTGGAATAATTTTCTGTGTTTGTTTCTTATGGAATTAATAATAGTGACATTTGCTTGTAATTATCATCTGTAGATTTTATTTTTAGATTTGCATTATTAGCAGTAAAATTTATGAATTGGAAAACCTTAATTGTAATTGGAAAACAGCTAAAAAAATGTTGGCAAATAATATTTCCAAATTGATAGATTTGTATATCAAGTAAGTCAGTTTCATTGCATTATTTAAAGGTAAAGAATTTATAAGCAGTTTTAATGATTTTTTTTTTCCTTTTTAAAAGTATCGTTTCCATCATGGCATCAGTTTGAGTCAATCGTTCGTTCAGTTATTGATTTATTGATTTTGATGGCATGCCAACCCACCTTGGATTATCTTATGCTTAGAGGTTAGGAAATTGCATTCATTATATGTTCACATTTATATTTTTTGTGTAGTTTCTGAAGTTTTTTGCACAATCCTATAAAATACAAATAATATTCAAACAGGTTTACTTGATTCATACATTCAGAGTAGACCTGGGAGTAATGTCAATGAAGGGGTACTCTACATTTTTCAAAGAACCAGAGCCTTACCATCAAATGCTGTTTAGTCTCATATGGTCTTCTGTTGAGGATTCAGTCTGTATATTTTAAGCTTTGCCAACAGGGTGTCTTTTAATCATAGATTTTGTCCTAGTTTCTCTGATAAATTTAAACTTTTAATGCAAAATATTACATGTAAACCCGAGAGTGGATTTCTTACAAATTATAATTTTTATTATGATGCTTTGATTGAAGAATGTAATTACTGAAATGTGATAGAAATAACTCAGATGAGGTTATTTCTTTGAATAATTTGTGAGATAAGGAAAATTATTAATCAGAGAACTTTAGTCAACATGAAGAAGTCAGGAAAAGAAATTGGCAGAAACTTGATTAAAGATGAATGTTTATCTAAATAACTTTAATAAATGACTTTCTTGTAAATTTGCCTAAGAGAGAAGAAAAATTAAAATATAGTCACTTTTTGGATAAAATCTTCAAATGTTTAGACAAAAATATATCCTCAAAGGGTTGAGAATCAGACATTTTTAAAAAAAATTTTTATTTTATGGAATAATTGTACTTTTATTTTTTTTAATAATCTTTGCCATTGTTTAACTATCCAGAAAAACAAAAATCTCATGATGTAAAAGTTGCAACTGAATTGAACATGCCTTGTTGACCCAATCGATTAAAGAACATGAGATCTCACTTGAAACATTAATCCTGCTGCCTCTTTTCTGAATCATTCAATATTAGAATTATCAATCTGTACAACTTCCATCTGTCAAATAAATCTATGAAAAACCAAGATAATCAATAGTTCAATATTCTTGCTGTCCTTTACAAATATATTACACCAATATCTTGACTATGCAGGTAGATTATTAGGTTAAAGGTTTCAAATTTTTTAGTTTTATAACAGTATATTCACAATGGAAAAAGAAACTTTGACACATATTTGGAAATTTTTGGATGGCCTTGTGAGATGAATATCTATTTTTGTCCTGCTTTTATTTGTTTTTTTTTCATGTCAAAATTTTACTATCTAAGAACAAGCAAATGATTTTGAAGGCAAAATTTATGTAACTTAAACAAAATTTGTCTAAATCTCTAAGTTGAGGAATCATTTTTTTTCCTACATAGTTTCCAATATATCTAAAGTAAGTAAAGTTGTCTCCCTTTAGTCGAGGGCGACCAGAAGGCTCCCTTTTCAATAGCTACTACACTGAGATGTTGGGGAGGGTGCTACTCCTTTCCCTGGATTGCTCCAACCTACCCTTAATACATACCTTATATCACTGAGTGTTAAGCAAGGAGGTATCAAGTACCATTTTTAAAGTCTTTGTTATGACGGGACCTGGGATTGAACCCAGGTCTCCCGGATCATTGGTGAACACTCTACCCACTGGACCAATGAGCAGTTACTAATATATCTAATATGAGGAAAATACTCCAAGATGTGTAAATAACATGAATTTTAAACAAAAAGTGATGTCTATGTAAAATGTGCAAATGCTATTTATTTTATTTTTAGATAATTAAATTCATTAAGTTATGTGATGGAAATTGACACTTATTCATGTACAGTTTTTTTTCAACCCACTTAAAAAAAGATATGTCACCAGAAGAGAAGAATTTTTTCCTACACATTGTAATATGCTTCTTAGATTTTATAGAAATTATAATTTGGAATCCCACAAGAGTCTAATGGTAGCAGAGTTTTGAAAGTTATTGGAAATTTGGTGTGATCTTTAAGAGTCAACTCTATATTTCTCTATAGACTATTTATCATATGTGAAGATATCCTGCTATATGTTTCTGTAATACAAGGAAATGGGATTTGTGAAGAATTTGACTTGGATCACCTGGATTTGATGAAATAGAGAATGACAACTGTAAAATGATCATTGATTGAGTAGGACTCCTGGAGATTTACCTTAAGTTTTCAGGAGGTAGTAAAATGTTGAGCTTGTTCAAAGAGTATGATATAGTCTTATCTTTTTAGATATAGGATTCACTAGTCCATCAAATCCCAGGTAAGATTCTTGGAGTTATCCTATTCCATATAACCAATTTGATGTAAGGAGAAATTCAAGAACCCATTATATTTATGTCTGCAACATTTCGCCAAGAATACTGGAGATGTACTACATATTATTTTTTTAATGTTTTTCAGCTGAAGGGATTTTATAAAATATGTAATGACAAGGATCTATTCTCTGCTTTCTTTAATGTTGTCTTGAAGAAGTTGAATGACTTTAGAATAAACTGTTTTCATCTTTTAGATGTTATCAATACTGCTGAATAAAAGGACAAGAATTTCCATTGGCCTTATGAGTAGAGTGTTTGCCAATGGTCCAGGAGACTGGGGTTCAATCCCAGGTCAAGTCATACCAAAGACTCAAAAAAATGGTACTTGATGCTACCTTGCTTAACACTCAGAATTATAAGGTATGTATTAAGGGTAAAGTGGAGCAATCCAGGGAATGGAGTAGCATCCTCCCATACATCTCTGTGTTGTAGCTATTGAAAAGGGAGCCTTTGGGTCACCCTCGACTAAAGTTGCCAACTTATTAATTAATTCATCATCATCATCATATCGTGCTGGCAGCACGGATATCCCTGACCCTCTCTCGCCACTCCTCCCTATCGTTCATCGCCCTAGGCAGGTCTTCAGGACAACAACCTGTATCCTCACATAGCTGCTGAATGTACGTTCGTGCTGGTCGTCCTGCTTTTGCGCGGCCATGTGTGGGGATCCATAAGAGTACATCTCTTATGAGTTCATCTCTGCTTCTCCAGCAATGTCCTGCATGTCTGGTTCGCCTAACTTGAATAGTTTTCGTGATAGGGGGCAGGTGGCCGTACAGTTGGTGTCTTGTGGGGTGTTGCTGCCAGGACTTGTTGAGGATTGCACGCAGCATTCTTGTGTAATTGCCATCTAGTTTCTTCTCCAGCCGTTTTGTTAGCGTCCATGTAGTGCATCCATATAGCAGTATCGATGTGACCGCTGCCTGGAAGAAACTGCGTTTCATTTTATCGGTTAGGTCTGATTTCCATATAGTCGATAGCCTATTGATAGCTGTCCATGCTTTCGTTAACCTCGTTTCGATGTCCTTTTCGGTTGATTCGACGCTGCTTCCTAGGTACGTGAATTTGTCTACTAGTTTAAGAGGGGTTCCTTTTAGAGTGGAGATGTCCCCCGTTTGGTTATAGCACATATATTCCGTTTTGTGTGCATTAACATGGAGGCCTATGCTTGCTGCTGCTCGTTCCAAACTATGCAGAAGTGTTTCGGCTTGGTCAGGTGTATTTGCCAGTATCGCTATGTCATCGGCGTAGTCGGCGTCGGTAATTGTTGTTGCGGGGTATCTTCTGCTTCTTTTCTTCGTCAGTTCGAAGCCATTCTCTTTGATTTTGTCAATCGATGTTCTAAGTACGTAGTCTAGACAAATGATAAAGAGATACGGAGCCAGCGTGTCCCCTTGTAGTACTCCTGCTACAATGTCGAAGTATTCTGTGTCTCCATCTGGTGATCGTACTTTTACTTTAGTGTTTCTATAGAGAATCGTTATTGCCGCTACGGTTTCTTTAGGTATGCCGTACGCTCAGTTTCAAAAAATTCTAACATTGACCTATTTTAATAACATTCAAAAAATACCATAACAGATACTAATATAATAAAATAAAATACCATAACAGATACTAATATAATAAAATAAAATACCATAACAGATACTAATATAATAAATCATTTTAATAAATGAAATTAGCTTTGGTTATATATCCTTTCTAATCTAATTTTGAATCATAAATAAAAAGTAAGATAAAGTTAGAGAGAAGTAGAAGTTATTATAACTTAGTGCCCGTGGTGTAATGGTTATCATCGTAGGAAATGGACACAGCGACACGAGTTCAAATCCTGGACGAGACTGATCGCATTTCACATAGCACTAATACCCTTCGGAAAGGTATGAATCCAATTATTCTCCCTCCAGCAATGGGTAAATAGTAGAGCAGACTAGGTTCTTCAGCCTTAGTGAGGCAACTAGTCTAGGAGAAGGAAAACTCTGAATTCAAACCTGTTAAACTTCGCTTAAAAATTGACCTTGTGTCATATCCTGCCCGAGCGGAGGGGTTGGTAAATATTAATAACTTAGTTTTGGTTTTTTATGCTTTGTAGATAATTCTTGTTTAAGTGGATTTTTATTCAATAATATCATTCTGTTATTCTAGAATTGTTAAATGTAATCAGATTGTTTTGAAATTGTAAGTTTTACATACAAGTTTGAGTTCCGTCACTCAAGTGGGGACATATGCACAAACAAACTCTCTGATTTGCAATTTTATTTGTTCATTGTCATTTTTTAATTTTTTTTTCCGAATTCAAGGAAATAAAATCTTTTTTTCTATCTTAGTTGATTAAATGAAAGATGAACATTGATGCTTATAAGGTGCAATGTTATTTACATAGGAACTCAACCCTGCTTTTCTGCAGACTTTCTCGTATAAATTCAACTTAATCCATCAAACATTGACATTGTCTACTTCAAAGAAATATTCTTGATTTCAATCCAATCCTTTTGAGAAATGCAGAGAAATTGAACATTTTCAGGGAAAAAATATATTTTGAGTGTCATGCAGTATTTTATAGGGAAATTTCTTATACAGCCAGAATCAAATGTCCAAAATTGAAACTACTTCTGCTCTACCATAAAAATATTTGTTTCATTATCTCTTTTTTTCTTTGTCAGTGCAGATATCCCAAATATTTCTGAGAATGGTTGGATGACTGAAATGAAAGCAAATGGCTGCAGCAGCCATGATTTAGGGAAATTTTGATATTTTGATTGATAATTGGTTGATCTTGCTAATGGATATTGTGATTGGACTTTGAATTTTTGAGCTGCGATATGGTTCAGTGATTTTATTGGATTAATTTGCTTTTTTTCATTCATTTTTTAGTGAATCAAGAAATTCAAAGAGTAAACTGGGTGAAATATCAATACTGATGCTAATTTGAAAAATCATTTAATAAAAAAACTAGATTGGACAAAAATTACTTTAAGAGAATGGTACACAAGACAACATATTAAGAGCCAATAAAATAGAATGGAAACATTTCTACCAGTTTTTATTATCCTGTAATTTTTTTTTTTTTTTTAGCTATTACCAGTTTGCAGTGTTCATAGGAAATAGAATCAGGGATCTGTGTTCAAACCCTAAATAAGGTGTTTTGCATTTCACATAGAGCTAATAACCTTAGAAAAGGCATGAATCCTACTATTCTTCTTCCTGGTATAGGTCATCATCATCAAGTCTATTGACAGCAAGAATTTACCTAACTCATCATCTGTCCTTATTATCCATTGCTCCTGACAATTCTTCCAAGCTACATCCTGTGTCCTACGTACAGAACTGATGTATATAAATTCTTGTTGGTCAGCCAACACTGGCATGTCCATGTGTAGGGGCCCATAGAAGAACATCACACAAGTTTGTCCTTGTTTCTCCAGCAATTATAGGGAATTATTAGCTGAAACTGGGTTCTGTAGCCTTGGTTAGGCAACTAGTCCAGAAGGAAAATGCTGAATTAAAACCAACTTTACTTCACTTAAAAATTGACCTTGTATCACACCCTACCCAATTTGGAAGGGTTGGGTAAGTTTGTGTGGTAAACTCAAAATTGAGTAAATTGTTCTCCAAGAGTAAGGGCGACCTGAAGGCTCCTTTTCAATAGCTACTACACCGAGGTATAAGGGAGAATGCTACTCCTTTCTCTGGATTGTTCCACTTTACCTTTGATCTGTACTTTATAATGCTGAATGTTAAGCAAGGAGGCATCAAGTACCATTTTTTGAGTCTTTGGTATGACTTGACCTGGGATTGAACTCCAGTCTCCTGGGCAATTGGCAAACACTCTAAGAGTAGGAGAGTATAATTTTGAGAAAATGAACAGTAAAGATTGAGAAGCTAATGACCTTTAAGGTCAGTTTTTCTTATTTCATTTATATTTTGATGAACATGCTGTTTTTTTTTGTTTTAATCTACATATAAAACCGGCTCATTGGCCCAGTGGGTAGAGTGTTTGCCAATGGTCCGGGAGACCTGGGTTCAATCCCAGGTTGCATCATACCAAAGACTTTAAAAATAGTACTTGATACCTTCTTGCTTAACATTCAGCAATATAAGGTATGTATCAAGGGTAAAGTGGAGCAATCCAGGGAAAGGAGTAGCGCCCTCCCCTACATCTTGGTGTAGAAGCTATTGAAAAGGGAGCCTTCTGGTCACCCTCGACTACAGTCGCCAACTTTACTTACTTACATATAAAAACAGTATTTGCAGGTAAATTTTCAAGCTACTAGTCCAATTGAACAAATAAAGGAATAAATCTTGTGCTAAAAAACAAATTTAATTGTACTAAGTAAAAAGTAGACATCTGTAGCAAACTTTCTGTTCTTCAAATGTATTATTTCTTCTCTGTCACCAAAACAAATGTATTTGTTCGTCTCAGGACAATTCAGTATTTTTTTTTCTGGTGTCCCTTATGTCTGTCTTAGTTTTCTCAATTCAATCGGCAAAATGCGTAGATTTACAGTTGACTGAAACTTTATCTCTGTGACCAGATTCTGATTTTGACTGTGCCTAGTCAACTAAGAAATTGAAGTTTCTCTGCTAGAATCAAAGTGCCAAATTGAATGTGGTGCTAAAATTCTTTTATTTACCATTACTTGTTCTCCATCCAGACTATGTCAACCACAAAGCCTAATATAGTATCATACTGAATTGAAAGGCTTGATTTTCAGAATGTTTACAAAGTCATTTACTGCCATTTTACTTAGAAAGACAGTTGAATAAAAAGTCTGCAAAATAAAGGACTACAACACTTGATGTGACATTGTATATTTTCTCCTTTTCTATCTTTTTGTGTGAATGTGTTAGAGATTTCCACTTTTAATTTCTTAATCTATTTCAGATATAATAAGTATATACTATGTTGGTGTATTTATGATTTAGTTACAGTACATAAATGCAAATGGATCAAATATCTAAATATTATAGGTTTAATAATAACAAAAACAAACTTATGGTCAAGTTGGACCCAAAGCAACCAGTTTCCATCAGATTAATAACTAAGTAAAGTTGGCCACCTTAGTTGAGGGTGACCTGAAGGCTCCCTTTTCAATAGCTACTACACTGAGGTGTAGAGGAGGGCACTACTCAATTCCCTGGATTGCTTCACTTTATCCTTGATCTGTACCTTATAATGTTGAGTGTTAAGCAAGGCAGCATCAAGTACCATTTTTTTGAGTCTATGGTATAACTCGACCTGGGATTGAACCCCAGCCTCCCAGACCATTGACGAACACTCCACTCATTAGGCCATTAAACATAAATGAGCCTGTTTAGTACTTAAATGTAAGCAGCACAAAGCCTGAGTACCAGACAAAGTAAAACTTAGTATATGAAAAATAAATGCAAAAAAGTCATATAATTGTTAGTTTCTTCCACTGAAATGGAAACAATCCATGTTAACTATTTCCATTGAAAAATTAACAAAATGATCACTCACACTTATTTTTTTATTGATTAAACAATTTTAATCAGACATTGAAACTGTAATTTTAATAAGGGAAATGATAGGCAAAATCTGTGGTCCCATCCTGTCACTGGTGCTTAGAACACACCAACTTTATCCTCTGCAGAAGAATAAGAACCTCCCCAAGAGAGGTGACCTGGGTATGACACTAAACTGCATCTGATAGGCACCAGTTCTGCAGAGTATGGTGTATCCCTTCATTGCCATTACATGGTAATACCTATTAGGGTTCTATGTAAGGGTCAAATAGTTCTATTTGAAAATGATTTATATTTGATGAGACCATGTGCAAAAAAAAGAAGAGAAGACTTAAGAAATGACACAAAAAATGTAAATTTGAACATACCATAGTCTATAGTTGAGGGGGACTAGAAGGCTCCCTTTTTGATAGCTACTACACAAAAGTGTAGGGGAGAGCCCTGCTCCTTTCCCTGGATTTCTCCACTTTACCCTTGATCCATACCTTATAATTCTGAGTGTTAAGCAAGGAAAGATCAAGTACCATTTTTTAAGTCTTTGGGTATGACTCGACCTGGGACTGAACTCAGATTTTCCAGTCCATTAGCAAACTTTCAAACCATTATGCCAATTGGATGGTCATGAACATACAATGAACACAATTCCCTAACCTCTTGGCATAAAATGGTTTGACATTCATTAAAATCAGTCAAATAACCAACCAACGATAGTGATTTGCTTATGTCGAAAATGAGAGAGTAGTTTGTTTAAATGTTTACTCATTCATTTGGTTAGTCATTATGAAAAAAACAATTATGTTTTATCAGTACAACTAGTGATGTGTTTCTGAATCTCTTGATAAAACTTTTGTAATTTAAGCTAATTCAAACTAATAATCTCTCATTTAGACTGAATTGTAAACATTTTTCATTGGTATAATGGTTATCATCGTAGGAAATGGACATGGTGACACGAGTTCAAATCCTAGACGAGGCTGTGATTGCATTTCACATAGCACTAATACCATTGGGAAAGGTATGAATCCAATTATTCTCCCTCCAGCTATGGGTAAGTAGTAGGACAGACTAAGTTCTTCAGCCTTGGTGGAGCAACTAGTCTAGGAGAAGGAAAACTCTAAATTCAAACCTGTTAAACTCTGCTTAAAATTTGACCTTGTGTCATATCCTGTCTGAGCGGAGAGGGTGGTAAATATAGGGTAAACATTTTTCACTAAAAAAACAGAATAGTCAAATGCTTACAGATTCCCAATATTTAGAAACTTTCATGTTTAATAACATTTTGATATTCTTTCTATAAAACTGGACATGAAAACTTTTGTTTGATGATTATTTAACATTAGGAATAGAAGCACAAACATCTAATTTTGTAACAAAATTGGAATGACAATAAATAAGTATTTTATAGTAGTCTATAATATACGTCGTTTGTAGATTTGCATGTGTTCTTATGGTATCTGAGAAATATTTCACTGCTTTCTGAGAAATCTTTTTCTTGATGAAAAGAAATGTTGGCTGTATTTGTCAGAATATTGTTTTGTATTTCTTTTTGTAGATAAAAAGATAAAGAAAATCTGTTGTTGGCTTTTATTGTATTTCTATTTCTATTTCTGTCTCTGTCAGCCATGGCTTACGTTTCTGTTTGAGGATTATAAGTCATCAACTGAATCAGGGCATGAAGAAGCTGGAAATGAATAAGAACAGTCAAAATTTTCTTTTAAAATAGCTTTGAAACAAATAGAAAAACACAGGAGCAGTCAAAAATCCTTTTCTAAGAAAAAGGTATTTTATGACTTTTTTGTGTCTCATCAGAGGAATCTAGTTACTCATACACCTTGAGTATCTTTGATTTTGTAAGTATATAAAATGGTTATCTGATTCGATGCAAAAAGCAGCTTTCAAGTTTCAACTTGATGCTGATTATAAAAACTTGATTTTTTTTTTCTACATGAATAACTTGACTGAGTCTAATACTTTGATGATGTGAGAGACAAATAGAGGACATGAAACCTTATCCATGAAAAAAATGGAGGATTTGATCACATGACCAGTGTGTGACAGAAACTTCACCTGGACTTTTTCCAAATTAACCAATCAGAAGCAAGAATTAATATTCAGTTTACATTTTGGTTTGAAATATTGTTAAAGTCTTTTAACTTGGGATATATGCCAAAAGAAAAATGTCTATCTGTACAGTGTATTGATATGGTAAAAACTAATCATCATCATGTCACGGTGCTAGCATGGATCTCCCTGACCCTCTCTTGCCATCCGTCTCTATCGTCTATTGCTCCTGGGAGGTCTTCAAAGTTATATCCTGTATTGGCACAGAGCTGTTGTATATAGGTTCTAGCTGGTTGTCCTGCCATCTGCTCGTCCATGTGAAGGGGTCCTCGGGAGTATATTGCTTATGAGTTCATCCTTACTTCTCCAGCAGTGTCCCGCATTTCTGGTTTGTCTAACTTGGATAGTTTTTGTGATGGGTGGTACGTGGCCCTATAGCTGCTGTTTTGTGGGGTGTTGCCTAACTTAAAATAAACAGAATACATTGTTCAATTTTGTCCCTGCATCAATCTTATTTTGCTCCCATGTGTTGTATACTATAACCATATTAATCATAACTGTGATACAAACCCATTCATAAATGCAGGCGGACTCTGTTGTTCAGGTACGAATATGTTTATTAACTTCTGTCTTCAGTTCTTTGACATGAGGAGAGAGACTATGCTAACCATCCCTAATGTGCGGTGCATCTTGTGATGTTTTAGATCTCTGTCGGTAGAGATCCGAAAAACCAACTACATCTTCAACGCCCAAATCCAACTCTCCTGACTCTTTTTCAAAATCCTCAAATTCTCAGGACCATCTCTTCCGGCATGACATCATCCACGCTCCAGCACCATTTCCTGTCTGGAGTTTATCATAACAGTGGTGATTGTCATATCCTTTGCGTGCGAGTGTAAAACTGTACCCAATGACTGTACACCTGAACTCTTAACTCGAATAGTTCAAAGCCCAACCAAACTGAATGATAAAATATAATTAACGAAAATGTTTAATATAGAAAAAATCATTCCTTAATTATATTACACCATGTTACTAAACTTGGTAAAAGATTTTTGACACTAAAACACACAGCCCAGTCAGGTGGGGTTGTAGAATATACCAACTACATATCGGCAGAAAGGTAAGAAGACTCTCCTAACGAGTGTCAGAGAAAGAAGGTACTGGCTGTAATTAACACATAGTACCTTCACATCCAAACTGACAAGTGATTTGTTGACAAAATCTTTCCAGCCCAGTCATCTGCATCTCTGCAGAAGCGTAAGACCCCACCCCCGCCCAATGAGTGTCCTAGATATGACACTAGACAATCTGAGGGTGAGTCTCCAGTAATGCTGGAGCTTTGGGGAATATAGCATACCCTTTCATTGCCACTGCTTCCACATCCACTCTGGCTCTGAGTGGTAGCACCAGAAAGGATCCTATCAATGGGTCAAATAGAACTGTTGGACATTTAAACTGAGTGCAAACAAATGACTTATGCTAAATTGAAGTGTTAGAAAAGGAACTGTTTCATCATTTAACAGTGTGTAAATAAATGATGCTTAATTGAATTGATAGTGATACATAGCAATACTTGGAACCATTTAACTTTGACTTATGCTAAACTGAATTGTTTGAAATAGAACTGTTTAATCCTTTAACCCTGTGTAAACAACTGACTGGTGTTAATGATACATAGCATTACTTGGAACTATTTAATTTCGTTGGCTTATATTTACAAATCATATATATCTAATATATATGAATAAACTGAATTTGACATTAAATAACCTACTGTGGGTAATATACCATAAAACCAAACCAAATCATATATATTTAATATATATGTATAAAAAGGATTTGGCATAACCTACAATAGATGATATGCCATAAAACCCAACCAAACCAAAAACACGTAGCAATGATTTAAATATTATGTTAGAAGCTTTAATTTTAAGATGTTAATTTTCTTGAGAGTTCATGAAATTTGATTAAGGTTGTTTGATTCAAAAGATCTTATAGGTATTTATGAGAATATTATAGGTATTTTTGTCTAAAATTTTTCATGCAAATTATTACTTCACCCTATTTTATATGATGTATATAACTTTTCAAATATAAATAACTTATGATTTTTTTTTTTCAGAATTTTATCAAAACCTTCTTAGTAATATCACAGAAGATAAAATTAACTTTTAGATGGGTTTTGTGCAATTTCCGACTAATATCACTTTTTTTAATCAAAAGCACATGGAGGTGTGTCTTGCTGGTTAGTATGGAGATCTTTTCCCCTTCTGCTTTCGCAATGCTTGATTTGAACTCTTATACGCCTCAACAAACAACTGCCGCAATGAAAAATTCTGGCTCATTTTATGTATATTAAGTTGAACATAATTTGTATTAGTGCAAGCCTCACTATCAATTCTGGTGTGCATGCACACAGCAATTCTCTGGTTCACCGCCATGTAGTGTGCCTTGCTTGCACCTGCTCAGCAATCGGGGAAAAATGCAAGCAACTCTAAGGCTCTTGCTTCTTCTATGAAAAGGTTCCCCACACTTATCCTTCTCACAACCATCACACTCTTCCCTGATCTCAGGATTACATATAGGACAATTTGAAGTAGTTTTTTCCAGCCACTCCATCTGAATGGTGTAGGTTCACTTGTTGCTTCAGCAGTACAAATTTCAGGCTCTTGCTTACTGCTCTGTCTTAATGGCACTGACTCGGTTTCCTTGGTAGCATTGTCTTCAGACATATCGCTAAACTCATCCTGCCTTAGGCTGCTGTACACGCTACTTGCTGATGAGTTCTCCTCCACTGCTTCGTATACCATTGGGTCTGCTTCAGTGTCTGAAGAGTCTAAAGGAGCAACATGGTTACTGGTGGTATTATTCTCCCCATGCATAAGGCGGACAGCTTTCACATGAGTGTGGGCTATAGATTCCCGTCACTGTAACCCTGTCAAATTGCGTTGTGCATCTTCCATTCTGGCACTTTATCCAGACAGCATCTCTCACAATGTAAGGGCTAGAGATTGTATTGTCCTGTGGCAGAGTTACGTTGATACCCTTCAAATGGATCTTGTTGGTGTAGGTTAAGTTTGCTGGTGCTGTTGAAGCTGTTTCATCATCTATTGGCATAAAGTTGTGCCAGTACACTGCCTCCTGGATTGAACAACATATTCTTGTCACAACATTCTTTATCGTATGATGGGATCTTTCAATTATCTCATTCCTCAATGGTACATGGGCATACTGAAAATACCGGTGAACACCCCATACCTTTGCAAATTGTGCCAATCTTTCCCCGCAAAATGCTGTGCCATTGTCGGTAAACAGTTCACTCAGTGGCCCCCTTTCACAAAAAACTGCTTCCAACTGTTTGATGATGCTGGTCAAGTCCTGGTGCTGCAATGGCTTCCAAAGGGCAAAATGACTTGGGTCGCAGTCTACCAGCATTAGATAGAGTTGATTTCCGAAATGGGTCACATCCATTCTAACTCTACTGTAGAAATTTTGGTAAGGAACTGGTGATCCTGTTTCACCGATCAGCAGCAGCCCCTTGGGGGTCACGTGGCGTCCATTATAAAAAAAAGCCCCACAGCAGACTTGATCTCTTTTGGTTCCAGTCCCACAACTGTTAGCATCAGGTACTTTTTGTAGCAGCCCCTTGACGGTATATGTATTTTGGTACCTTCCACCACCCAGGACCCAAGAGCGACGAACACACATGCTAAGTTAAAAGGAACAGGACACACACAGTTAAGTTCCAGCAGGCATTTTATCTGCAAACCAACTACTTTACTCACTTTACCAACTACTCAACCTACTTCACCCACTTTATCTACACAACCTTATCAAACCTACTTTACCCTTCACATACCTTCAAACACCTTTACAAAACCTTACAACCTTCACAACAAACCTTACTTTATATTACACCTTGAACTCTTCCTTGAACTCTCTTTTGTGAACTCTTCCATATCGTTGTTTATTCCATTTGGTGTAAAACCCTGTTTATTGTTGTTGTTGTTGTATATAAATTTTGTTGCATGTATAAGTCGTTTGTCCCTTTCTTCAAAAGCTCTCACCCAAATCTCTACTGCTGGAGAAGTACGGTTTATTCTTTTACAAAATGTAGGATTAAACTAGGCTTTTAGGGGTATATAAAAATCCCCATACTACTCCAATTCTCAGATACATCAAGCCTGCCTGGCTTTCAATGCACTGGAGCTGAATCTATAGATTGATACTCTCTGTAATCTCTAACCACCACTGCCCTAGGGACCTTTGGGTTGACCAATTTCACAAAATACAGCATTTGCTTCACACCAAGGTGTCTGCTGGATTAATGAATGGCCTGTAAATGGGTAACATCTAGTTCTTCAACTACAGCGCACACAGTTTCTTTGGGTTCCGCAACTGTGGATTTCTTCCAGCCATCGCCGTGGCACTCTAGTAAGTTGATCGGCTCGATTGTTATGAGACTTGACTAGTCCCACATTGATATCCAGCTCATATTCTGCAGCCAGTTCTCCCAGTATAGCAAGCCAATGTCTAATTAACATTTCTGAGGGTGCCTTGGTGTGCACTCTGGTCTGTCTGGACATGGTGTCTGATACCCAGTGGTGCAGGCATGCAGAGTTCATCTGTAGGTGAATGGTTTTCGCTTTCCATTGTAATCCAAGGTTGATGCTTCGCAGCACCATGTCCAGCTTAGCCAAGTTAATGTGCTTGTCCCACGGCTTCATTACTTTCCACAACCACACTGGTGGCCAACAAACTCGCATCTACCCAAACTGTAACTTCTTGTCCACTAATGCACCAGGTACCCTATACTGGATCAGCTTGTGTCACTCTCGTGAAGATGTCTGCTATCATCCAGCTTAGGAGGGAGTCTTTTATCCTATCCAGTTGTTAAGGCATTTACCTTCTGCTTTACAAATGCACTTGTGACATGCAACCAACTGCACACTGGGAAATGTCCAGTCAATTTCCCACATACAGAGAAAATAACACGATGGGTAAGTACAATAGAGACCATTGGAAGCTCACTGCCATGATGTCATCGTAGTTTTCCTTGCTCCTCCCAGACTCACCATCCCAAAATGCATGTGCCATGCCGCAACTGTTCTGGAATCTTACTGGTCAAGCCAAACTGCTCCAGATGCTCCTTGATGCTAGCAGTAGAACATATGCTCTCATTTACAAAGATGTCATCAATATAATAGGATGTGGCAGCATTAATGATCTTGTCCTGCTTCATGAAAGCATTGATAATAGACAGCATTATCAGGGGTGTGACATTAAGCCCAAATCCCAAGCAGGCGAGACAATACCTCTGCTCCTTTATCTCTAGTGTTTGGAATAGCCACAGGGACTTCTTGATGTGTACTTGCAGATAGGCCTGGCGCAAGTCCAGCACTGCAACTTTTAGACCTTGCTGTTGCTACTCTCTTAGCTTTTGCATGCAAATGTCTTCACTGGCTGTATATGCGCCTTGTATCCATTAAGCTTGCAGTAGTCAGTAGAGAGGCTGAACTTTCTGTTTGTTTTCTTGTAGAACGTCCATGAGAGAGATCAGACCCTTTGGGGGTCCAAGCTCATTCTTCAGGGTATGAAAGCAGCCAGCCGTTATCTATCCACACCTGTAACTTTCGATCATACTCCCTCCAAATTTGTGCTGGGGCAGGACACTCCGACAGCCTGTTTTTTAACGTGACTGGTGGCCGATCATCAACCTCGTTTCCAGGATGCGATCCATCTCTGATTGGTCTTGTCATACTCTGCACTAAAGTCGGGTTCTTTAATGGTGATTGTAGCACAAGTTGGTTCATCACACTGAGGAAATTTCACTTCGCCAGTGCTAGTCAAAGACATTCCTTTAATGAGTTTGATTGTGTCAAGACCAAACAACAAATCAAATCTGAGAAATTTTCCATCCACAATCAAAACTTCAACAGTGATTGAGAGCATGGTACCCACGTTAAGCTCGATAACTCTCACTCCATAGCTCTTGTGTGTGCTTTCACACACTGTAAGCATGCATGTTTCCTTTTGCTTCCATTCCTGACTGCTTTGTCTGCATGCGACCAGTGTCCACCTGAGCCATTCATGGTATTCCATCGATTCGGACTGTCTTCACAGGCAGCGTGCCATATATATGTGCTTTGGGGAGGAGACTGGTGCTGAATTCTCACCCACTTGCCCATTTCCCAGACAGTTCCGGGCAATGTGTCCCTACTGCTGGCATCAATAGCATGTGATAGTTTTTCAGAGCTTAGCATCCGCCCTTCTGGAAATTTCACTTCACAGGAGACAGTCACGCACCCTGTAATTGGATTCATCACACGCATAGCACCTGGTCTGTGTATTAATTCCTCTCAGTTTGCAACACAGCAGCTGTATGGCTACTGTCAATGAAATTCTTCTGTATTGCCCAGGCTTATACCAGCACTTGTGGTAGATCCAAGTTTCCATCTGGGAGGACCCTGTATCAGCTGTTCAGCATGTTCAGGCAACCCAGCAATGAATGCGCATTGTAGGCCTTCTTCTGACACACCTCTGGACAGAACTGCGTGTCTGCACAATTGAGCCAAAAAGACATCGACTGTTTCTCCTGGCTGTAAGCAATGTGCTGCAAATTTTTTCACACAATTGAAATCAGCATGCTTCTCCTCGCTCAACTGTTGGTACACTGTGTATGCGCCACCTGATAGATGTATCAGGATCACAAACTCAATACGCTTCACTCCGCTCAACTGACATATCAATTCTGCCTTTTCCAACTATTCCACCGCCAACTGTTCTGTATCATTTCCGTCGAACAATGGTATCAACTTTGTGTCGAAAGCCATTGAACCAAAATAGCTTGTGTCTTGCTGGTTGATATAGAGATCTTTTCCCCTTCTGCTTCTGCTTTCACAACGTGCAATCTGAACTCTTATATGCCTCAACGAACAACTGCCGCAATGAGAAATTCTGGTTCGTTTTATGTATTTTGTGTTGACTATAATTTGCATTAGTGCAAGCCTCGCTATCAGTTCTGCTGCGTATGCGCACAGCCATTCTCGAGTTCACTGCCATGTTACGTGCCTCGCTTGCCACCTACTCTGTATTTTTTTAGAATTGAGAACTGTTTGATGATTGTGAAAACATGTCAACCTATTGCAATGTGTTGTTTTAATTTCTCGGTTATAATGCCTATAGATATATATTACTTCTCATAAGCATTTGAACTTACAATTTGCTTCTAATTGCCTAGTTTTTAGAGTCGACAAAAAAGGAACAGAAGCAGCAAACTTTTCGTAATGAACATAAGACATTTAGTTACATTTGATAATTTTAAAGGTTAAGTTTTGTTGTATAGCTGTAATACAAATATAAGCAGAAACATAATCAAACATAATATGCGAACTTCAATGAACGAACGAACACACTTCTTTATAAAAATATCTCTCTCACATTTTATTCTTGAAAGGGTGATGTTTGTTGTGTGTGAGAGATGAGCTGGAGATGGGGACAGACTGCTATATTGACCCAAGTTCTTCTGACTGTAGCAGCACTTCTTTCGCCTCATCTTGGCTGGGGTTGCTCAACCATGATTCACTGAAGGCACAAAGCCTTCTGTCTGCCGCTGACTCTCACTTTGGCATATCGTCTCCAACTGACTCAAACCATCTGTGCACCTGGTTATATTATTGTTTAACGCCCACCTGCTTCCACTGTTCTTCTGCTTATTTACACAGGTGCATCTCTTGATTGATGGCTTGGTCAAGGGTCAGTATATAACAGTTTCAGGAAAATATTTTTAATCGAATTGTTAATGAAAAAATCTTTTCTTCTCTCCTCAAATCTTGTTCAGAATTGATCCAGGAAATTGAAAAGGTAAACTCATATTGGTGTTTGGGAGAATTACCAAACTGCTATCTTGAGTAATAAAAAAAGGTGTATTTGTTCAGATACTTATGAGCAGAACTTTCTGCCCTAAGGAAAGTACTGTTCATAAATATTTGAACAAGCACAAAAATCTCTTTTGAAATTCAGATTCAAATCAAACTAGTGATTCATTTGGTATTTTGTTCATGCATAGTTTGTGAAATGAAATTATGAAATACAAAATCTTATTTCTCGTTGATAGCTTTGTTATTATCGCCATTTAACGTGGAGCAATTCTCTGATTAAATATCTTTATTTGCTAAGTGGTAGCTTCTCTTTCAAGGCTGTTTCTATCTCAATTTGATTAAATTTATTGATAAGAGTTGCTACTTAAAGAATAAACATGATAAATACAAGCATTTTTATTTCCTGTTGTTTTCATTTCAATCTTGTCCCTTGTCTGTTCAGTTGAAAACTCTGTATTAGAATTCTTTCTAAAGCTTTTGTTATTTTCTAATAGAAAGATTCAGTCCTTGAAACTGAATTCTTGTTAACAAATGAAAAATTGAAGCATTGTTAATATATTTAGAGTAAATGGTGTGCCAAGCAATTAACAATTAGAAGTGTTCAATTTTTGTGATTAATTATTATATATGCTGCAATTATAATAGATAAGATGATGCATAGCAATTGTGCTGTAATTGTAAAAATCAATGTATATGTATTCATTTCTCTCTCACACACACACACACACACACACACATATAAGCACATTTCTTTTAGCTGCCACTATTAATATCAGAAATTTTCTATTGAATTTCCTCATTCTTCAGATTTTCAAAAGATTTGAACTGAAAATTCCAAAAGGTGAAATAATAATTCTATTTTTTTCTTTTCATTTTTTTCTGCTGATTAATTTAAACAATTCAATAAAATATGAATTTTGGCTTTAATAAGTTTTTCTATTAAGACAAAAAAAATTTTTTGTTTGTTAAAGAGAGGAAATATTGCTTTGGTGCAGAAATGGCATTGTATCTGTTAAAATAAAAAGAATTAAAAAAATTGTCTATTTTTATAGACATTATAAACAATCATTTTGTACCTACAAGAATGCACACAAAAATCATTAAAAAATATATTACAGAAAATATAGCAGAATTTTCATGGAACATCTCTTTGCTAAATTTGATTACGATACAAATAAAATAATGACTTTTCCAAGCCAGAGTCTGCAAAGTTTTCTGTTAAAATTCTCTTTTAAAGTAACTCCATAATAACAAATAAAATATTAACTTTTTTTAAGGCAGATACCAGCATTAAATTAAAATACTGCTTAAACTTCCATAATAATTTTTTTTTTAATATTGGATCCCCTGCCTACAAAAAAACCCCTAGATAGGTGACAAATTTTTTTTATTAATTTCAACTTATCTTCGTATTGTGATGTTTTGCTATTCTAAGAATTTTTGTGTCTTCATATGCAGTGTTTTTTTCCTAGCAGTCATGACCTTCTTTTTGATAATGATTTCAAGTTTTTTTATTTTTGAAGAAAACATCAATTGATGAATTATGGTGATTCAGTTTCTTTGAAATATCTCAAAATGACTGTCCACAGTCACAATTTGACCTTTTCCAAACCCTGACAACTGCTTACTAGCCATTAGCAAAGGAGTAATCACATATGAGGATATCAAATCAAAGACAAGAAAATTTTCAGAAATTTCTTATTTTTGGTAGTTTTGAGAATTTTCTTTTTTGAAATTATGACTTTTTGTTACAACTAAAAAAATTTGTCAACAATAATCAAGGAAAATAATCTCTTCCTATGTGTGTTGAAACCATTAAAATTTCATTAAAATTTGTGGCAATAAGAAAAAAATAATTAAGTTTTTTCACTGTTTGTTTTTTTTTGTCCAGTACTGTAGATTTAATTATATCTAGTAAAACAAGTATTTTTATCAGTAAAATTTTCACTATAAACTCATGAAAATCTTACATTTAAAAACGGAATTATAAAAATTGTTTGAAAGAGTTCAAATCAAAAACCCATAAACAAATTTTGTAGAGTGTGAAAAAGTCATTCAGATAAATTATTGCTGATGACAACATTACATACAATGAAGTTCAGATTAAAATTGATAGAAGGTACAAACTTTGGGATATGGTTGTAAAACTTAATCTTCCAAATCATTTATGTGAAAATGGGATATCTTGTAGGGCCCAAAGCAATTGACTGAAGAACAATTTACTTGACACCATGTTCTTTGGGGAGGGGATTTATTTGCTCATGTATTGATGGAATAAGTGCATGAATCTCAATTGAAACAACATGAAAAAGTAACATTAGGATTAATAATATTTGAAAAATGTTTTAATTATAAAGTAATAAATATGCTGGATTAGTAAATGCTTGTACTCTATTTTTAGGACATACTTGTAGATAATCTGATTCATGATTGAAATTGTGATACTACTCACTGTTCCGATAGTCAGTGATTAAGAGTGGATGAAATTCAGGATTTTGAATACTGATTTTCTAGGAAGGCAGATCGGCAAGTAAGTTGGTAGACTTTTCCAAACTTGCAAGATTGACACAACACTCATCTCTCTCTCTCTCTTTGGGAGGTGCCCGTGGTGTAATGGTTGCCATCGTAGGAAATGGACACGGCGACACGAGTTCAAATCCAGGACGAGACTGATTGCATTTCACATAGAACTAATACCCTTGGGAAAGGTATGAATCCAAATATTCTCCCTCCAGCTATGGGTAAATAGTTGGACAGACTAGGTTCTTCAGCCTTGGTGAGGCAACTAGTCTAGGAGAAGGAAAAGTCTGAATTCAAACCTGTTAAACTCCACTTAAAAATTGACCTTGTGTCATATCCTGTCCGAGCGGAGGGGTTGAGTAAATAGGATCTCTCGATCTCTCTCTCTCACATTATTCTTTTCTTAGCCTTTGCTAAGCAAAACTTAGTTTTTTAAAATAGTATACAGAACATATTTTTTGTACTTTAAAACTTGTAGGAATTTCTTTTTTGCTTAATAATACATTTTTTTTGGTTTTGTTTTGTATCTCTAAATTTAAAGTAGCATTAACAAGTTAATAATATTTGCAGTGTCTCCACTCAGAAAAGAAAAGATCTATTAAGTGAATTTTCATTATTAAGTCTTGTTTTCTTTAAAATTTTGATTTTAATATTGTTCAATCAAAACAAAACTAATAAGCAAAAGTTATTTACTTGAAGTCAAGTCATGCTGGAAGTACTGGTTCCTGTTACTTCACTGAAGTTAAGCATTAATGAACATGTTCTGTACTTTGATGAGTGATAACTTAGAAATAGCTGGCCCAGTTGGCTGGGGCTGCAGAATACACTAATTGCATCTCTGCAGAGGAGTAAGACCCCCACCCAATGAGCATCCTAGATATGACACTAAACAATCTGATTGTGAGGCTCCAGTAATGTTAGAGCTTTGAGGAATCCAGAGTACCCCCTTCATTGTCATCGCTCCCCGGTCCACTCAGTCTTGGAGTGGTAGCACCTGAAAGGGTCCTATCTATAGATCAAATAGAACTAAACTGTGTTCTTAAGTTAAACTGAATTGTTTGAAATAGAACTGTTTTTATGTTTAATTGTGTGTAAACTAAAAACTGTACTTAGCTAAAGTGAATTGTTTGAAATAGAACTATATTTGACATTTAAACTGTGTACTTATGCTAAACTGGCCTAATGAGGAGTGTGTTCGCGAATGGTCCAGGAGACTGGATTTCAATCCTTGGTCGAGTCATACTAAAGATTCAAAAATGGTACCTAATGCCACCTTGCTTAATATTCAGCATTATAAAGTATGGATCAAGAGTAAAGTAGAGCAATCCAGGGAATGGAGTAGCCCCCCCCCACACACACACCGCGGTGTAGTAGCTATTGAAAAGGGGGCCTTCGGGTCACCCTCAACTAAGGTTGCCAACTTTACTTTATATATATATATATATATATATATAAATGGGTTTGGCATTAAATAACCTGCAATGGTTGATATGCCATAAAACTGAACTAAACCAAACCAAGAAGCAGCGTGCACTTGAAGCCTGTGTGCCAAACTAAGCAAAGCTTAGCAGATAACAACAAGCAAGTCACTTGGTGATGATTTTAAGAAGCTTAAGAATTACAACACATAATAAAAAAGAAAAAAAAGGAAAATTTTCTGAGCCTAAATTTTGAAAATTCCTTTCAGACACAAAGTTTAAATGATACTCATTCAAAATAGAAGAAGAACATTGGAATAACTATGAGTGTTCATGTCGGTGTACTAATTACATGAATATACATTTCTGGCAGAAAGTCTTGGGAATAATGTGAGATCACAATTTAAAATATATACAGCAAATAACATTAAAAGAATTTTCTGCCATGTGGTTTTTTTAGATGTTTACATTCATCGAAGAGTATCTCTTCAGATGTCTAGGTCTTCTTTTTTTATATCTAGAACTTGAATCTTGTGGAATTTCTTTAGTAATATGGTACAGAGAAATAGTTTATAGAGCAAAAATGCTGTGGAATGTGAACAAGTGGTAAGTGTAAATAAATTGAAAGGAATATTTTTAAATGTGGTTCATAGATAATCTGAATAACTGAAATGTTTTTCAATGAAAGCTGCAAGAAACTTAATCTTACATAAAATACAAAGAAAAATAATTCTATGAAGTCTTCTATTAAGGTTTATATTCATTGTTAATGGATTTCTCTTTCTAATAACATGATGATGACCCACTTGCATTCTGCGATATTTATCTCTTGATTTTCCAGATTTTCTGCTTATTTCACTCTTAAAAAGTGGAATGGGTAAAAAGTTTTAATTCTATGATATAATTGAGATTAATGCATTAACCATAAAGCACTTATATGAATTTATAGTTTACTAAAAAATATTTGAAAATATTATAGTTATTTTTGTTGGAAGTCGACTCTGCTATCTGAGTTCAAATCCTGGATGAAGCTGTTTGCATTTCACATGGTGCTAATACCCTTGAAAAAGGCATGAATCCAACTATTCTCTCTCCAGAAAATTGTAGGGTATAATGAGCTCTTTACCTTGCTATGGCAACTGGCCTATGAGAAGGAAAACCTTGAATTCAAACTAGTTGTATACTTTGAGAGGGATGGGCTCCACTAGGCTATTCTTGCCCGAGAAGTGCTATGACAAGAAGTACCCCCCACAACCTAACCAAGTTATGAGATCAGTGATGATGATGTGTAAAGGCAGTTAGCGGCGGGGGGCGGGGAAAGATATTTACCCAACTCTCCTATAGGATGTGACACAGTCAATTTTTTTTAATTGGATGGTTGGTTTGGTTGGTTTGTTTGTTTAATGCCATATCAACTCTTTTTAGGTTATTTAATGCCAAAGCCATTCTCCTAGAAGAACAGTAGTGGTACTATTTAACCCATAGCTGGGAGGATAAGGGGGTTCATGCCTTTCCCAAGGGTATTTACCCGAAAGTGAAAGTAATAGTGCGACTGGAATACGAACTCACATACTACGATTCCGCAGTCCAGCGTTTTAACCATTACACCACAAGGACAACCCCTTTTTAATTGGAGTACAACTGGTTTGAATCTCGTTTTCCTTATCTACTAGTTGCCTTACCAGTGCTAGAGAGCCCAGTATGTTCCACTATTTATCAGTAGCTGGGAGGGAGTAACATTAACACATTGTAAATATAAACATTCTATGAAGAATTTTTTTTATTGAACTGTTAAATTTTTTCATTTTTTTTATCATGAATTGCCTTCATTTTCCATACAATTTTCTCTTCTAACCAATATATTACGAACTTGATTCTGCAGAGGGGTAAGACCCCCACCCCACCCCACCCCCAATGAGTGTCCTGGATATGACACTAAACAGTCTGATAGTGAGGTCCCAGTAATGCTGGGGCCTTGGGGAATACGGAGCGCCCCTTCATTGCCATGGCTCCCAGGTCCACTCTGGCCCAGTGTGGTAGCACCTGATAGGGCCCTATCTATGGGTTAAATAGAACTAACGGCATACTTATGCTAAACTGAATTGTTTGAAATGGAAATGTTTTTGACATTGAAACTGTATTTACACTAAAATGAATTGTTTAACATAGAACTGTTTTGACATTTAAATGTGTGTATACTAAATGACTAAACTGAATAGCGTGAAATAGAAATGTTTTTCACAATTAAACTGTACTTACATTTAAACTGCGTGTTTACTCTAAACTGAATTATTTGAAATTGAAACTGTACTTACACTAAACTGAATGTTATATATAACTGCTTGAATAAACTGAATAGTTTGAAATAGAAATGTTTTTGACAAACTGTGTACTCATGCTAAACTGACTTATTTGAAATAGAACTGATTATTTGCATAAAAATGGATTTGGCATTAAGTAACTTATAAAGGTTGATATGCCATAAAAACCAAACCAAACCAAACCAACTTGATGTTATGTAGATTTTTGCAGTTGGAAGCTCTTACTGTTTGATTTATTCTACTCCTACTTAAGATTTTTATATAAAATGAATTTAGATGGAGAAGTTATATGCATAGATTTTCAGTTCTGAATAAAGATGAAAAAAGTTTGGGAAGAGAATTGATTGATTGTTAGGAAAGAATTGTTAAATGCTCAACAATATTTTGTTGATTGTATGTAGTAAAATACAATGTGTATATAATCATCATCATATCGCGCTGGTAGCACGGATATCCCTGACCCTCTCTCGCCACTCCTCCCTATCGTTCATCGCCCTAGGTAGGTCTTCAGGACAGCATCCCATATCCTCACATAGCTGCTGAATGTATGTTCGTGCTGGTCGTCCTGCTTTTGCATGGCCATGTGTGGGGTTCCATAAGAGTACATCACTTATGAGTTCTTCCCTGCTTCTCCAGCAGTGTCCTGCATGTCTGATTCGTCTAACTTGAATAGTTTTCGTGATAGGAGGCAGGTGGCCGTACAGTTGGTGCTTTGTGGGGTGTTGTCTCCAGGACTTGTTCAATATTGCTCACAGCATTCTTGTGTAATTGCCGTCTAGCTTTTTTTCCAGCCGTTTTGTTAGCGTCCATGTAGTGCAGCCATATAGCAGTATCGATGTGACCGCTGCCTGGAAGAAACTGCGTTTCATTTTATCGGTTAGGTCTGATTTCCATATAATCGATAGCCTATTGATAGCTATCCATGCTTTCGTTAACCTGGTTTCGATGTCCTTTTCGGTTGATTCGACGCTGCTTCCTAGGTATGTGAATTTGTCTACTAGTTTAAGAGGGGTTCCTTCTAGAGTGGAGATGTCCCCCGTTTGATTATAGCACATATATTCCGTTTTGTGTGCATTAACATCATGTCTAACTTAAACTTAACCCTACTCATGCCTGGTGGAATTTTCTTTCTCTCCCCCCAAAAAAGAAATTACAAGATGTGGAAGCAAAATTAGGAATATTCTAGTATAATAATAAATGACTCTATTATAAAAAAAAATTAATTCTAATTTTAGAAAATAAACAACAAAATAAGAAGATAGACACAAAACAGTAAATTTACTGAATATGGCCACCATTTTTTCAATTACTGTATCAACATGCTTTCGAAACTATTTGTATGCCTTCAAAATAAATTCTTCAGACATTTTATTCCATTCCTCCTCAATAGCAGTCTTAAGTGAAACAAAGATTTGGATGGAAAGTTGCATCGTTTTGTTTTCTAAAACACCCCATGTAGTATAATCAATGTCTGGGTTTGATGGAGGCCATAAAGATCCCTTTTTTTACTCACTCATATTGGGCTGCATTCTAATGAAAAAGTGCCAAACAGGATTTGGCATTAAATAACTATCAAGAGTTGATATGCCATTAAGCCAAATAACCTAAATCTAAACCCAAAATAAAATTTGTTTTTTAAATCCAAACCAAAATAAAAATACAAAAAAAGCAATGTGGCCTCTATTCCTTTACACATTTAGCAGATTTGTATGTATAAAAAAAATCACCCCTAAATCATGTAAAGATCCACAAAAATTGTTCATCCTTTAATAGTCGGTTATACTTTTTTAATTAAAAAAAAAAGAAATGGGGGGTGGAATTGGTGTTTACAATGAATATTCTTGTGTCCCCAGGAGAATAGGACACTGTTAATCATGAGTCCTACAATGGAGACAGTTCCAGTTTGTGTTTTTTTGGAATCACTGCCAACAAAGCAAAGAGATAAATTTTGTTTATCATCGACTTAAAAATTGACTTTGTTTCACATGCTCATTTTCATGTAGCCATAAGCAGAGTTGGACATCTTGAGGAGTTGCAAAAGTTCAAACTAGGAGAACAATTACAACGAATGAAATATTGTCTATCCAGCGATTCTTTCATGATAAACATATTTGCGATATCAGATTTTAAAAGTGGTATGTATATTAGACATAAACATATTAAAGATTTTAACATGAAATAATTTATGATCATCAATGACCATATTAACATCTATATGAATGAAATTCAGGTAAGTGCTACTATACTGGACCATTGGTATAATGAGTAGAGTGTTTGTCAATGGTCCGGGAGACTGGGGTTCTATCCCAGGTCGAGTCATACCAAAGACTCAAAAAATGGTACTTGATGCTGCCTTGCTTAGCGCTCAACACTATAAGGTAAGGATCAAGGTAAAGTGGAGCAATTCTGGGAATGGAGTAGTTCCCTCCCTTACACCTTGGTGTAGTAGCTATTGAAAAGGGAGCCTTCGGGTCACCCTTGACTAAGGTCACCAACTTAACTTTTTTTTTTTGTTACTAATATATAATAAAGAACTGTGTGCCTTTTTCTGTATTGTCTTTTTTATTCTTTGTTTCTCTGTCCATAACTTCTGTCTCTCAAGCATAAAAATTAACAAGTGATTCCTGCCTTGATTGAGATGTCTAACCTTGAGATAACTAGGCAATATGACATATCCATTGTGGCAATCTGCTGCTTATGAGCAGCATAGAAAAACCTTGGATATACTATGTTAGTCAGAGCACAGAGATATTATGTTTTGACCTGAGATTGAAGGTCAAGGAGTAATACTCTGATCCTATACAAAACCACTAATCAATATATTAATAATCTAGTAATTTTTTAATAGGCACTATTACACAAATCCACAAAACTTTATTCAGTTTTAATTAATAGGAATATTTGAAAGTTTTGTTTCTATCCCACTTCATCTAATATTTCTACTGAATTGCATTAAATAATTCTCTGATAAAATTGCTATTCCTTTCTGAACATTCAAATTCTTATAGAGGAAGTCTCTGTGATGCAATTGTTAATATGCTGGAAATGAGTTCAATCTCCAGTTGTGTTATTACATTCCCTTTTGGACTAATATTCTTGGGAAATGTATGAACCCCATTTATCCTCCTAGCTATAGGTAAATAGTATTACCACTGTTCTTCTACAAAGATAGCTTTAGCATTAAATAACCTATGAAAGTTTATATGCCATTAAACAAAGAAACCAAAAAAAAAAACCAACATCCTCACAGTTCATGGAATTTAGAATTGAAAGAACTTAAAAGAAAATTTTCTTTAAGGGATACTAGTGAAAATAATATTCTTGAAATTTTCTGTTCAATCCATGATGACTACTTGGGCTGATGAAGGAAGATAATAAATTCTGAGATTCTTAATAAAATTCATTAGATTCTTATAAATATATATTTACCTACCCCTTGTGGAGTTAAAAAGGGCTTTTGAAGGTCAGGGGCTAAGGGCAAGGCTGTGTTGCCGTAAGATATCTGACTCCATATTTTGGTTATATTATTTTACCCCACGTTGACTGGCCGGCGCAATGCCTTGTTCAAAGAAAGTCCCAAAAGAAATATACAAAAAGAAAAGATAGAAACAGATAAGAGACGAAAACATTTCTTTCATACTTTCCTTTATTTACTTGGTGAATGGACTAACCAACGCTACGTCCCAAGACGTAGCGTGGTGCCCAAAACACCAGACAGCAAAATGATGTTGTTGGTTCGACGGACACTCCCTGACAAGATCTGGTTCACAGAAAACCTGAGTATTTATCTCTCTCCACCGGCTCCAAATTCGCCACTCCAAAATCCTTCTAATTTTGGCGCGACCGCTTCCCATTGGCTACTTTACTTTTTATTATTTTTCTTTTTTTTTCTGATTTTTAACCGGATGGATGCGTGGAGCCTTATGCGTGGCGACGCGTTTATACATTTTGTATGTGGCAGCCGACGAGTCAACATCCGGTTGGGAGTTTTATTGTTAATTCCTAAATCCCCACACCCTCTACCCAAGCAGGATGTAACACAAGGTTAATTTTTGAGTGAAGTTTGTTTTCCTCCTTCTAGACCAGTTGTCATATGAAGGTGTAGAAGAGAAGATGACTCACCCTGTGTGACAAAATGAGCACGTTTATACCTGGTATGCAAAATGAGTGGTATGCTTGAGAGAGAGAAAGAAAGAAAAAAAGAAACATATCTGCCTTAACACCTCAATTTAAGATAAAATGCTGTCTTGGTCAAGGAGAATTTCTGAGAGTTGCATATGCAATTTTTTTGAGAGAATTTACCCGCCAAGCATAAAAACACCAATATGAGAGAAATGGATGGTGATCGAGTGAAGACATTTTTGTTGGTGGATATTGCACAAAGTGAGTACTTGGATCCATTTCATCTACTATTCCCATTTAGCTGGTGGTGGTGGTGGTGGGGAAAACAGTTCGATGTATACCTTTCCCAAGGATATTAGCACAATGTAAATGCAAATACAAACAACCTTGTCCAGGATTTGAACTTGGGTTGCTGTGTTCATTTCCTATGACTGTAACCATTATAACGCTAGTGCCTCTGCAAATTGTTATAAACATTTAATGTTTTGAGAATGGTCAGTAATAGGCAAAGAATCATTTAAACAATTACTCCTTACTTTGTTATTCACACAATATTTTGACCAGCACATTCTCGAAACCTTCTTTAGGCTTATATACACCTCTATAAAAAAAGGAGACTATTATTCAGGTCTCTTTCTTTGGTAGCACAAAGAAAAAATGGTATCTAACAGAAATTTCTATGAGGCATACGTAACGTAATGGTCGAGGGATTTCGGTTCATGCCTTTGGGTTTAGTTTGGCTGAGAACCTTTTGGCACATGGGTTAGTTAGGTGCAAACTTGATGCAGGTGTTAACGTGGGCGGACGAAGGTGTCACTCAGAGATGTCACAATAGTCCGAGACAAAACGGGTGACGGAGTGCAAGTGATGTCACACACCGGAAGCGCGCAAAGGTTGGTGAAGAATTGAAAGAAAGTTAGAGGGTTGGAAACTAGACACCAAACGAGGAAGTTCGACTTTTGCGAGCTCACTGAAGCAGGCGAATTTGCGCCCTATGTGTGCCACACGAGATGGGGGCCAGATGAATAAGACAGCATAGCAAGATTGTGTCTCTCCTCCTTATGTCGAAACCTTTAACTCAAAGTTAATAAAAAGGTTTTGTATCTGAACAAGAAGTCGTTAAGTGTTTTCGAATTTCGAGATTCCTATGTTCGATGTATATGTGTTACCAACATGCAATGTCTATTTCGCACATGGGGAATCTGTTTAATATCATTTTTTGCTTTGTGTGGCCAAAGAAAGAGGCCTAAACAAGAGTGTCTTTCTTTATAAGTTGGTCAAACATAGTTGAAGGTGTCTCGAAGGCTCCCTTTTCAATAGTTACTACACCTATGAGTAAGGGAGGGCACAACTTCTTTCCCTAGATTGCTCCACTTACCCTTGATCCATATCTTATACTTGAGCATTTGGCAAAGAGGCAGCAAGTGCCATTGATTGAGTTTTTGATATGACTTGACCTGGGATTAAACCCTGGTCTCCCAGACCATTGGCAAATACTGCATATTACACCTAAAGAAGGTCTGAGAATGTATTGGTAAAAATGATGTATGAAGAAAGCCAGCACCTGCTGAAATATTTAATATTCTGCTCATTAAATAGTAATAGATTTTAATTGTGACCAAACTTTTGCCTTTCTCTTATGTTATAGGTTTCTCTTAGAAAAAACAGATGATAAAATACTTACTTACTTGTAAAATAGAAACAATTATCAAGAGCATGAATTTTAAACAGAATTTTAAGAAATTGTATCTAAAAGCCATTCATGTATTTTCTGTTGTTTTAAGGCATAGGTGCCTAATATGTTGCTCACAAAGATAGCATTGATAGATTGCATGCAATTCAAACAAATTTTTATTATTTTTTTTATTTTTTTTTATAGATGTTAGCCTATTATCTATTCTCCCTTTGGCAGGTGCTACTTGATTGACATACAGGGCAGCTAGTCAGCTCTTACTTAAAATTTAGATTGTACATATAAAGCATATCCAGTACATATATAAATAAATATATTTAGCATTTTTTAATACCAGATCATTTTGACCTGGTCATTTTCAAAAGTAGCTCTCAAGCTAAAAAATGTGTGGACACACCTAAAGTTTTTAGGTGGTCAACTTAGATTGAAATATCAATTGTTTATATGTTTAGTATTCTGTTCATGATTAAACAGAACATGATAGGCAGAAAAAGAAATACACAAATAGATAAACACACTGAAAATGACATTCTTGATATTTAACCAGCTTAGCTTAATATGGTACAAGACTAAACAATGGAAAATGTAGGAAAGAAGAAGGTTTACTTCATTTTCCAAAATGAAGTTGTCCTGATCTGTATTTGGGCTTTAACACAAACCAGTGAAACATTTAACATGATTTCTGAGGAAGTTCAAGCTTTTGAAATTCTTCTTTGATTCTTTCTTTCTCTCACTTTTTACTCATCTAAAATTAAATAATGATGCATTCTATATTTTCACTGTTAAACTGGATTAAAGAATTACAAAAACAAATGCATAGTCTTTGTCTCTTCATTTAACCACCAACATTTGGGAAAGGTGTGCATCCCATTATTCTCCCTCCAGGTTGGCTAGACTGCACTCTTTGACCTAGGTATGGCAACTGATATAGGTGAAAGAAAACTCTTAATTCAAACCTGTTAAACCTTTTAAAAGACTGGCCTTGTGTCACATTCTGCTCATGCTGAGGGATTGGTAAATACACATATCATCATCATCATCATGTCATACCTCTAGCACAGATTTCCCTGACTCTCCCTTACCACTTGTCTATTGTCCATCGCTCCCAGCAGGTATTCTAGACTACATCATGTGTCTGCACTGAGCTACTGTAGATAAGTTCTAGCTGGTTGTCCAACACTTACTCATCTATGTGAAGGGGTTCAGAGGAGAACATCACTTATGAGTTTGTCCTTACTTCTCCAGCAGTGTCCAGCATGTCTTGTTCATCAGACTTGGATGGTTTTAGAGATAGGAGGCAAGTGGCCGTATAGCTGCTGCTTTGTGGGATGTTGCTTCCAGGATTTGTTCAATACAGCTTCTAGCATTCTTGTGTAATTGCTTTTTCTCTATACGCTTAGTCAGCATCCATGTTGTGCATCCCTATAGGAGTATGGACGTGACCGCTGTCTGAAAAAAAAATTGCATTTTATAAGATAGATCTGCCCTCCATATGATCGATAGCCTAACGATAGTTGTCCGTGCCTTCACTAGTCATGTATTGATGGTGTTTTCCGTTGATGAGATGCTACTTCCGCAGTATGTGAACTTGTCCACTAGTTTCATAGAACCACTTTTTACTGGGGAGATGTCTTTTTGATTTTGATTAAAGCACATGTATTCTGTTCTGTCTGCATTGACGTGGTGTCCTATGCTGTCATCTCCAGGCTATGCAGCAGGGATTCGGCCTGGGTAGTTATATTAGCCAGAAGTACTATGTCATCAGTGTAGTCTACGTCCATGAGTGTTTGCGCAGGGTATCATCTACGTTTTTCCTTGCAGGACACTTGTAACAATGTTAAAGAAGTCTGTGTCTCCACCCAGGGAGCGAACCTTTACTTTTGTGTTTTTATAGAGCATCATTATGTCTGCGAGGTTTTCTTTGGGGAGACCAGCAGCTAGAAGTATTTCTTCCATCTTCCCTCTGTGTATGGAGTCAAATGCCTTAGAGAAATGTATAAATAAGATTGTCGCCTCGAGGTTTTTTGCTCTGACTCCTTATTCTTTTAAATATGAATTTATCAAATCTGCTTCTCAAAAATGCTGGCATGATACATAACAACTTGGTAACATTTTAGTTTTAATAGTACTATAATGTTGCTTGGTTATAGAAAAGATATTTTGTCAAGTCTCCACTCACCATGAACCAATATTACTATTAGTATATTTATGATAGGAAAAACAAGGTGGATATATATATATATATATATATAATATACATATAAGAAGTATTGAACTAAGTAATGTGTCCTAACAGATAAGATATACACATTCTATGAACAACCAGTGTATAAAAAAGATACAAAAATGTAAAAAGGTTTACTTGAGATTGTTGGATAGTAAAATGGTCATAGCTATTTTAGCTTTAAGGAGAGACAAGAAACAATATCCCTACTATTCAAAGAACAAGGGAAAAGTACTGAGAATGGATTTTTGGGATTGTTTTGTGACTTTCCATGACCTCCCTAAAAGATGCAACCATTCACTAAAGGAGACAATAATTTTTCTCCTTATAGCACAAATGATTGGTTGGTTGGTTGGTTGGATTTATGGTGTATCAATCCTTATAGTTCATTTAATGCTAAATCCTATTGGTTAGAATATTCACCAACGGCCTGGGAGACCTGGGTTCAATCCCAGGTTCAGTCATACCAAAGACTCAAAAAATGGTACTTGATGCCTTCAGCATTATAAGGTACGAATCCAGGGTCAAGTGGAGCAATCCAGAGAAAGGAGTAGCGCCCTCCCCTACTCCTTGGTGTAGTGGCTATTGAAAAGGGAGCCTTCAGGTCACCCTTGACTACAGTTGCCAACTTTACTATATATCATCATCATCATATCGCACTGGTAGCACGGATATCCCTGACCCTCTCTCGCCACTCCTCCCTATCGTTCATTGCCCAAGGTAGGTCTTCAGGACAACATCCCGTATCCTCACATAGCTGCTGAATGTATGTTCGTGCTGGTCGTCCTGCTTTTGCACGGCTATGTGTGGGGGTCCATAAAAGTACATCTCTTATGAGTTCGTCCCGGGAAGAAAACTCAACCATATATTTATGATTTGTAAATGACTAGAGTAGAGTTGGGAGTAATATCAATGAAGAGGCATTCCATGCTTCTCAGATCTCCAGAACTAGAGCTTTACCATCAGATTCAGTTCAGGGTCATACTCAGGCATCACCCCACCTTTTTTTTTTTTTTTTTTTTTTTGAGAGAGAGTCTTACCCCTTTGCAGGGGATGCAGTCAGCATGTTTTAAGTCCTGCTGACAGGATATAATTAAAATAGTGTCATGAAAACTAGGGTGAAAATCACCACTTACCTCAGTGCAAATGTCAGCTCATATGCTTCGAGTGCAAGATATTTTTTTTTTACCAGAAAAGACATGGCTGCCCTGAGCGAGCTTATATTGCAAATGGTCATGAATTTTCATGCCAGCAGTCATGTAAAACCACGGAGAGTGAAGATGCGCATGCAAATGAAGACAGGCAGTAAAGAACATAAAAACAACGAATGTCGTCACTCAGAGCTTTTTTTTTTTGCATTTGCGTAGGATATGAATTGATTAGAGGAGAAGCGGTGATCAGTTTAAAGAGACGAAGGAGAGGATAATTGGAATATGAAAGGAGGTTTTTGGTCAGACATCACAGTCTTTTTTTTTCTTGTGTCATTTAGAGACGCAACAACAACTTTACCAAGTTCAACTAAGTCTACAGGAAAGCTAATAATAAAAAAATGACCTATAAACTTTTTTATATGACAACAGTAACATAAGATGTTGAATAATGATAGATTTTCATCTGAAAGACCTTTGGATTTGCAACCTTGAATACCATCAAGAAGTAAGTTATATTAAAAACACCTTTAAGACCCTATACTATCATAATCATTTTATCTTTCAATGTTAAAAGAAAAGGAATACTAAATAAAATAAAAAAACACAAAACAATATCACCAACAAACATAAATGAAATTCATCTCTACATAGATCTGGTCAAAACAAAATACAATACCTTCAGAACAAATCGAAATTAATTTAATAATTAGAATTATTATTATCTAACATATTAAATAACATATGTAATTTAAAAAAAGAATTAAATATTTATTTATAAATTTTCTTTTTAAATAAAAATTTTTAAAAGGGAAAACTTTATCTAACATATTATGTAAGAATTAGAAATTAATTCAATAAAGTAGATATAATTTCTGAAGCAGGAATTTTAAAAAAAAAATAGCCTGTATGCCTAAAAATAGCCAAAAAATTTCATCAGTAAAACTTTCAGAAACTTAAAGAAAAAGTGAATATTATTGAGACCTGAAAATAGATAACATATCTTAATGCTATGGTCATCATCATCATCATGTCGTGCTGGTAGCACGGATATCCCTGACCCTCTCTCACCACTTTTCCCTATCGTTCATTGCCTCAGGCAGGTCTTCTGGACAACATCCTGTATCCTCACATAGTTGTTGAATGTATGTTCGTGCTGGTCATCCTGCTTTTGCACGGCCATGTGTGGGGGTCCGTAAGAGTACATCACTTATGAGTTCTTCCCTGCTTCTCCAGCAGTGTCCTGCATGTCTGGTTCGTCTAACTTGAATAGTTTTCGTGATAGGAGGCAGGTGGCCGTACAGTTGGTGTCTTGTGGGGTGTTGCCGCCAGGACTTGTTCAAGATTGCTCGCAGCATTCTTGTGTAATTGCCGTCTAGCTTCTTCTCCAGAACAACACCTCTCCATCTCTAAAAAAGAAACAACAATACCACAATGATGTATAGAAAGTGCTTTGGTCCATGAGTCCCTTACAATCAATTTGTATCTAGGTTTTTACAATAATATATCACCTTTATAATGATAATAGACCACTAGAAAAACATATTCGTCTGATTTTCTGAACTCTTTTTCTTTTTTATAACAAATTTTACTTTCTATCTACACAATTTTATATTTATCATGATTGAGATTTTCCTTGTTATTTTTTCTTTGATATATAAATGATATATAAATTCATGTATAAGTCTGTATTTACTTTATGTATATTTGCGCAACTTCCATCAGCCTTTTTTTTTTTTTTTTTTGAAGTGTTTTGCTTTTCTTTTTGGTTTTTTAGCTTCCCCCCCCCTGCCAGAATGATGCATAACTATTTTTTCTCCTAAACACTGATCACTTGATTTTTGATTCTTTGCCATATATCTGAGCTAATATTTTGCTAGCTGCATCCTCTGGCATCTTCCTCATCTTCATGTTGTGCTGCTATCACGTATTTCCCTGACTCTCTTTTGCCATTTGTCTCTAACATCCATCACATCTGGCAGGTCTTCTAGAGTGGGTAAAAGTGTTTGCCAATGGTCTGGGAGACCGAGGTTCAATCCCAGGTCGAGTCATACCAAAGACTTAAAAAATGGTACTTGATACCTCCTTGCTTAACACTCAGCATTATAATGTACATATCAAGGGTAAAGTGGAGCAATCCCGGGAAAGGAGAAAACCTTCTCCTACACCTCGGTGTAGTAGCTACTGAAAAGGGAGACTTCAGGTTGCCCTTGACTATGGTTGCCAAGTTTACTTATATTACAGAAATAACAATATCTAGAAGCATAACTTGTAAGGTGGAGAATTTATAAAATATTCTTGAGTAGAGAAAAGTTATGCTGGTGCTGTTGGTCATCTTGATGCTCACCTTTAAGGATCAGAATGTTGGACAAGTCAACAGATGAGAAAAGGTGGGTGGGAACTTTAAAACTTCTTAAAGGAAAAGTGTATTTATAACAAAACATAATATGTATAATATATATTCTTTAAAATTTTGGGTGGGAAATTTTCTCATTTCATTTTGACAAGTATTTCTATAAATTCACTCACTATCTTGTATGTTCTCTGGCCTTCCTGAAGACTGAAATATATGTTATGACTACTAAAGTTACATTTTTCCCTCAATTTTAATGGTATAGTATTGTATTAATTTTTTTGGTAAGTAGAAGAGGAAAGCCCACTGACAATAACTGAAACAATAAAAGTAAAGAATTTGCTTGTATTCATCACAGATCAAACATAAATAAATATCAGAATATAAAACAGTCATGAATCTTGAAATGCACCCTTAGACAAACAGGGATCATTATGCATTAATATATATAAGCAACTGTCATCGTACTTTGCAAGATAGTGTCACAAACTGTTGATGATGAGTTTAATTTTCACTCATTATTTCAGTGGGTAGAGTGTTTGCCTAATGGTCCGGGAAACCTGGGTTCAATTCCAGGTCGCTTCATATTAAAGACTTTAAAAATGGTACTTGATACCTCCTTGCTTAACACTCAGCAATATAAGGTATGTATCAAGGGTAAAGTGAAGCAATCCAGGGAAAAGAGTTGCACCCTCTCCTACACCTTGGTGTAGTAGCTATTGAAAAGGGAGTCTTCGGGTCACCCTCGACTACGGTCGCCAACTGTACTTTACAATTTCCATAGTGTTCCACTAAACAAAGATTAGTCAATAAATATAGGTAAAGATGTTTGCTATAAGACATAAAGGGATTCGGAACTAATATTGTCATTTTTAGAGAAATGTGTATCCATATGTACACACATGGGATAAAATAAGTGCAGTTAGGAAAATCAATAGACAACTATATCATAGAGTTACTCCAGGTACTTGCCAGGTGGGTGATTTAAAGTTAATCCCCTGGTTCCAGGAGGCCTTCTTCCCTAGCAGCACCTGCCCCTTTGTATAAAAGGGACAGGGCTGAGTTTATTGCTTGATGCCTGCGGTGCCTATGAAGGAAGCAAGTATTTTTGTGAATTCATGTGTAGACTCTCCGCTAACACTATATATCAAATTTGATTTGTTGGATAAATCCTTACTCCAGGAGGAGTGTCCTCATGATGTAATGGTTAAAGTGATGGACTGTGGTGTAATGGTTAAAGTGATGGACTGTAAGTGAGTTTGAACTCTAGTCACCCTATTACATTCCCTTTCACATAAATACCCTTGGGAAAGGTATGAATTCCTTTATCCTCCCAGCTATGGGTTAGATAGCATCACTGCTGTTCTTTGAGGAGGATGGCTTTGGCATTAAATAACCCACGAAGGTTGATATGCCATTAAACAAAGAAACTAAACTAAACCAAATCAAAGCTTACTCCAGGTATAAAATAATTAAGGTGGTAACTAATTATATTATTATTATTTTATTGATAATTGATTATATTAATTATTATTTAGTTTGGTGAAGATGTGGACTGGTTACAACTCTGTAAGTGTACTTCTCCACTAAAGCTGATATTGTGTAATTCTTTCATGTGTGCAAGATGGCAGGTTTGACAGATTGTTTTGTAGATCATTAGGGTGATGTGTTTTCAAATCACTGCTGAGGCTGGATGTCATTAAAGGTAAACTAGTCATGTCTCCAACTTAGTATAAGATTGATTCAAGTTAAATAAAAGTTAATGACACGTGTTCTAATATGACTTGCTGATGTAATAATCAAGAAGGTATTATATAAGAAAAGGTAATTTTGGATTTAGGCCTGTTGAGATTTGGAACCCAAAGAGAGAATTCTGATTAGATGTTGGTGTGAATTGTTCAGGTGGAGGGGTGAGTACCTCTTTGTAGCTGCATGTGAGATTTGTTCCTAAACCCTTACAAGGTCTTCCTTTCTCCTCGAAGTTGTGTCAGAGTTGCTAGAAATGTAGAAAGTTGGAATAAGGACTTTTTAATATCTGAATTACAGAGTTGTCTGTTGTTATTTTTAGATTTTAATATTCAAGATGATATCAAAACATTACGCAAATGATTTATTAGAAAAGTTTTTTTTTCTCAACAAAGAAGTCAATGCTTGTTTTTATATTACAAATCTGACTCAACAGTTGATCATGAGATGAATGGGAAGTTCTTTTATATGCACTGATTTTCCAACCTGCTAACTTCAAACTATCATTTATTTCACCACAGACGAGCTAATCAGTGGTTTGAGGTTGTTCAAGATATTAAAAAAATTCTTCAAGGAATTCATTAAATTTTATAATGAATTAATTTGATTGAAAGATGTTGTCAAATCATAAAAAAACTTTGAATAATAATGCTATGAATTTCTGAATGGGTTCCCAGAGTTGTAGACCCTGATAGGGTCTTATTTATGGGTCAAATATAACTGTTTGGCATTTAAACTGTGTACTTATGCTAAATTGAATTGTTTTGAAATTAAACTGTTTGATCATTTAACTGTGTAAACAAATGACTGATGTTTAATTGTATTGTTAGTGATACATAACAATACTTGGTAGCCTTTAACTATACAGAATTTGGCATTAAATTACCTACAAAGGTTGATATGCCATAAAACCCTAACACCCAAACCATCTGCATGCGTATATGTTGATGTAAGATATACGACTTACATGCTATTTTCAGTGGATAATTCTTGTAACAATTGCTTATCATTCGTGCTACATAACTCAATATAAAGGTATCAGATTATCTACTAACAAAGGAAAAATAAACTATTTTTAATCTGCAACTTTCTTTTTTTCTTTTGTAAGATTAAGTTGCTTGGTAAAATGGTTTTTAAACTGAATAAACAATCAGAATAGAGCAAGTGAAGAAGGATAGATGATAATTTTAAAATCTTCCTTAGCAACAAGATATATGTAGAAAGTCTTCCGCCTTTAGTTTTTGACATATGTCACATAGATAAAAATCACTCAGTTGAGGTAATAATCAGAAGCTTTATGGAAAGACATTTGATCAATATACAAATAGGTTAAAATGAAATTGAAAACGTATACAAAGAAAAATACAATGGCATAGAGATTTATATGCTGACAAATATTCATATATAAACAGATTTAGAGGCCTACAAAATAACCAATAAAATAGATGGTTAGTCGATTGAAATAAATTCGATTTATAAAATGAGACAAAATGGTTGTTTCGAATTAAGTATTTCATTTTAACTTTATCAAATATGGAAGTATATAACAAAAGCACGATGAATAAAACACTAAAAGTATTGTAGAAAATAATCAGTTTTAAATTCTATTTATATTGGGTCTTATAATTGAAACTTTTCTCACTATAACTTATTTTCAACTGGCTAAGCAACTTGTAAGATGGTGAAGAGTTGTGTGCAAAGCTCTTAGTCATATTTAATGACAACAATGAAAACATGTTACCAATATGCAAAAAGTCATGTGACAATGTTCTCCAAAAAAAAAAAAAAAAAAAAAAAAAAAAAAGCTTCTTTCTTTCTCTCAGCAGTCATCTTTGTGCTGTTCTTTCCCTTCTGTTTTCTGTCATCAGCATAGGCAGTAATCATTGCCATTTTTTTTTCTTTTCTCTGGTTGACTATTGATTTCTTACAGAAGACAAGTTATCTTTTCTTTCTAACTTGGACTGTCAGGCAAATAGTTGCCCATTGTTTACACTTCACACTTCTTCCGCTTGTCGTGTAATGGTAATCATGGTAGAAAATGGAATTGGTAAACCAAGTTCAAATCCTGGACAAAGTTGTTTGTATTGTACTTTGGACTTATGACCTTGGGAAAAGCCTGCATCTATCTCTTCTTCTCTCAGTTATGGGTAAATAGTAGGGCAGACTGAACTCTTTAGCCTTGGTGTAGTAATCAGCCTAAAGGGGTAGAGTAAATATATCCATTTTACACTTTTTCAACAGAAATTTTCAAAGTTTTAGATTTCAAGATCAAAGTAATTTTCATTTTTATTCAGTATTTATGTATTTAACTTATATTTCAGGAATTAAATTTTTGAATATTTGAAATATTTTGATTTGTTAATTTTTATTTTATAACAAGTCCTTCTAAGCAGATATCTTGAGGCAAGAAAGTCCTCCTAGGCAGGTACCGCGAGGCAAGAAAGTCCTTCTCGGCAGGTACTGCGAGGCAAGAAAGTCCTTCTCGGCAGGTACCGCAAGGCAAGAAGGTCCTTCTCGGCAGGTACCGCGAGGCAAGAAGGTCCTTCTCGGCAGGTACCGCGAGGCAAGAAGGTCCTTCTAAGCAGATATCTTGAGGCAAGAAAGTCCTTTTAAGCAGATATCTTGAGGCAAGAAAGTCCTTTTAAGCAGATATCTTGAGGCAAGAAAGTCCTTTTAAGCAGATATCTTGAGGCAAGAAAGTCCTCCTAGGCAGATACCTCGAGGCAACAAGGCTTTCTAAGCAGATGCCTCCAGGTAACAGGTCTAAGGCTCCATTTGCTCAACAAAAGCTTTAAGGCGGCAAGTCCTGTACTTTTTCTGCCCAGCAAATATCTCTGGGGATAGAAAATTCCATGAGTCTTTTCTTATTGTGTGATGTGTTTGTTGAGTGAGTTGTAGTGTGCATGGGGTTCCCCACCCCCTGAGGCATTTGCTAAGCAGAGAGAGAGAGAGAGAGAGAGAGAGAGAGAGAGAGAGAAAGAGAATTCTCCCCCATCCAGCAAACACCTCAAATACTCTATTTCATATGAAGATTTGCAACTGTCACTATCTCATAAAATTTTAATATTTTAAATTGTTCTCGTTATCCAGATAGTCTTATAACTTGTTTATCTTGAAAGGAAGACAATTTTCTAGGTTAGCAAATGTGAGATACTTGTGATATTGATCATTTTAAACTGTTTACTGTGGGTACAAGATTTCAAAATGGCATATTGTAGTGGTACCATTCTGAAAAAGATCTTTTTTTTTTTTTTGTTTACATCATGTCAAAGAAATGACCATAAGAGAAACCAAGGGTATTGAAGCTCAAATAATCAAAACTCTATTACTGCTATAACTCAATACGAATTGGCTAATTCAAACTGTGCTAAATCTTCTAAAATCTCTGTTCTCTATCCTTAATTACACAAACACTAGTTTCTGACTAGCTATACTTGAAGCACCATATATAACATATCTCAAACCCATTCTCTGCAAACAGAAGGAAAACCCAGTTGGTAGGGACGGTAAAAATATGTCGACTGCATCTCTGCAGAAGGGTAAAACCTTCCAACAAGTGTTCTGGATATAACACTAAACAATTTGATGGTGAGGCTCATTGCTATTGCTCCCAGGTCCACTATGATCCAGAGTGGTAGCACCTGATAGGGTCAAATAGAATTGTTTGACATTTAAACTGTGTGCAAACAAATCACTTATGTTAGATTAAATTGTAAGAAATAGAACTGTTTGATCATTCAACTGATGTCTAATTGCATTGTTAGTGACACATAGCAATACTTGGAACCATTTAACCGAGTGCAAATGAATGAGTAATGTTTAATAGAATTATTAGTGTTGAATAGCAATACTTGAAACTGTTTAACTAATTGAATTATTGGTATTATATAGCAATACTTGGAACCATTTGACTGTGTGCAAATGAATGAATAGTGTTGAATAGAATAATTAATGTTAAATAGCAATACTTGTAAACACCTCACTGTCTATAAACAAATGATTCATATCAAATAGAATTATGTTTGATTGCAACAATTGAAACCATTTAATTGTGTAAAAACAATAGCAATACTAGTCTGCAAACAAATTAATTCTAATTTAAAAATGAAATTACCTTAAACTATTCATTTACAAATCATATGTATATTCATTTAAATGTGTACAAACAAATGACTGATGCTAAATTGTTACTGTTATGTACCAATACTTGAAACCTTTTCACTGTGTGCCAAAAAATGAGCCCAGGCTCATTTAAAAATGTTATCAACAAAATATGTTTACAAATCATATTTAATATATATGTATAAAGAGGACTTGCATTAAATAACCTACAAGGGTTGATATGCCATAAAACCCAAACAAAAAGGAAGTATTTGCTTTCAAGTTTCCTGTTTGCCCCCATCTGAACCAAGATGATTTATGAGATTTTTCTCCTTTTTCCTCCGTAAGGAGATTTTTTTCTTCTCTCACCTAATGATTGACTCTCTACATTGGTTTCTCTTGTGGTCATTTCTCTGACAGGATATTAGCAAAATTCCATTTCCAGAATTAATCTGCTACAAAACACCATTACTTATTATACTTTCATGCCTTTTCACTGCAAAGTACATCATTAAATGGTAAAATCCAAAAGTTGTACTTAAAATGGGCAACAAGAGTCATCTTCAAGCATAAAGTTTTGGGGATGATGTAAATAAGCATTGGCATATCAACAAAATGAACTGCAGTTCTTGGACATTGAAACAAATGTTGAGCATATCCCTTTACTGTTAATTTTATTATTCATATATCATTGACTCAGAATCACTGGCTTTTACTGACTGTCAGTTGTTCATCTATGTGATCATTGGACCAAACTGACAGTCTCCCCGTACCATTGGCTCTTTGTTTACTTTCTCACTGATGTTGAGCACTCTTTATTTATAAATAAAGCAAAATATCATGTGTAATATTTGTGTGTTATTTTGTGTTAACCCTAAAGTCCTTTTTGCTTTTGGTATTAAAAGTAGTTTCTTTTAATTATATTTAAATAGAATACCTCTGATTGTATTTAAACACCAATCAACCTGGCCCAGTTGGCTGGGGTTGCAGAATACACTGACTAAATCTCTGCTGTGGGGTAAGACTCCCCCAATTGCCCAGTTGGCTGGGGCTGTAGAATACACCAACTGCTTTACTGCTGAGGGGTTAGACCCAATGAGTCTCCAGGATATGACACTAAACAATCTGATGGTGAGGTTCCAGTAATGCTGGAGCTTTGAGGAATGCAGGGTTCCCTTCATTGCCATCACTTCCAGGTCCGCTCTGGCCCAGAGTGGTAGCTCCTGATAGGGTCCTATCTATGGGTCAAATAGAACTAAACCATGGTTTCGAGTATTTACTGCTTTTGAATTTAAACTGTATATTTATGCTAAACTGAATTGTTTAAAATAGAACTGTTTTGACATTTAAACTGAGTACTTATGCTAAACTGAATTGTCTGAAATAGAAATGTTTTTGACATTTAACTGTGGATAAATAAAAACTATACTCACGCTAAACTAAATTGTTTAAATTAGAACTGTTTGACTTAACTGAAATGTTTTTGACACACTGTGTACTTATACTAAATTGAATTGTTTGAAATAGATTAGTTTTTTTGTATAAGAATGTATTTGGTGTTAAATAACCTTCAAAGGTTGATATGGCATAAACCCAAACAAACAAACAAATTCCCCCAATAAGTGTCCTGGATATGACACTAACTAATCTGATGGTGAGGCTTCAGTAATGCTAGAGCTTTGAGGAATGTGGAGTACCCGTTTCATTGCTATCACTCCCAGCTCCACGTTGACCTGGAGTAGTAGCACTTGATAGGGTCCTATCTTTAGGTCAAATAGAACTAAACTGTGTACTTATGGTAAACTAAATTGTTTGAAATTAACTTTTGACATTTAACTGTATGCAAGCAGAAAACTATACTTAAACTAAACAGAACTGTTTGAAATTTTATCAAAATGACTTAATTTGGCATTAAAGACCCGAAAAGAGTTGATATGCTGTAAAACTAAATAACCAACCAATTTATTAGGATCTATAAAAAAATAATTGCCAAAAAACAAGTGCTGATTTTAGTAGTAAGATTGAAATTAAAATGAGTGCTGATTTAATTTTGTCTGGTTTGATTTACTTTATTTAATGGCATATCATTTCCTTCTGGGTTATCTAATGCCAAAATTTGATTCATTTATAAATATTTTGATTATCATATTTACCAACCCCTACGCTTGGGCAGGATATGATACAAGGTCAATTTTTAAGCGGAGTTTAACAGGTTTGAATTCAGAGTATTCCTTCTCCTAGAGTAGTTGCCTTACCAAGGCTGAAGAATTCAGTCTGCCCTACTATTTACCCATAGCTGGAGGGAGAATAATTGGATACATACCTTTCCCAAGGGTATTAGTGCTATGTGAAATGCAATCAATCTCATCCAGGATTTGAACTCATGTCGCCGTCTCCATTTCCTACAACGATAACCATTACACCACAAGCATCTCCCTTTTGATATTTCGATTATGATCATAACTATTCATATTTTCAACATTTCATTGTAATAATTTTTTTTAATCACACTTTTTTATTTGACTGAAATGATGATTCATTTGCACTGTTAAATGGCTAGGTCATTCAGCTTGGACTGTAAAATACACCAACTGCATCTCTGCAGAGGAGCAAGAATCCCCCCTCCCCCAACAGGTGTCCTGAATATGACATGAAACCATCTGATGGCAAAGCTCTAGCTTTGGAGATTTGGGGAAATGCAGAGTACCTCCACCCCCTGCATTGCCATTGCTCCCAAGTCCACTGTGGCCCAGAGTAGTAGCTGTAATAGAAATTATCACTCATGCAAATGACCACATATCTGTTTGGCCTGTCAGGTAACGGGATTGTGTAGGAAAAGGGAAGAAAAGTGTAGTCTAGAATGTAAAGGCAAATAGAATAAAACTACTCACAAGCAGCATTGCGTCTGTTTCGATTGTCAGGGAAAGGAATAAGAAGAAAAGAGGAACGAGAGTTTATATATTTTATTTATACCTGTTGCATTAATTTGCATATTAGAGGGAATGGAGAGAACAGTCAGTCGAGCTTTTGACAGCTGAGACCTTGTGCAACGAAACGAATTTGGTGCAGTGAACTGAAATAGAAAGACCCTTGTTTTTAAATCTCAGTAGCACTTAATAGGGTCCTACCTATGGGTCAAATAGAACAAACTGTGCACAAACAAATAAATGACTGATGTTAAATTGTGACTTATATAGCAATACTTGAAACCATTTAATTGTGTGCAAAAAAAGCTCAGGCTCATTTAAGAATGTTATCTACAAAATGTGTTTACAAATCACATATATTTCTATTTAAAATATATGTATGAAGAAGATTTAGCATTAAATAACAAACAATGGTTGATGTGCCATAAAACCCAACCAAACCAAATCATATATATTTAATATATATATACATATATATATATAAAGAGGATTTGGCATTAAATAACCTACAATGGTTGATATGCCATAAAACCCAACCAAACCAAATCATATATATTGAATATATATATATATATATATATATATATATAATGAGGACTTGGCATTAAATAACCTACAATGGTTGATATGCCATTAAACCAAACCAAACCACAATTATATGGTGTCAAATATTCTTATCTAATTTATACATAATTATATGGTTTAAAGTAACTATTCCTATATGGTATCAAGTAATCCTATTTAATACTAATTATTTTCCAGCAGACCTATTTGTGACTCATAAATGGAATCCTAACAGGTGCTACCACTTTGGGTCAAAGTGGACCTGGGAGTAATGGCAATGAAGGTGTACTCCACATTGCCTGTCTCTACAGTTAGCAAGACTAAAGTCTCCTCTGACTCTTAAAATCTGGATGATAAGAAGGGATTCAAATTTAATGGATGACTTTTCAGAGGCCTTCTCTGAGCAAGTTGAGGAGAAGTAACTAGTCTCTCCACTGCATCAGCATGCTGGTTTCCTACCAGTAACTTTTATCCAACGAGTTGGAAATGGAGATAAAAGTATTTGAATCAATCATCTTCACTCGCTTTGCATGGGCAGTGCTGACTTTTTTCCCAAATTAGAGAATATAGGCAGCAATATTGTTCCTAATTAATTAGTTTGGGGCCTCATATATTGCAGCTATGGTTCTACACCAGTCCATATATTCAACCCTCAAGAAAGGATCTTTTATTCTCAAGGTCTTTTTTATGAGGGCTAATGAATCTTCCTTATTTGGCAATGATACATCTCAGAAAGAAAAGGTACTACCTGTAATAACACATAGTACCTTCACACTCAGAGTGACAAGTGATTTGTACACAAAATCTTTCCAACCCAGACGGCTGGGGCCGTAGAATACACCAACTGTATCTCTACAGAGGGGTAAAACTACCCCAATGAGTGTCCTGGATATGATACTAAACAATCTAATAGTGAGGCTCCCTTCATTGCCATTGCTCCCAGATCCACTTTGGCCCATAGTAGTAACACCTGATAGAGCCCTATCTATGGGTCAAATAGAACTGTTTGACATTTAAACTGAGTTCAAACAAATAACTGATGTTTAATTTAATTGTTAATAATACATAGCAATACTTGGAACCATCTCACTTTGACTCATGCTAAATTGAATTTTCAGAAATAGAACTGTTTGATCATTTAACTGGGTGTATCAACAAAATATGTTTACAAATCATATATTTAATATATATGTAAAAACAGGATTTGGCATTAGATGATCAATGTTTGATATGCCATTAAACCAAAGCAAACAAAACAAAATCTTGCATAGGTTTAATTAATTTCCATGTTTTTCTGTCTACCACGAAGATTGATACAATTCTTTTTTGTTGGTTTTGTATAAGCTCATCCAAATTGACCAACAGTACCTTCTCTTTGATGAGTTAGGTTAACTCTTTGACCAACGAGATGAGCTCATTAATGTTGACTATGATATTGGGTGGGGTACTTCATGTTTTTAGAGTTTCTTCTCGTTACTTTGACTGGCGTATCATTCTTTTCTTTCTTTTTCATTTTTCTTTTTTGGATCCTTTTTTTGGGGGGGTGTCTTTTTGATTGGCTGTGAAGAAAAAATATAACAGAAAAATCCTATTTTTTTGGTAGAGGCTAAAAGGCACCCCAGACACATTAGTCCAGACCTACTCGTGGTAGATATGCAATAAAAAAAAGAAAAAGGAAAAAAGTAAATGAATTTTTCTGTGATTCAAAAATATTATTGCCTAGTCGGTTGGGGCTGTAGAATACACTGACTGTACTTCTGCAGAGGGTAAAGACCCCCCTGCCCAATGAGTCTCCTGGATATGACACTAAACAATCTGATGGTGAGGTTCCAGTAATGCTGGGGCTTTGGGGAATACAGAGGACCCCTTCATTGCCATTGCACCCAGGTCCACTCTGGTCCGGCATGGTAGCACATGATAGGGCCCTATTTATGGGTTAAATAGAACTAATGGCATACTTATGCTAAACTGAATAGCTTGAAAGAGAAATGTTTTTGACAATTAAACCATACTTACATTTAAACTGTGTGCTTATGCTAAACTGAATTGTTTGAAATGGAACTGTTTTTGACATTAAAACTATACTTAAACTGATCTGAATTGTTATATATAGAACTGTTTTAACATTTAACTGTGTGTAAACAAAATTAGCTGAATTAGAACTGTTTGAATAAACTGAATAGTTTGAAATAGAAATGTTTTTGACAATTAAACTGTGTATTCATATTAAACTGAATTGTTTTAAATAGAACTGATTATTTACATAAAAATGGATTTGGCATTAAATAACCTACAAAGGTTGATATGCCATAAAACCCAACCAATCAACCAAAATGTTATACATGGAAAAATTCTTAGTCAATTTCAATCAGGTATTAGCTCCTGACTGAGAGAAAGAAAGAGAGAGAGTCCTACCACCTTTTCATTGACAAATAACAATGGGGGAACTGGTTCTTCCGTTTTCCTTAAACAAATGGAAGGAGTCCATGGGATGTAGTCTGTAGCAGAAAGAACCTTGTATTTTTGTTTGGCACGTAATTTAATTTGACTGTTAGGATCGCCGAATATTTTCAACAAATCAGGATGACTTGTCCTATTCAGCCCAAACCATCTTTCCTAGCAGCACCAAAAAATTGAAGAAAGCCTGCTAAAACACTCTCCTCCTCAGAAATCTTCAATTGGAACAGACGTTTTACTGTCTGCTCTTGAATAGTGGCAGCAGCATCATACACTATGAGGATAGCCATCTAGTTTATAGACCCCTTGCATCTATTCTTCTAGACCAAGGGATCCTAGTTGAAAATAAATTAGATGATACACTATAACAACTTCCTACCTTCTTTCCTTCCTACGAGACTTGCAGCATACCAGCGTAAAACCCTTTACTTCATGCTGCCATTAAAACCTTCATATAAAACCTAACGACATCTTCGTTCTTCTCCACCACCTTTATTTTCCATCACCATTTAGTGAGGGGATAACAACCAATGTAACGCCAACTTAAACCTAATAATAATATCCCCATCACTAAAAGTCATTAATATACTAAACTGTGACTTTGTAGTAAGTACATTTGAGCTTGTCTAATGCTATTACTTTCACTTTTGGACTAATAACCTTGGGAAAGGTATAAAGTCCCTTATCCCCATCAGCTATGGGTTGGATAGTATCACTACTTTCCTTAAATAAGGATAGGTTTGGCATTAAAAGATAAGATGACTTACTCCATGTAATAAAGCGAGCACATATATGTCTGGTATGTAAAATGAGTAGCGGGCTTGAAAGGAAAAAGAATATAGCTACCCTAACACCTCAATTTAAGATAAAACACAGTCTCAAGTCAGGAGAATTGGCGAGAATGGTTGGGCGTATGCAAATTTTTCTTGAGTTTAGCTAAGCATAAAATACCTTGTGTGAGAGAAACAACAGATTTGTGAATATGATATTGTGTTAGTGGAGAGACTTAGTCATTGGGATAGCAATTACTTGGATCAGTTTCACACATTAAATAACCCACAAAGGTTGATATGCCATTAAACAAAGAAACCAAACCAAATTATAACACTCCATATTAAATAACTAGCTGCAACATACATGCCACTGTTCTAAAAAAAAAAACAAGCATTTCTGGAAAATTTGATACATGTTTTATCTATTCTCAGATCACAAAAAGAATGACTTAGTCTTATAAAACAAAATAAAAACAGAGTTTATGATCATTTCAGCTATTAACATTGATGGAACAAATTGTATAAATAAGGATACAGAATTATTAATGATTTGTAACAACTGCTTAGTCAAAGGAATCTGGTTCTATTTCTCTATGAAACCTTAACAAAGCTCTTGGACAGTTTAGACAGGTGGTTGATTTGCTTGTCTAATCCTATTCCATGCATGCTCAATGTCATTCAGATCAGGAGAGTTTGCTGATCAGTCCCTAACCAGCACTCCATGGAGCTACAGAGTCTCATGAGTAACTCTGGCTTTGTGTATCAGAGCATTATCCTGTTAGAGAATTAGATTACAATTCAGGTGTGCATTCATGTGTGGTACAATACAGGTTGGGGCAATCTCTTTCTGGTAACTTGGTCCATTCAACTGGCCTTCCACAACAAAGATCTCCATTCTTCCATTATAACTGAAGCCATCGCTTCTTTGGAGTCAAGATAATACACAACTTTTGAACTGTTTGCAGTATGGATTATTCTATACTTGTAATTTCATTATTCAATGCCTGACTCAACTGTAAATGCAGACAAAAAGTTCAGCAGACAGTGACAATCCTCTGGAATTATTATCACATTTTTACAATGAATTATATAATATATAGAAAATATATTTTATTTACTGATGCTTGAATTTTGACTATAAGTATATGAATATCACTATATACATCTATCTATTGTGTATGTATGTGTATTTAGGCAGCAAATTTTTTTAAACATGTTTCATTGAATATTGTAGATAAGGATTGTTTATTCAGTTCCTGCTAGTTAGCAAGATCAAATGTGCATCAAAATTGTGTGTGTGTATGTATGTATGTATATATATATATATATATATATATATATATATACCTACCCTTCCACATGAGCAGAATGTGACTCAAGAACAATTTTTAAGCAGAGTCTAACAGGTTTGAATTAAGAGTTTTCATTCTCCTAGACTGGTTGCCATACCAAGGTTGAAGAGCCTAATCAGCCCAACTATTTACCTATAGCTGAAGGGAGAATAATTGGATTCATATCTTTCCCAAGGGTATTAGCTTGATGTGAAATGCAAATGGCCTTGTCCAGTATTTGAACTCATATCACCATGTCCATTTCCTATGATGGTAACCATTACATCACAAATGCTTACTAAAACATAAATACTATGATTCATTCTATTTCTAGTGTAGGGGTAAGCCCACTCTCTAAAAAGAAAATGGATGTCCTGGGTATTGTAGAATATTAGTTAACTCGAGTGATGTCCAAGATCCACTTCTGAGTAACTTGGTTGAGAATAAGTAGATGAATGACACCACTCATGCAAATGTGTTGGATAGGTCCATTCTTATAAAGTGAGCCAATCCAGATGCTGCTCATACACTCTTCAATAAAAGAGTTGAGCTTTAGCTGGCTAGCTTTTCCAAGGAGGCAGCCATGTTACTTTGGCTTGAGTGCTGTTTATTGTTGTTCTATAGGTGTAAGACTAGATTGCATCTGATGTTGAGGTTCCAGTTCTGGAAATTTGGGAAGTGTGGAGTACCACTTCATTGCTATTACTCCTAGGTCTGTTCTCAGCTAGAGTGGTAGTACCTGTTAGGTTTCCCTCTATGGGTCAAATGAGTAAAGTTGGTGACCGTAGTTGAGGGTAACCTAAAGGCTTCCTTTTTGATAGTTATGACACCAAGGTGTAGGGGAGGGCACTACTCTTTCCCCTGGATTGCTCTACTTTACCCTTGATCCCTACCTTATAATGCTGAGTGTTAAGCAAGGTAGCATCAAGTACCATTTTTTGAGTCTTTGGTATGACTCGACCTGGGTTCTAATCCCAGGTCGAGTCATACCAATTGGCAAACACTATAACCATTATGATGCAAAAAAAAACCTTTAAGAAAGAATTACACAAAAACATATATATGGAATTGATTCCCTAACCTCCAGGCATAAAATAACCCTAAATGGGTTGATGTGCTGTTAAAATCAAACAATTATGACTGTGTAGATTCATAACAACTTTGTTAGGGATGATTCAGATGCATGTATTCAGAAAAAGGATTTATCAATCTGTCTAAATAAAAGTTATTTATAATAAAACTCTGTGATACCTGGATTGTATACTAAGCAGTAATTCTTATTGTGATATAATGGCCGAGGGATTTCGTTTTATATATCTTGCCTTTCGGTTTAGTTAGGCTGAGAACCTTTCGGCTCAGTGCATGGGTTAGTTAGGTGCAAACATGAGGGCAGGTGTTCACGTGTTATTCAAAGATCTCACAATAAAAATCCCAGATAGAGGATATGACCAGGGATGTGAGTGACGTCACACGCCGGAAGCGTGGGCTGAGATTTGAGAAAAGTATGTTATTTGAGTTCCTGGCTTGGAAGAAGACGGTTGACTTTCGGGACTGCACGTGTTGGGGGGGTTGATGGAGAAGTCAGCATAGAAAGATTATGCCTCTCTCCTTATGTCGAAAAACCTTTTAACTCAAAGGTAATAAAAAATTTTTGTACCTGAACTAAGAAGTCATAAGTGTTTTTGTGTTTCGGGATTCCCATGTTATATATATATATATATATATATATATATATATATATATGAGTTATGAACATTCTATGTACATTTCACATATTCATGTATGGCTACGTTACATAATGATACATAAGCGTGCTTCATGGACCAGCTAGGTGACCCAACTTTGTGAGGAAAATAGATTCTGTGAATATTGTTTATATTTACTAACTCATTTGAAAGATCTGTTTTTAAACAAAATGTCCATGAGATGTATATAACAGCACCATTTACAATTCAAGAGATTCTGACTTGCTCTTTATTTTTTGTTAAAGATATTTTCTCTTTTTTCATTATCTTTCTATAAATCTTATTAATAAAGAGGATCTAATCGTGTTAAAAAAAAAAAAGAGCGACCCAATATAATTTAAAATTTTTTTTATAAAATAATTGTTCCTTTTGTATGCATTTAACCGGCTCATTGGCCTAGTGGGTAGAGTGTTCGCCAATGGTCCTGGAAACTGAGATTCAATCCAGGTTGGGTTATACCAAAGACTTTAAAAATGGTACTTGATACCTCTTTGCTTAACACTCAGCATTATAAGGTACGTATCAAGGATAAAGTGGAGCAATCCAGGGGAAGGAGTAGCGCCCTCCCTTACATCTCGGTGTAGTAGCTATTGAAAAGGGAGCCTTCGGGTCACCCTCGACTAAAGGTCACCAATTTTACTTACTTACTTACTTTGTATGCATTTACCCAACCCATTTGCTATTAACAGAATGCAGTACAAAGTCAGTTTTTAAGCAGAGTACAGCTGGTTTAAATACACTTTTCCTTATCTTATACTGATTGCCTTTCCAAGGCTAAAGAACCTAATATGCCCTGCTATTTACCTAGAGCTGACAGAAGACGGAAGAGATTGATGCCTTTCCTTAGTGAAATGCAAACAGCCTTGTTCAGGTTTTTAAACTCTGGATCCCAATTCATTTTCCAACATCAATAATCACCATACTATGTGTGCCCAATCATTCCTTTTCTATTTACTCACCTTGTCTCCCTCTTTTCATCATTCTAGATTATTCTTTTTATCAGAATCACATCCATCTTTTTTATTTACTTGGTCTCACAAACTAACTTGTTATAACCAAGTGTCTTGGGATAGGTTCATTTTATTTATATTTTTCTAATAAAAATTGCAAGAAATTTTTATGGATGAAAATGTAATTACAATATTTACTGAGACCTAGGTTTACATTTTAGGAGTGTTTGTGAGAATCAAGCAGTGATCTGTGCCAATAGCTTGTTTGCTTGATATTAATGGCATGTCAAATCATCTAGTTATTTTATGCCTAGAGGTTAGAGAATTATGCTCATTATATATTTATATTTACATTTTTTGTTTAATTTAAGTTTTTTCTGTACATGCTTCTATCATATACAAATAATTTTTAAACAGATCTACGAGGTGCATACAATAAGTTTCCAGACTTTTTTCGTATGGGCACTTTTATTGATAGTACACACATGAAACTCTAGTCCCCTTTGAAGTAATCTCCTCCGGCTGCAATGCACTTGTTGTACCGTTCCAACAACTTCTGCAAGGCCCCGTGGAAGTCCTCTTGTGTGAGCATGTCAATGACCTTCGTCACAGCTTCTTTCATCTCCTCAATTGTCTCATAACGACAGCCTCTGAGCTTAGGGAATAAGCAAAAGTCACAGGGAGCAAGGTCTGGACTATAGGGCCGGTGAGGAACTGTCTTGATGCCTATCTTGGTCAAATAGTCTGTGATAAGGATGGAGTTGTGGACTGGTACATTGTCCTGGTGGAAATGCCCCTGACCCGATTTGAAGAGTGCTGGCCTCGTCTGACGGAATCTCTTCCTGAACTCCCTTAAAACTTCAACATAGTAACCCTAAGCCTTTGGCCAATCAACTCTGGTGTATTGACTTCCTTACTCCTCCCACACCTTTCATCATCCCTACAGACTCCCTGCCTTCCTTGAATCTCTTCTGCCACTCAAAAACTGATGCTCGATTTATGCAAGATGCTCCAAAAGCAGTCTGACGCATTCCATATGTTTCTGTGGCATTTTTTCCAAGTTTAAAACAGAATTTTATTGCATATCATTTTTCTAAAGTGTCAGATTGCATTTTTGAAATTCACCATCTGTGACAATCAGGCTTTAGTAGGGTGTATTCCAATTGCTACTGTAGCTGTTCATTTGAAGTTGAAATCATAAAAATCGGTCAGTCATCTCAAAAGATGTATAGCAATAACATGCTGAATTGTCTACGACAATTTTAAATGCCTGTACAAAAAAAGTCTGGAAACTTATTGATGGCACCACGTATATGACCCATAGATGGCACCCTAACAAGGACTACCACTCTAATCTCAGAGTGGACCTAGAAGTAATCACATGAAATGGATACTCCACATTCCCCAGTTCTCCAAAACTGGAGCCTACTATTAGATGCAGTTTAGTGTCAAACCCAGGACACTCCTTTTTATAAGAGGGGGTCTTACACCTTTGTGGGTGATAGTCTAAGCTCTGCTAATAAGACAGATTTTATAGCAAATTTCCAAACCATGCAGATTTAAAATAAAATAAAATAAAAAAAAGAATTAAATAGAAATTCTCATTCATAAATAATTACGGTCCAAGTAATAAAGTTATTAAGCATAATGAAGGATAGTAATCAGCAGTAATATATCTATGCAGACATACAGTGAAGACAAATTAGTTGAATATAAAACATAATTATAGGGAGTAATCATAAAAGTAAGAAGGTAGCAAGTCTGGGGAGTTGGAGATTAATTAAGAAAAAAAAAATGCAGAGAAAGTTTCTAGTTGGAGAAAAATGAGTGGGTGGTTGAGAGAGAATGGAAAACGAAAATGAGAGAATAAAAATAAATGGATGATGCAGAGGAGAGAAAGAGGATAGATCCAATGAGAGGACATAGAAGAATATAGACAAGAAAGGGGAGTTAAAATTTGATGGATTGAAGGAAGTTGAACAAGCAACAGAGATAAAGGAAAAAAAGTGAAAGTAAGAAAAAGGTTCATTGTAAGATTTCTATCAAGCATTAGAGAAGCATTGTCTAAAATGCCAAAACTGAATCTCATATGGGAATCGGTTCACTGCAGCCTCAATTATGTATTTTGGAGGTGCCTGTAGTGTAATGGTTATCGTCGCAGGATATGGACACGGTGACACGAGTTCAAATCCTGGACGAGACTGATTGCATTTCACATAGCACTAATACCCTTGGGAAAGGTATAAATCCAAATATTCTCCCTCCAGCTATGGGTAAATAGTAGGGCAGACTAGGTCCTTCAGCCTTGGTGAGGCAACTAGTCTAGGAGAAGGAAAACTCTGAACTCAGACCTGTTAAGCTCCGCTTAAAAATTAACCTTGTGTCATATCCTGCCCAAGCGTAGGGGTTGGGTAAATATGATTATGTATTTTAACAGAATTCAGATCGATTTTTATTATCAAAAGCATACAATGTAGGAAATACATTTGTGTCTCAAATCATAGATACTTAGTATTTATATTTACAGTTTCTCTAGAGATCTTTAAATATCAAATTTTTATCTAAAATTTATATCAAGGGTTTCCAAGGAGTCTAGTGTTCACCTCCAAAACAGCATAAGATTTTGTTTCTTTGTAATTATCATATTTCTCTTTTGTTCTAAATTATATCATGCTGATTATATGGATAGAAATCCAATAAAACTTGTTCATTCATAAAGCCAATTAATTTTCTTTGGTTCATGAAAATAGATAATATGCTCTTCTTTGGATAGCCCAGTCATCTGGGGCTGTTGAATATGCTGACTGTATCTCTGCCAAGGGGTAAAACCTCTAATGAGTGTCCTGGATATGAGAGTATGCTATCTGATGGTGGAGCTCCAATTCTGGAGCTGTGGGGAATGTGAAGTACCTTTTCATTGTCATTAATCCCAGGTCCACTCTGACCCCAGAGTGGTAGTACCTGCTAGGGTCCCATCTGTTTGTCAAATAGATCTAGCATCCTGATTATAGCACTGAACTGTATCTGATGGTGAGGCTCCAGTCCTGGAGCAATGGTTCCAATAGAAATATTTAATCATTTACTATACTTGAAACCATTTAACTGTGTGCAAACAAATAATTAATGTTAAATTGAACTATTAGTATTATATAGCAGTACATGAAACTATTTAACTGCATAAAAATGAATGAATAATGTTGAATTGAATTATTAGTGTTGGATCAGAATACTTGAAACCATTTAACAATGTGCAAATAAAACTATCAGTGTTAGACTGCAATACTTGAAATTTTTTACTCGGGATTATTATCGATATTAAATACAAATATTTGTGTTAAACAACAATACTTGAAACCATTTAACTATGTGCAAACAAATGAGCTCATTTAAAGATGCTTACAAATTATATATATGGCCTAGTCGGCTGGGACTGCAGAATATACTGACTACATCTCTACAGAGAGGTAAGACTCCCCCAATGAGAGTCCTAGATATGACACTAAACAATCTGATGGTAAGGTTCCAATAATGTGGGAGCTTTGGGAAATTTAGAGTACTCCTTTATTGCCATTGCTCCCAGGTCCACTCTGGTTCAGAGTGGTAGGACCTGATAGGGTCCAATCTATGAATCAAATAGAACTAATCTGTGTACTTATGCTAAACTGAATTGCTTGAAATAGAACTGTCAGTAGAGCTTAGAATACACTAACTGTATCCCCTACAGAGGAAAGAAAGGGGCTGTAGAATAAACAAAAGAACTGTAGAAGGCAACAACAACAACAATGATGATGATGATGGCAACACTTACTAGAGGTCCAGCTTATGCACAAGACTCGCACCAGCTGGACTGAGTGAGGGCTTGTATTTATGTACAAGCACATCCAATGAGATGATTCAACCAATCACAATCCAAAGAATGGACTGGCCCATGTGTGCACGATGGAATCTCCCAATGTGCCATAAATAGTTCTCCTCTTTCATGAGGAGGGAGTTTTCTTGACCTTAGCCGAGCTATTGATTACAAGTCTACTCTGTGATCCAACAGGGGCGTACTTGGTATGATACTAAACTGCATCTGATGGTGAGGTTCCACTTCTTGAAATCTGGGGAGTGTTATATACCCTATCTATTAACATTAATGGGTATGTGCCATTCCACATAAATACATTGGAAACTATTGTGAGGGTGGGTAATAAAGCTGACTAAGTAGTCACCACTAGCAGTGGGTAACTTCTTTATGCTGCTGGTGAGTATTGTATTTTGTTAGTGTTATAAAGATTTCTATTTCATTTTCAACCTCCATTTTGGTTATTTCTTATTCAGTAACCTTTTGTTAGGTTACAACAAGAGTATGGAGTACACTTTCATTGATATTGCTCCCAGGTCCATTCTCACTCAATCTCTGTCCCCTATATATCTTTTTTAAAATTGTTTTTTATAGGATCATTCGCAAGAAAAAAAAAAAAACTCTTAAGAAACAACTACACAAAAAATGTAAATATGAATATACAATGAATAAGATTCTCTGACCTCAAAGCATAAATTAACCCTCAAGGGGTTGACATGTTTTTAAAATCAATCAACTGGTATAAAATTTGTCTCCAAATATTTCAGTAACATCTTATAGAGATGGGCCATACAATTTTGTGATAAGATTGTAATAGTATGAACAAATTGATTTATCACTTGTTCAGCATCTGATTACTTTATTAGTGCGTGTCTCTGCCTATAGTCTATATGTGTGTGTTTTATTGAACCAATCAACATTCAGTAGATAATTTTTTTTTTGTATGAATATTTTCTTGAGCTTTTGTAAAATTTTAAACTCTGCTGCTTGGTTCATTTGGAGAATGTTTTCTCCAATTTGTTAAATATTTTTAAATAATAAATAAATGTTTGTTTGTTTGTTATTTAATGGCATATCAACCTTCTCAGGTTATCTAATTTAGAAGGACAGTAGTAGTACTATTTAACCCATAGATGGGGGGGGGGATAAAAGGGTTCTTACCTTTCCCAAGGGTATTTGCCTGAAAGTGAACGTAATAGCGTGACTGGAGTACGAACTCGCTTACTACGATTCTACAGTCCATCGCTTTAACCATTACACCATGAGGACACCCCCTTTGAGATCAAATCCTGAATAAGACTTTTTGCATTTCACATAGTACTAATACCCTGGGAAAAGGTATGAATCCAACTATTATCCCTCCAGCTATGGGTAAATTGGACTGATTGAACTCTTTAGCCTTGGTATGGCAACTGGTTTAGGAGAAGGAAAACTCTGAATTCAAACCAGGTGTACTCTATCTAAAAACTGACCTTGTGTCACCTCCTGCCTGTGTCAAAGGAGTTGGGTAATTACATTTAATAATGATCATCTCTTTCTCACAATATATTGTTGTGACATTATCAAGATATCGAATACCAACTAGTTAACAATGATTATATGATATAAATCAGTTACTTAACATCAATTGATTCATGTTTCCAAAACACAGAAACCAAAGAGAAAGTGTTTATTTAGTGAAAAACGAGTCTATATTGATAGATTGATTTTTATTCTGATTGTTTTCTTTTTTTGTTGTTTTTTTTTTGTTAATCTTAAGTCCAAAATAATGCAGACTGTGTGCTTTTACCAAAATATCATTTTTTTGATCATGGATATTGTTGTTACCACCATATACAATTTCATATTCAACTGTCATTATCAATGAGGGTTGACTGAAAAGATACACTCATTAAATGTGACCAAATGAGGTTTATTTTAAAACATAAGGTGGCAACTTTAGTTAAGGGTGACCAGAAGGCTCCCTTTTCAATAGCTACTACACTGAAGTACTACTCCTTTCCCTGGATTGCTCCACTTTACCCTTGATATGTACCTTATATTGCTGAGTGTTAAGCAAGGAGGTATCAAGTACCATTTTTATAGTCTTTGGTATGATGTGACCTGGGATTGAACCCAGGTCTCCCGGACCATTGGCAAACATTCTACTCACTTGGCCAAACATAATCAACCCTTATGATCCACACACTTCTTCCATCAATGTTGCTGTGCTTGGATCCCATTTTGATAAAAAAAAAGTTATCTACAGCAGATATGCTGTCATCATACAAACTTTTCGGCCCACCTTTGTACATTCAATGTAACAATGTAAAGAGTTAGACCTAATTCAGAGACTGGTAATTTGCCATTCAGATATCTCATTTTCTCTTTTAAGATCTGGAATTTTTTTAGCCATCTTATATGTTATCAAGTAGGGTTATCATTTAGTTAAAAATATGATTTTTATAAAAACGAAAGCTGACACAGAACAAATAAATTGGTTTGTATAAATTATGACTGAAATGAGTCATTCTTTATTGCTTATTTGACTTTATGGCATCAGTACCATCTGTAAGTTCATTCTGATAGTTTCTTTGGATGCTTAGGATCAGTTGCCATGTTGTGTGTTGATTGACTGTGACATTGCATGGTTGATTGAAGTTTTTCCATCATTTAACCCTAAGAAGATTTAAAGCAGGAGAAGAGAGATTATGCTACATGATTAAATGTAAACTGAATGTGTCTGACTGACTGGTGAACACTCTGCTAAGCAACAAGATGTGTGTGTGTGTTTATTGGGGTTGGGTGTAGGGTGTACAGCCTCCAAAAGAACATGCCTGACAACAGCAAAAAGATGAAATGGAAACTGCTTAAGAAAAACAAATCTAGAGAAAATGGAAGAATTTAAATTTAAGTTTGAAAAAAATGTGGTATCAAAAATGGTTTAGAAGACACTGAATTTGATGCCTTATTTAAAGAGACTGTCATACCCAAAGTCATTATGTTGATGATGAATATTTTAGCTTTGCTTTTCAAAGAATATTTTCTGTGTTCTTATCTACATATTGGAGTGTAAGACCATATAGAGAAAGTCTGTTACATTTACAGTTGTTTCAATGCAATAGACTTTCTCTCTATGATTTTACACTTGTAGGGAAAAAATATGAGACATACACTTTTTGTCATATTTTGTGAAATTATTCTTGTTTTAATGAACTGAAGCAAAATATATGCCAGTAATATGCAACAGATGTGCTAAGTTTGTGTTAGTATATTTCAAACTATTGATTGTATTTTTTGGAGAAAATATAAAAATAAAGTGAATTCATGAATATTGTTTTTACTCTTCATATCTAACTGCTTTGAAGTGAGTCAGCTTTTGATTTGCTCTTACTTAAAGCCTAATTTCTTAATAGAACTATTTACAAAAGACGAGAATTTTTGATTTTTCGGGGAATTTGAAGTTGATTAACAAACTAAACTTACTAGGCTACTTAACATGCATTTTGCTTAAATCTTGATCCACTCGACAAAACATTAGCAATCTGTTATCTTTGAGTGTAGTACTTAAAGAATGAAACTCTGTTTTATTTGGGGGGAGTCCATATGGTGTTCTTTTACAAGTATAGCTTTGGCATTAAATAACTCACAGAGGTTGATATGCTATTAAACAAAGAAACCAATTTGTTTATTTCCACCCTGTCAGTAGGGCTTGGTATATACACTGACTGCACTCCTTGCTGAGGGGTAAGACTCCTCTAAAAAAGAGAGTCCGAGGTATGACACTATACTGCATCTGATAGTTAGGTTCTGGTTCTTGAGAATTAGTGTGGAGTATCCTTTTATGCCATTATTCCCAGGTCCACTATAAACTTGAGTCATAGTTCTTGTTAGGATCCTATCTATGAGTCAAATATATCTTTTTAAAAATTATTTGTATTTAATAGGATCATGTGCAAGGAAAAAAAAATAACTACATAAAAAATGTAAATAGGAAGTACAATGAATGCAATTCCCTAACCTAACATAGGCTGACATGTTAAAATCAATCAATCATTTTTATTTGGAAATATCTTAAAAAGTGACTATTCTGTTGCTACAACATTACTGCTTTTCATTAAAAAGTATGCGGAAAATAAATGAATTTCATACCAAACATTGCTCAAACAATTGAACAACTTCTTTGTATTCTTGATGTTGACACATCATTTTGGCTGATCCATTCTTCAGCCTACATCTATAAGGACTGAATAATAGATCATTCAAAATTTTGTGTTAATACATCAATAAAATGAAGAAAGGCTTTAATTGTTTGCACAATATTTTGTATGTTGAGTGTTCTCTTCCTCATCTTCAAATTTTGTTTATTTCTTTTTCTTTGTCTAAATTCTTACCTAAAGCTGAGCCGATAATTTTGTTTGAAAAATGTTGAGTCTATATAAATGTTTCCCTGGAGGCTTAGTAGCTGATGAAATATAAGTTTTCAAATGAGTATTCACTTTGTCATTCATTCAAATTTCCTCCCTCTTCAAGACTGAAATAAATCAGAAATTAATTTTCTCTTTGTATCCATTTCAGACAATCGACTAATGAACATTTTGTTGAAGCTTGAACAAAGTTTCAAAATTCTTCCATTCAGATTAAACTTTTAACATTGATTGATTGTTACTAAACCTTCAAGTTCTTTTATAGCTAATGAACAATTTTGACTGAAGTAAATTTCTTTAATTAGTCATGTAAATCTACAAAGTGGGTTTCATGAATGAAGAGTCTTTTAATTATACCTGCAGACATTTTCAGACATTCCTACTTTATTGTTTTCACTTTTTTTCATTGAAAGAAAGATTTTGTTCTTCATTTTTTTTCTTGTTTTGTTTTTGTTTATTATTCTTTTAAAATTTTTTCTGTTTTTTTTTTTTTCATTTATTTATTTTCCTTTCTTTTTTGGTATATTTCATTTTCTTTTTATCTTCTTCCTCTCACCCACAAAGTTTTAGTTCTGAAGGTCTGGAGAATGTGGAATACCCCTTAGTTGTCACTACGCCTAGAGCTAGAGTGGTAGTACCTGTTACAGTCCCATCTATGGGTCAAATAGATCTGTTTAGAGTATTAGATAGGAATAAAAAGTAAGTAAAGTTGGCGACCTTAGTTGAGAGTGACCCGAAGGCTCCCTTTTTGATAGGTGTAGGGGAGGGCGCTACTCCTTTCCCTGGATTGTTCCACTTTACCCTTGATCCCTACCTTATAATGCTGAGTGTTAAGCAAGGTGACATCAAGTACCAATTTTTGAGTCTTTGGTATGACTTGACTTGGGATTGAACCCCGGTCTCCCAGGCTATTGGCAAACACTCTAACCATCATGCCAATGTCTGAATAAATCTGTGAGCAAATTATTTGTATTAGATTGGAATACTTGATACTATATTATTGTGTGCAAGTAAATGATTCTTTTTAGATAGGAACTTAAAACCATGTAACTGTGCATAGATTATCAGTATTAGATAGGAATACTTGAAACCATATAACTGTACAAATTATTTTTATTGAATTTCAGCATTAAATGACTGTTGTGACTGAAGTTATCAGTAATTTGGTGTAATGGTTATCGTCGTAGGAAATGGACACGGTGACATGAGTTCAAATCCTGGATGAGACTGATTGCATTTCACATGGCACTAATACCCTTGGGATAGGTATGAATCCAATTATTCTCCCTCCAGCTATGGGTAAATAGCAGGGCAGACTAGGTTCTTCAGCCTTGGTGAGGCAACTAGTCTAGGAGACGGAAAACTCTGAACTCAAACCTGTTAAACTCCACTTAAAAATTGACCTTGTGTCATATCCCGCCTGAGCGGAGGGGTTAGTAAATATAAATAACAACATTGAAAATTTGGTAGGTTAACCGTAGATTTTTTCCTTTTGTACCAGGGAATATACAATGAGTCAAACACATGGTAATGAATCACTGTAAAGTGAGAGCAGCTCTGGAGGGAGGGTCTAAGCATTAAACAAACTCCAAACTGTCTACTCACTGTGTATTTATGTATTCAGTTGGATGAGTCCATTTTCTTGTGGGGAAAAATACCCCTTACAACAATAACCTATAAGGGGTTGATATGTTGTTAAATGTTGTATAGTACACTGTGTTGTTATTAACAACAAGGAACATGTATGTATATAAAAATATAAGATTATATTTTTATTTTCGGCGATGATACTTGTTGAGCAGAAAGCAATTGCAGAGAGTTCGCGCACACAGAGGAGCTGTCGGGAGACAGACGAGCCAGTGAACAATTGACTTTAGCCGAAATTCAGGAACTTACATAGTCTACAACTCTCACGTGACCTGCAGCAATTCCTCTTTTTCGTTAACCATGGTTATGCCCACATCTCACTTCTTTGCTTTTCATTGGTTATATTGTCTGCTTCCCATTGGCTACTTGCCCAAGCCTGGTTCTGTGGGCGTACGTATCTGCCACTATCACCGAATTCAACGACGCCCACTGTTCAGGTGATTTTCCGATATCTTCGACCAGATGCACCTGTTTTCAACATAACAACTGTGGGCATGGTGACATTTCAGCAATCACCTTGTTGATATTATCCTTGAGCGGATATAATCCTGTCAACATCCTCTGATACACAGCACCTGTGGACATGATGACATTTTGGTGATCACACCGGTCTTATCAATCTATCTGTCAACAACATCCGCCGTATTCACATCCGCAGGTCACATTAATATATTACAAAATCAACCAAACCAAACCTCTCACCTACTATTTGCTTTATATTAATTATTTCAATCAAATTTCTTTCTTAAATAGATAATCTGGATGAACAATTTATATATTGAATATTTTTTTTGCAATTTGCTTTTACTCAAATGTTAATAAAAAGAAAATAAAGAAAGGATCAGTTCAAAGAGAAGCTCAAATTAAATGTCTATCAAGACAGCTTTATTAATTCAAGAAACTGTACCTTTAGGGAAAAACCAAGGCCAAATGAAACTTTACAATTTGAAGTATTCAAAGAGTTATACAGAAAATGTACAGATTACTCAATGAGAAAAATATGTCAGTTGATCTGGAGAATATTGTTGGATGAAAACACAGGAAATGACTTTAATGAAAATTGTTGAATGACCTGAACAGCAGGAAGAAACCTTAAAGGAAGAAAAGAATATTTGCACTGATGGTAGATTTCCAAGAAAAATGAAAACAAACAAAAAACAATCTTATATTTTCTCTTTCTTTCTTTGGATCATGTTTGATCTGTTTGCTATTTGTCCACAAATATCTAAAATTTACAAAACTCTAGACCCTATATTTTTAACCTTCCCTTTTCAGAAAAAAAAAAGATTGTATATCCATTCCTTTCCATAAAGTGTAATTAGCTGTAAATGTCTACAGAAATTGGCAATCAAGGATTTGATAAGGTGTTTTACTGAAAAATGCATGTAAGAAACTGTAAATGATATTTATATGATAAGGTTTCTGTTTAAAGTTATATAACTTTCTTATATTAGAGGATCAATAAATAAGTATTTTTTATGAACTCAGTTCTTGTTTTGAGCCCCTCTTCTAACTGATTGATTTGAATGTCATGTCAACCCATCTAGGGTTATTTTATGCCTAGAGTACATTTTTTGTGCATTTGTCTCATTAGAGTTTGTTTTTTGCACATGGTCCTATTGAATACAAATAATTTTTAAATGGATTTGACCCAGAAATGGACCCTAACAGGTACTACCACTCCTGGTCAGAGTGGACTGGAAGTAATAGCAATGAAGGTGTACTCCACACTCTCCAGAACGGGCACTTCACAATCAGTTGTACACCAAGATACCCACTTTTTTTAGGGTATGTGTGGTCATACCCCTCTGTAGAGGGTACAGTCAGCATATTTTACTGACAGTGTGCTCCCTCCTTTGTTTTTCTGTGTATATATAGTAAAAGAAAGCAATACCTTGAATAGTTTCAAAATTTGGTTGGAGTGTTCAAGGTATTATCATAATAAATTTCAATGCAATTTTTCCCCTGAAAAAAAAAAGTTAATAAAGGAGAATTTTATTCTTCACAAATGAAATTTTAGGAATAAAGAAAGAGAACAAAATTCACTATAGAATTTTAGCAACACTTTCTGTAAATCAGCAAGAGTTATTTTTTGCATGTAGAAAATTTGTTGGATACTGCTCTATTGCCAGTTGGCTTTGAACTGAAAGTTATGGCTACATTAAGAGGCATATAGATGGAGTTGGATGAGGAGACATGGTAAGTGAGGAGATGTTTGATATGATGAAAGAAATATGGAAAAATGGATTGTGTGGAGTTATGCAAGAAGAATGGCAATGGGTGTCATTTTAGAGAATGTAACTTGGCTGAGAAAGAAGAATGACATATCTATATTAATATAACTGAATTGGAAGCAATGACTGAAGGCCTTGATTTTTGCTCTGAAGTGGGTTTTATTAGACATTGAGGTCAAAATATTTTTGGTCACGTGTCCCTGGCTTCAATGGATCAGTTTATAAATTTGAACCTTGGAACATTTTGTGCTGAAACTGGAATCTATAAACCTGATTTGTTAAGATATCAAATCAAAGTTTGATTAAGATTTGACATGGAGACCAGAATAAATTAGACAAAAAGAGTGATTAATACTTAAAACTGATTTTAATAATATTTTGGGTTTCTTTTATCAGTGTTTTTTTAAAATCTGTTGTTAAAAAGAAAACTAAAATGTGAATATTGCAAATTTTTGCAACTATTCATGTAAATGCCTTTGATATTAGCTAAAGTTGATGTTTTTTGTTTGAAGTGTGTATTGTGAAATCCTCGGTGATGTCCTTCACCTTTTAGTTGTCAGTCCAATGATCTAACTTTGATTAATCTGCTTTAACAAAATGTTCCTAGAATCAGTTTCTATATTTAATACTGAGAAGGCGCTCCTGGCATAACAGCCATCTTCATAGGAATTAGACTTTGTGACTTGAGATCAAATGTTTTGGTTTGGTTTCTTTGTTTAATGGCATATCAACCTTTGTAGGTTATTTAATGCCAAAGCCACTCTCCTAGAAGAACAGTAGTGGTACTATTTAACCTATAGCTGGGAGGATAAGGGGGTTCATACCTTTCCCCAAGGGTATTTGCCCGAAAGTGAACATAATAGCGTGACTGGAGTATGAACTCGCTTACTACGATTCTGCAGTCCATCGCTTTAACCATTACACCATGAGGACACCCCCTTTGAGATCAAATCCTGAATAAGACTTTTTGCATTTCACATAGTACTAATACCCTGGGAAAAGGTATGAATCCAACTATTATCCCTCCAGCTATGGGTAAATTGGACTGATTGAACTCTTTAGCCTTGGTATGGCAACTGGTTTAGGAGAAGGAAAACTCTGAATTCAAACCAGGTGTACTCTATCTAAAAACTGACCTTGTGTCACCTCCTGCCTGTGTCAAAGGAGTTGGGTAATTACATTTAATAATGATCATCTCTTTCTCACAATATATTGTTGTGACATTATCAAGATATCGAATACCAACTAGTTAACAATGATTAGATGATATAAATCAGTTACTTAACATCAATTGATTCATGTTTCCAAAACACAGAAACCAAAGAGAAAGTGTTTATTTAGTGAAAAACGAGTCTATATTGATAGATTGATTTTTATTCAGATTGTTTTCTTTTTTTGTTGTTTTTTTACTGCATATGATTCAAAATTCTTTGATAAAATAAAAGAAAAACTGAGGAATCATTGTAAGATACAGATTGATTTTTTTTTTCTTCTCTCGAACAAAAATAATTTAGGAAAAGGTAGAAAAGAAATCGACGCTGAAATTTCTTAAATATAATAAAAAAATCAAGCTGAATTATTTTACACAAAGAAAGTGAAAAAAAAAATGCTCACTATTATTTATTCAATGTTTCTTTTTATACAATTATAAATACCTTGAAAGTAAAAAAGATTTGAACAAAAAATGATGTTAGATTCATTCAAACAAACACGTAGTTTCTTTGGACTGAGGAATAACATTGGAATAGCCATGAATTGAGGCTGTCAGAGACAATTTTAAAAACAAGTAAAATTTCTGGGTCTTTAAACCATACTTTTTATTTCAGGATTCTTTTTGTGTACCTGTATGTATGTGTGTGTGTGTGTGTGTGTGATTTCAAAGCTGTCAGTAGTTACCAAGGTTCAAACCTTAAAGTAATAAAAGGTTACATCAAAAGCACCAGTTCTTCACCACCCAGATTCAAAAAGATATTTTTGGGGGGATCAAACTCTTAACAAAAATTTTGAGTTGAGCCTGAAAATATATTTCATTTTTTTTCCAGTACAATGCAATGCTTTTTTAAAAATTTTTTTTATTACCTCCTTCTGTTTTCATTGCTGATACTTTTTTTCAATTCATTGTCTATGAAAAGCTTTTTCATCATTGATTGATACTTTTAAGAAATAGAATAATCTTTTTATTACTTTAGTGGTTTTTCAGCTTTTATCTCTGTCCAATATTTGAGTAAAATTTTAACTTTTGAAAAATATAACAATAATATCAATAATAATCAGCATATGACAAAAATGTTTTTCATTTAAATGATTACTTGTACCATTCATCAAAAAAGCTTATTTTCAACATTTAAAAAAAAAAAGATTCCTTCTTTTCCAGAAAGGCTTGTTCATAAATAAGATTGTATTTTTTATGCATTTATTTGGACAAAGTCATTACTTTTCTAATCTTTGTTCACAGTTAAAAAAAAAAAAAACACACCCACAAATGAAGAGATAAAGATTTTTTATTGCAATGTGCAGCGCACAGAATGAGTAAATTTGAAAATATATGAACATTTATTTGTACAACTTTTAATCAACAAGTAACGATTGTTTCTAACTTTGAGAGGGAATGGTTTTGATATTTAGCTTATTAAAAATGCGGAGTCATTTTCCCCCCTTCAATTTTCAGTTTTAGCTATATTGCAAAATGGCTGTAGTTTTGACTAAATTATTTTCTAAAAAATAACACTTTATAAACTGTGTTGTCTAAGACAAGGATTCCTGTCTGTTGTTTGACTGTCATCAATGGAAACCATTATCTCTGCAAAATATATAGACTTAGTTTTTGTTGATCAACATCATTTTAGACAGCTACAATTGAAAGTGTTAAAGAAAATTATCAGTGAGCCTTTTTTCAATATAGCAATGTGTGAAGATTGACAGTTTTTAATATATATATATATATATATATATATATATATATATATATTTCAAAATGAGAAAAATGTCAGGTGCATAAACTTTTGTATCTCTTTATAAATTGTTGGGTTGGGGTTAGGGTTAGGTATTTTTCTTCTTTTTTTTTTGCATTTTATGACGAAATAGAATAAAAAAAAAAAAAAAACAGCAATTATTTTTTAAATGTAAAATGTAATTTTGTTCTTTTGTTCTATCAATGGATAAAAGGAAAAAATCCAAAAGCAATGAAAAAATTGGATGGAAAAACTTTCCCCCTTTTACTCCTGTAGACTTTGCTTCATCTCAGTGAGGGAATCAAGTTTTGGCACATTGAATTAAAAAAATTCAGATCTATTTGATGAATTTTTGGATTTCAATATGAAGTGCAACTTTTATTTTTATTTAATCTTCTTGATTAAATCTGTTTGTTGATTTTAGTTGACACTTTAAGTTTTTATGTTGACTTTCTCCAAATTTATGCTTTTTAATCTAAATTTCAATATCTTCTATTTAATTTCCATCACAAGTGGATTTTTTTTGTTAGATTATATTTGTAAGAAATATATTTGCTTTTCATCTTTCATCAAATCATCTTGGATTAAGCAAGTTTTTATTTGTTTCTCTTGTAATATTCAACTTATTTTTAATATTTAGGATTTCTCTGCTGCAGCCGAACTATCTTTAAGTCACTGATTGACATATAGATATTTATTGAACTTATTTGATTTGATTTGATTTTCATTCAAGAATTTCTGTTGGACTTAGGAGTTTTTGTTGTTTTTTTTGTTGTTTTTTTACTTTTTTCTTTTTATTTTGAGACAGAATGTTTTATCTACATTACAGTTTTAATGTTTTTAGTGGTTTTGAAAATGCAATATCTTTAAAAATTTACATTCATAATAAATGTCACTTCGGTTTTATTCCTGCTCTTATATTTTGCTTACGTTTTTTTTGTTTTTTTTTCATTTAAACTTATTGTAGGTTGATGTGGTTACTTCCATTGATTTCTGAGTTGAGATATTCATTTTGACTCTTCTAAATTGACATGACATTCAGCAATGATGTAGCTTCCACATTTTATGTTTAATTGTTCAATTTCATTATTGTTTATACTCATAATCTATGCCTTTTTAGAGAAGCCCATTCAGCTGGGAGGTTATATAGAATGTACTGACTACATCTCTGCAGGGGAGGGAAGACCCCCCTCCAATGAGTGTCCTGGATATGATGCTCAATCATTTGATGGTAAGGCTCCAGACCTGGATTTTTGAGGAATGTGAGGTACCTCTTTATTACTATTACTCCCAGGTCCACTCTGACTCAGAATGATGGTACCTGTTAGAGTCCCATCTATGGATCAAATAGAAATATTGAATCATTTTCTATACTTGAAACCATTTAACTGTGTGCCAACAAATGTCATATTAAATTGAATTATTAGTATTATATTATATTGGTCTAATGAGTAGAGTGATTGCCTATAGCCTGGGAGACTGGGGTTCAATTCCTGTTTGAGTCATATCAAAGACTCAAAAAATGGTACTTGATGCTGCCTTGCTTAACACTCAGCACTATGAGGTATGGATCAAGGGTAAAGTGGAGCAATCCAGGGTAAGGAGTAGTGCCTTCCCCTACACCTCAGTGTAGTAGCTAATTAAAAGGAAGCCTTTCAGTCACCCTTGACTATGGTTGCCAATTCTACTTTTTTTTACTTATACTGCAATACTTGGAATTATTTAACTCTGTGCAAACAAATAAATAATGTTGAATAGAATTATTGATATAAAATAGCAATACTTGAAACCATTTAACTGTGTGTAAATAAATGAGCTCAGGCTCATTTAAAAATAATGTTATCTACAAACTATTCATTTACAAACCATATATATTTAATATATATATATATATATATATATATATAAACAGGATTTGGCCTTAAATAACCCATAATGGTTGATATGCTATGAAACACAATCAACTGACAATTTAACTATGTGTAAACAAATGAGCTTTGGCTCATTTAAAAATATTACCAACAAACTATTAATTTACAAATCGTGTGTGTGTGTATATATATATATATATATATATATATATACACACACAGGATATGGCACTGAATCACCTACAAAGGTTGATATGCCACAAAACACAACCAACCCACCATGCCTTTTTAAAGTTAAAATAAAACTTGAGGATTTTCTTAAATGTTTTCATTAAGTTCCTTATAGATAGTAATTATTTTCTTGAAAAGTTTGTTTTGATATTAACAGAGTTGATTTTAACAGCAACATTTTTTTCTGTTATGTTTAGGCATAATTATTGATTAAATACCAGCTCATTGACCTTGTGGACAGTGTTTGCAAATGGTCCAGGAGACCTACGTTCAGTCTCAGGTCATGTCATATCAAAGACTTTAAAAATGGTACTTGATACCTCTTTGCTTAACACTCTGCAAGGTACGTATCAAGGGTAAAGTGAAGCAATCCAGCAAAAGGAGTAGTGCCCTTCCCTACACCTCAGTGTAGTAGCTATTGAAAAGGGAGCCTTCTGGTCACCCTTGACTACTGTCACTGACTTTACCTTCTTACTTTTACTTATTGATTAAAATTTTAGCATTGTTAACTCGTGTTACATATAGAGATTGGTACAGTTATTGTCGAGAAGAGTAAAGTGACTAAATAGTTATTAGCACAATAAAATTAGTTCCAAAAACTAAATGACCCAGTTGACTGGGGCTGCAGAATACACTGCATCCTTGCAGAGGGGTAAGACTCTCCCAATGTGTGTACTAGATATGATACTAAACAATCAGATGGTGGGGCTTCAGTAATGCTGGAGCTTTGGGGAATGCGGAGTATTCTTTCAATGCCATCACTCCCAGATCCATTTTGGCTAGGAGAGGTAGCACCTGATAGGGTTCTATCTCTGGGTTAAATAGAACTAAACTGTGTTCTTACGTTAATTTGAATTGTTTGAAATATAACTGTTTTGACATTTAACTGTGTGTAAATAAAAAAACTGTACTTAGGCTAAACTGAATTGTTTGAAATAGAACTGTTTATATGTATATAAATAGATTTGGCATTAAATTACCTACAATGGTTGAAATGCCATAAAACCCAACCCAACCAAACCAAACCAAATTGTATATAATTAATGTATATGTATAAAGGGGAATTAGCATTAAATAACCTACAATGGTTGATATGCCATAAAACCAAACCCAACCAAACCAAATCATATATATTTAATTTATATGTATGAAGAGGATTTGGCATTAAATAACCTACAATGGTTGACATGCCATAAAACCCAACCAAACAAAATTATATATATTTAATATATATATATAAAGAGGATTTAGGCATTAAATAACCTACAATGGTTGATATGCCATAAAACCCAAACCAAACCAAAAACTGAATCCGAATTCTGACAAAATCTGCCTGTATTCACTTTATACCGAATGTCAAAAGGAGTAAAAGATGAATGCACTATTCTATGTTTCAGTGACAAAAGTCTTGGCATGTTACAATGGCTGATGTATAAGGAAATGGATGAATGATCATGTGATTGTTGAATCAAATTCCCTATTAAGCAATGCAGATTGAACTAAAGATGTTGTACACATTCACAGAATGTATCAAATAAATTCTTCCTTGCTACAGGGTTTTCATATAAGCCTGAAAAATTGTTTTTAAACTTCTTGGTGGTTCAGGGGCTACAAAAGCTTCAATTATGTAAAGTTCACTGATCTTAGTTTACATTGAAGAGAATTAATTTGTTATAAAACCAGTTTTTTCATTTGAAAATTTTAAGCTTAAAAACACTTATATGAAGAAAAACATAGAGTAAATAGAAGGTGCAATGCTCTTGTGATAGACAATCAACTCTGTAGTAACTGGCAAAATAACTTTTTGATGATAAAACATTCTTTTGGATTTGTATAGATTATTATTTATCATATAAGAATTGCATCATTATTACAATTACTAAAAAGTGATTTTTTTTTTTTATATGTGTATATACTTACTTTGACTAAGTATTCTTGCCTCTTACCTTGGAACATAAGTGGGTATATACATATATAACAGTTTTTTCTTAGTATAAACTGCTAACAGAAACAATATTTTTCTAGTTTAAAAAAGGGAAAGACATTCATAAAATATATTGCTGTTTCAAATTATAAAAGTTGCATTTCATTTAAAACACAGAAACCCTAAGAAAACATTATCCAAACAATAAAAAAAAAAAAAAAAAAACATTTATTGGATAAATTCAGATCAAATTCAAATGTCCCGTCCATAAGGAAAATATGATTGATTTCCTAAATACAAGCTTTATTTGAAACTGAACAAAATAAGTTTCTATATTTGTTAATTTGTGATATAACAAAAGGACAGTCTTATATGGTTTGTTTTGAACTGAAAGGAAATGATATACTCATACTACAAGTGTTGATTTACCAAAGATTTTCTATTCATTATTTATTTAGCTATTCTCATAAGTTTACTTTTTTCTTCCTGAAAACTAATATATATATATATATATATATTTCTTTAAGAAAAACGAAAATCAGTCACATTAGGATTATAAATTTATTTTATCCATTAGATCTGAAGAAGTTCTGTTATTTTTGGTATTATTGATTCATATCAATACCCATAACAGGATGGAAATAAACTTATAATCCTAATGTGACTGATTTTTGTTTTTCTTAAAGAAATTATTGCTCTGTGATGTCAGTTACATTGAGCTCTTTACCAGGAAAATTTAAATGTTCATAGTTGAATGATTTTTGTCCTTACGGAATTATTCCTGACTCCGGTTTAACTGGACTGAATAATAAATATATATATACAAAAAAAACCCTCAAAAAAACTTAAATTGAATCCTTTATTCCCCCAAAGGATTAGCAGTACCAAAGAAGATAAGGGCAGATTTGCAAAAAGATCAAAGTGTCTAAATTGAAAAAATGTCAGAAAAATATACATAGATGATTAATAGGTATAGGTATGTACAGAGGCATATGTTGGGCAGGTTCCTTGGAGGAGAGTGGATGGGGGGGTCTGCTAGTTGAAGAGTGCAAAAGTGAAAAATTGAAGGCTGGTGATTTATAAAGAAGTAACAATAAGAAATGAGCTTTTTTTTTTTTTTTTTGCTTTTTTTTTTTTTTAAATTGCTTTGTTTTTATTAGTTAAACTGAATATACTTTTGTTTTTGTTTATGAATTGTTTGTACAAATCAATCGGCTCTCTGACATATGAAAGGGCTCACTTTCTTTGTCTTTTAGTTTCTTTTTTCCTCGAAAGGAAAGTTTGTTCATTCAGATGCCCACCCACACACACATACACACTTTCTCTCTCTTTTTTTTTTTCTTTGTTTGATGGTACAAATGCTATCATCATAGCTAGCTATTCAGTTTTATGAATAGATAGAAAGTTTAGTTGCATTTGTTTATTTAGTTCCATACCTTTTGCTTTGTGAGAAAATCAGTTCCAACATTGCAAAAATGTAGATAAATAGAGAAAAGAATAATTTAAGAATTAAATTTATAAGAAAGAAGGCAAATCTTTTAGAATTAAGAATAGATTTTGACTTTTGTTTAAAGAATCGAGTCCTTTTCGATTGAATTAAAATAATGCACAAACCTTTTGGCGTTTGCATATTTATTTTATATTTTAGCAAAATGATTGACTTTTAATCATCACCTCATCATATTTGTCTTTGTCAACATGATTAAATTTTTATTATCATTATTTAATTCTTTCTTGCTTTCCAGAAAATATCGCTACATAAAAAACTGAATGTTTTTATTTATTTAAAAAAATTTTTTTCAAAATTCGTTTTAGATTTTAAAAAAGATTCTTTTGGCTTTATTTTTATTTGAAAAGAACACCATAAATTTTTTTAATTAAATAATGAGATAATTCAAAATGTATAAGTAAAATAAAAAAACCCAAAAAACTTAAAACCAATTGCAATTAAGCAAAAAAAATTTTTTTTCCAAAATTGGAAAAAATCATCTTTTTGAGTATACAGTTAACTTAAAAGTTTTTAAAAAGTATCTTACCATTTTCAAAATAATCCAAATGAAAGGAAGCAAAGAAGAAAGTGAATATAAAAATCACACAACCAATCATGTTGATATTCCCATAAGGTGACATCCTTAAGAAAATAATGCAGAATTAAAAGTGGCCTATGAGACTCACTGCTGAGTGCTGCAGAACACACAACAACCAAGGCACGGAAATTGTTGTTTGATTTTTTTACCTGGTTTCATATGTAACTATTTTTGTTAAAATTTTAACAGCATTAATAAGCTACTGAGATTGCATGAAATAATTATGAAGAAAAAATTTAAAAAAACAAAAAAAGACAACAAATTTTCATGACAGACAACAGCTTTGAAAATAGAGCTTATTGAATGCCATTTTGGTGTTTTCTTTCTTTTTGTTTGTCAATCATGTCAAATCTCCTCCTTTGCTTTCAATGAAATTTTGTTTTAAGCTAAGTTCTTGTGTGAACCTTAAAGATTCTTGTAGAATTAACTGAAAGTTTAGTGACTTTAATCATAACTGCAGTTATAAATTTGAGCAACTGTTCTTCCTTAAATAAAACTTTGTGGATTTCAGAAAAGTGAAACAAAAATTTTTTTAGTGAATAGCAGGTTGGAATTGAATAAAAAAAAAAAAACTAGTTTTACATTAACTTTGCAGTTTGGAAAGATTTGTCTACTAAATAAAGGGATTTCATAGTTGACAAAATTTCAATAAAACATTTTTGAATTAATATAAATTAGTTTAGATTGAACTTTTTAGATTTTTAACAGTTGCTCTATTCAACATGATTTTAATTAATAACTAAAATTGAATTTTCATAACACACACACACACACATATTGAGGTTTTAAATAAACTCTTCTTTTGGTATTTTGTCTGCAAAAGAGTTGGCGACCATAGTTGAGGGTGACCAGAAGGCTCCATTTTCAATAGCTACTACACCGGGATGTAGGGGAGAGCGCTACTCCTTTCCCTGGATTACTCCACTTTACCCTTGATACGTACCTTATATTGCTGAGTGTTAAGCAAAGAGGTATCAAGTACCATTTTTAAAGTCTTTGGTATGACTCGACCTGGGATTGAACCCAGGTCTTCCAGGCCATTAGCGAACACTCTACCCACTAGACTAATGAGCTGGTGAATATTGAGATAAATAATTTGATTTATAGCAGACGTGTGGATTTCAATAGTTTTTCTATTATATTTTGATTTATTTGATATTGTCATTTGTCTTACATCCCATGAACAATTATTTTTTAGGTGAAATTCCTCAAGTTTTGCTGATATGTTTACTGTTTGGGGCTGTGAGAATATCTATTGTATAGTTTCCTTTGTAAAATGTTATGCTTCTCAACTAAATATATCCACGTAGTATCAATCTCAAAAGGTTTTCAAATTGTGTTTATCTTTATCACAGATCAATAAAAAATATTTAATTTTTCATGTGTTAGTTTCCAGTTAATGTCATTGCTTTCTAATATTTTCATTTGAAATTCAGTCTTGATTGTTTTCTTATTACTTTTAGTTATAACTAATAAGAAAGCTACTTTTACTTTCAATAAATTGATATTTTAAAAACTCGTTTAAAGATTAAAAGTTATTTGAAGAATATTTTAACATGATCAGCTGGGATCTTGGAGTTTGTATGACCTGTCTTTTTGAAAGTACAAATAACTTCACTTTGGATCATTCCATAGATAACTAATTACAAAGGAAACATTTAAAAAAAAAATAAAAAAAATTTTTTTTCTAGATCTTGTAGTGTATAAGGCTAATAATGACCACAAGTTGTTATATTTCAAATACTTGTTGGTATTTCTGCATTTGTCCTCTTTACCATATTCCTTTTCAATATATTCAAGTAAAAGAATTGAAGTTTTAAAGTGTTTCTTTTATAAAATTATTTACAATTATTGAAGTTAGATTTTAGACAAAAAACTACAATTCACTACGATCATCATATCTTAAAAAGTATATTTACTCTTTTCCATTGTGACTTTTACTGTGAATCTTTTTTTTTTCCAAAATATTTTTATAAATCAATTAATCTTTCTCATTTAGTTTAAATGTTTTGTGATAAGAATCATATTTTATGGTTTATTCTTTCTGAATTGCATTTTGCCATCACACTGGTGGGGGGGTGTATGTGTGGAAAAACTGACTTCTAAAAAACACTTTAGCTTGGATAGTAATCTACTTCAAAGTGGCTGATATTATCTTCAAACTAAGAAAAAAATTGAAGTCAGCTTCTTCCTAATTAAAATGCATATCTCTTTCTGGCTAACAAGGAACTGATCTAATGTACTATGAGTAATTACTTTGAAAATAGAACTGAAAAAACTTCGGCCTCATAGGAAAATATGCTCAGAGATTAAGTGAATTTTCTAAAATCTAATGAAGGTGGTAATTATTAAAATAAAAATCATTTTTGATCTACTTTTAAATAAACTTTGGGCAACTGCATTGCTTACTGTTGATCAGATTGTGATATTCTCAAGTAATTTGAGAAAGATGATGCATCTAAAAAAAAAGTATAGGTGATAATGTTCTTATATAAAAACTTTAATTTTAGATTCTTTAGATTTTATCCCTTAACTTGGTTTGGTTATAGGACCACTACTCATGCAGAATAGCTTAGTGGAGCCCATCCCTCTCCAGATCCTAGATTCTTTACCATTCTATAAAAAGATTTTCTTTTCTTGCATTAATAACAAAAGTATTTGTTTCATTGCAAAAGAATAAAATCTAAGAAAATAAATAAATACATTTCAATAAAATGTTAACATTATCTTTGAAAAAATTGGTTTTAAGAATTAAAAAAACTCCAGCAATATTTAGGTGCTCCATAAACTTTTGTCTTCCTTTTTCACTGTTTTTATGTCACCCTGTCAGAAGAATATACTCTCTGCATACCCTCCCCTAAACAAAGGTGTCTAGAGTATGTCACTAAACTGAATGTAGTAGTGAGGCACTAGAGAGTGTGGAGTACCCCTTCATTGCCATTACTCTCTGGTCTACTCTGACCTGGAGTGGTAGTTAGTACTTGTTAGGGTCCTATCAATAGGTCAAATTGATATATCTGAAAATTAATCTTAGAGAGGGACACTTGTAACCCTATATGTGCACATCATTTGTATTAGATAAAAAAGAAAAACTTTACAAAAAACTGCACATAGAGAAACAAGTTGCTTCATTCCTTAAAATGAAACTTGAGGAATACAAGGTAGCTATAATCAGAGGTGAGGTGGAGAAATCTAGTTTAGTAGACTACACCTGGGTGGGGGAGAAATTTCTTTACTCCTTTTTGTATAGGGTCCAAGTAATTGACATCAGCTTATCTGCATTGACTGAGTAGAGATTTTAATGCTTCTTTGCTTAAGAAAGTGGGTGTTGGAGATGTCATACAGGTATAAATTGGAACCTGTTAGAGACAATTCAAACCTGCATGGCGGTATGCATTGGTATCAACCAGATACTTAGCATACCTTCAGGTGTGATAATGGGTTCTTCCATTTAGTACATTTATGACCAATTTATTTTTTTGTGTCATTTGTTCTTTTCTGGTAGAGGAAAGATTTCCCAACTTTCTTTTCTTGGATTTTTTTTCTTTTTTTCACGGTTGGCTGAAATATTGTGCTGACACCATCAAGAAGAGTTTCAATTGCTGAAATGATTTCTCATAAGCACAAGTTGTGTTTTTTATAATCTGAAACTATGCTAAAGAAAGTTTAAATTATCAAGTATCTACTGATTAATTCTCTTCTGTCAAATAGCAACAGAAGTCTCTAAAAGATCACAATCTCTAGTATATTAAAAATCAAGAATGAATTGCATTTTACATCTTTAAAGATTATGATCTTGGGTTGGGGGAGAAAAAAATGCTATTTGAAATTTTTGTAGAAAGGAATTGAATAAATACAAAGTAAAATAATCTTGTTATTTCTTAACAATTGCTAAAAAGAATCATATTGGCACTTGACTTCCAATAAGTAGTTCATAAAAATGATTTTTGATATAAGTGTGAGAATGTCAAAATTTTTAATAACCTCTGTCATGTAGTTTGAATTTACTAATTATGAAATAAACTACACCCGACAGGGGTAAAAAAAAAAAAGAAGGTATTTTTACTCTTTACAAATTTGTGCAAATTACAAAATTGTTTCAGGAATTTTAGTGCATTTATTTTGATTAATCTTAGAGAGTCAAGTGTTTGTTTCTCTCTTTGTCTACTTTATTGTCTTATTTCAAATCATCTTCATTATGAAACAGTTTTTAATTTTTTGTTTATCAATAAAAATCACATTAAGATTTTCTTTTTCACTAACAAAATAATTTATTTCCAGTTTGAAAATTAAAAAAAACAAAACAGACCTATATTTTTAACTAACATATTTCAGCCATTAATGTTACTTTAAATTAGAGAAAAACTAACATTTTTTTGTTTTTTAAACTAATTTCTCTGCTTTAAAGTTACTTTAAAATTGACAAACTGTTTAATTATAATAGATATGATAGTGTATAAAAACCTTTTATAAAAAAGTTTAAGAAAATTCATAATGCCAGTAGTCATTTTTCATAATTGGAAAATTATCAAAAAGAATTGATTCAAACTGGTTAGTTTTCTTAAAGGAAGTGTCACAATTCATTTGAAATTTTAGTGTCAAGTTTTGAATTTTAACTTTAGTCTTAAACTAATTTCTAGCTGTTTCATTTATTTCTTTACAGAATTATCAGAAATAATTCTATAGTCTCCAAGGATTTGATTTCTCATTTCTTGGTTATATTTCCAGGCAACATATTTATTTTATAATTTTTAGTCATAAAAAACAAAAAAAAACATTTCAGATCTGCCAAAGTTTGATTTGTGTTCTGTTATTAAATGATTAGGTTTTGTTTACTGTTATCTTTTTTGCCAAAACAGCATGTGTCATTTCAAAAGAGCAGTGAAACTGTCTCTTAATGGGTGGAAGAAAGGCCACAATAAAATGTCCATTTATATTTGTTAATAGCAGAATTGTATTGCAAACAAGATGGTCATGTGTAGTCAAAGACTCACCATTATTCATTCAAAGAAGATTGGATTATGACAAAGATTTATTACTATTTAATTTTTGCATTTTTTGTCACCCCAGTATCACTCTCAGTTACCAAACTGTAGCAGAAAATGCATGGAAAAAATTGGTAGGGAGGGGAAAAAATCTGGCTATCACGGAATCAGGTATGGTAAAAAATGATGATACATGGGCAGCTCCACTGCTACATGGACGGAGTGTATTTGGAGGTGATCTCTTTCTGAAAGTTTAATGGTGAAAGAATTAAGGTTATTGTAATGTGCGTCAACTTTTGCCTTGGAAGACAAAAAAAAAAGAAAATTAAACAGTATGGGAGAAATTATTTTTATTTTTGAGAAAAAGTATTTGAAAAATAGATCAGGAAAATTTTTTTGGTTGTTTTTGCTCTTTTATATAACTATACCAAAGTTAAAAACCAACTAATTAAAAAGGTTTTTGAAATTTAAAGAATATTTGGACCATCTCAAAGACACTAAAGGCATTGAGAGAACAAGAGTTAATTAGCTCTAAAACTTGTGAAACCAAGTCCCAGGGAAATAGACTTGTGTTCAAGCAATCATTTAGAAATGTGAAGAGCTTAGGCAAGTTTCTTAACCTCCAAAGTCTCCTTTGGTTATTGGAAGTTATGGAGTTGGTCACAATCCATATTAAAGGACTGCAAAAAAATATTATCTAAGACTAAAATTAAAAAATAGCACACACACACAAATTCTTTTTAGTTAGAATCTTTAACTTATTGCCACAAAGAAAACTTGAAGGTGTTGGGAGGAAAATGATAATTTTTTTTTCTGGTTTCATATTGTAAATACTTTCAATTTATTGAATTAAAATCTCAAAACAAAACTTGATAAGTTTCTATAATAAAAGGACAAAAACCTTTAAAATTCTTCAGTCCATACTGAAAATAAGGTGTTTACTTGAGCCTGCAATTCTTTTTCATTGAAAACCTTATTTTAGTTACTTTCTAAATTTTTCTTTTTTTAAACTAGCCATGAAAAGACCATTAATTCAGTTAGATTTTGTACACCTGTGATTCAAGACTCATCAAAAATGGACAAAAAAAATTTTTTTTTTTTTAAACTAGCCATGAAAAGACCATTAATTCAGTTAGATTTTGTACACCTGTGATTCAAGACTCATCAAAAATGGACAAAAAAAATTTTTTTTTTTTTTTCATTTCTTAGCTTTTAAGACAAATTTAATGGAGATTATAAAAAGCTATTTATGATCTGATGTATACATCATAACATTTTGAATGAGAGAAGTGGTTTGAAAGTTTAACGAATTCTGCTTTATAAAATTTTTTCTCTCCTCTAATCAAAAAGTTATTGCCTGTGTATAATAAGAAAAAAAAAAGGGGTCCATTTTCTAAATTCTTTATTCTGCCAAGTTAGGGCCCAGTAACTTTAAAAATTCAGTATTTTGGGCTGTTGGTCCCCTTTTGATAAATAATGCACTTGGGACTGCTTTTACTTTATTCCTTTTTATTATTCTTTGCTATAGATTTTGGAGATCAGTTAAGGAAAAGAAAAAAAAAAAATCACAGTATTTTATTACTCTCTCTACAGAATACTCTATACTTAATATACAATATCACTTGCTTTTTATCATTTTTCATTATTATTGCATCTTGGCCTATAATTTCAAGAATATATATTATTGAAAGAACCATAAAATTGATAGACTTTAAAAGAAGTGAGAATAGAATTGATTGTAAAGGTTTTTTATGTATGGAAATAATTTAATTTGACATATCAGTATTTTCAATGGAAATAATTTATTGCAAATTTTTACCCCACCTCCCATTTATATTGTTCTGCAAATAAACTTAAATCTGCATGTTCACTTTCTTCATGCAAGTAAATATTCACATATACATTTTAAAAAAAAAAAAATGTTGAAAAAAATTTGGCTGTACATTGAGTATTTCACTGAGTTTTCAATGTATTTTTTATTGCTTAAGCCTGGGAATGTGAAATCAGTGAGGTTCGTGAGGAACATATTGGTGTGCTTGGGGGATTACACAGGTTCTCCAATGGAATATGTGAAAGGGGTTCCATCTTATCAAGACCAAAGGGCTCCTCATAATCCTTTCTTTTTCGGAAACGGCGTGCCACTGCTATGAAGCAAATGACTGTTAGCATAATGCTTGCAGCAGCAATTACTCCCATCACGACTTTGGGATCAACAATTTTAATGATGCCACTCGGATCAGCTTCTCTTTTTGTCGTGACATTGATACAATGCAATTTCAGCAGCTCAGAATTAGTTCCGTACAAGATGCACAGTTCATACATGGTGTCAGGCTTGAGCCCAGTAATTGTGCAACGGTGCATACGTGATTTCAGGTAGATCACATTATAGCGGTCAGTCTTCCCACTTTCTCGGTAATGTATCTGGTACCTGTCCAGAAGCATAATCGACTCACTCCCATTAAGGATGATTGTAATATATGTGTTTGACGTTTTACCTGTAATCATGTTGAGCCTTCCGGAAAGAACCTGCACAGCTGTTGAGCTTGTATCATTTCCTGCTGAGTTTTGAGCAATGCACATATATGTTCCCGAGTCATTTGGACGCGCAAACTTCACATGAAGGATTGAGTCGCCTATCTCAACTCTTTCTTCAGCTGAGGTCTGGTTGATCACCACTCCTCTTGGCAGTGACCAGGAAATTTTTGGAAGGGGCACACCAATAGCATAACATTCCAAAAAAATAGGTTCCCCAAGGGGGATTTTAAAACTCTTTGGAAATAATGGTAGTGTTGTTGGGGGGCAGGCTTTTGGAATCTTGCTAAGTGGGATTCCTCTCAGCAGTGTGTTAATGTCATTTGGAGGGTAATCACAGATTAATTTGTCTGGTTCGTGAAACTGCACTTTACTTTTATTATGTTTAAGGATCTCTTCTTTGACCCAGCGTATGTTGCAGTCACACCTGAGTGGGTTATGGTAAAGGTGGATATTAGTGCGGTACGGGAGGTTGTCCCTGACTGGATAGGGTAAGGCAGGGAGTTTATTGTTGTGTAGGTAGAGACTATGAAGCTGGGGCACACTGTTGAAGGCGTATGGATGGATAAAGATCAGGTTCTCATTGTCATGCATGTGCAGAATCATCAGTTTTGGTAGGTGATGAAATGCATTGCTCTTAACACTGGTCAACTGGGGTAAGAAGCTCAGAGAAAGCTCACTGATATTGAGTGACCTAAATTCGTCAGCTTTTATTGTTTCAAATGAATTAGCATCCAATATCAAAATATGAAGGTTATAAAGATGTTGGATCTGCTGGGTGGGAATTGCTGACAACCTGTTCTTTGACAAATCCAGAACACACAGGTTATTGAGTCCATGAAAAGCATTGGAGTCTATCATCCTGATTTGGTTACCAGTTAGATTCAGTTTGGAAAGATGGTGCAGTTCCTCAAATACTTTTCCACTGATTTTTCTCAGATTGTTGTAGGATAGGCAGAGTTCACTAACTGATTTGATTCGCTGGAACCAATCGGGATTGATTGTTTCCAACCTGTTGCCATCAAGATTCAGCATCAACAGGCCATTAAGACCTCCAAATGCATCCTTCTCAATGGAGTGAAGACGGTTGTAAGATAAATCTAGGCTCCTAAGACTTTTCAGGCCGCTGAAGGCTCCGTGCTGTAATGACTTGAGCCGGTTATTTCGTAGGATTAATTCCTCAAGCCGCTCATATCGAACAAACTGCCAATGGCTGTCAAACTTACTGATTCTGTTATTGGACAAGTCAAGAACTTTGAGCTGTCTTAAGTTTGGAAGTTCCTTGATAATCTCCAGCTTGTTGCCAGAGAGAAGCAAAGCTTCTGTGTCAGCATCGAGCTCTGCTGAAATATTGGGCATAGTCCAGAAATCGCCATTACTACAGTTGATGGTTCGTAAGCGTTGATGGTCCAAGTAGGTCATCAGAGTGCATGTGCAGTTAAATGGACACAGTTTGGTCCAGCGGCCCCTTTCAACGGTGTTTTGTTGAAATGGCAGTGGAGATGCTGGAATATGCTGGTCAATGCCATTAAGAAAGTTACGACTACTGTGACTGGAATTTTTGCTGCTACCAATGTCCCCACCAAGTGCCTCAGTGACTATAATGAATGAGAGCAAGCCCAACGGACTGTGCAGGATTGACCACATTCTTCATTCTATGGAAATTAGGCATGAGAGATGCTCAAGTCAGGAATGGGGTTTGCAACCTGCTGCTGCTCTCAGGGAAAGTTCATAAATTCTTTAAAATTAGCAGGGATTATTAGCCCTTTGTCATATATTCTTGTTTGCCCGCAGCTGGTACTGGTCATCTTCAACAGTCATGAGGTACCTGAAGAGAAAAAAAGAAATAGATTAATAATTTATCTCGAATAACATTTCTACTAATACCATAGACTAATGATATTTTTAAAAAATATTAATGTTTATTACTTACATTGTGATAGATTTTAATCTTATTTTTATCAGCATTTTGCTGTACTCTGGTTTTTCTTCAGCATGTTTTATTCTTATTGAAAAAAGGGATTAATATGCAAACAGTATTTTTTTGTTTTGGTTCTTATTATATAGACCTCTTATCCATGGATATGAGGTATGTGAAAGAGTATCACTTCTACAAATAAACGGACTACCACCATAGCCTTCTAAATGCATTCTTTGATTTCACAAAGAAGAAAATCTGACTAACAGCATTAAGAATTAATATCATTAGCTATTTTAACAATCAATTGAGATTTGTAGTTATTAAAGTGGTATAGAGGGCAAATTTTCTCAAATTATCTCTGCAACTAGTTACTTAATTTTTAGACTAGTATTGGTTGGCTCCGAGCAATAAATACCATGATACTGATTTTGGACAGAATATAATGGATGATGTTTCCTTTTTTAAAGTCACACTTAGAAAAGGAAGTCGGGCTTATTCTAATTTTGGTACCTTGCAATAACACTTTGAACCCAAGTTCAATTGTCTTAATGATCTTTGACATTGTGTTCCAAAACTCCAGAAACAGGGTTGTCCAATACACCGACTGCACTTCTGCAGAGGGGTAAGACCCCTCCTCCCTCCAACGAGTGTCCTGGATATGACACTAAACAATCTGATAGTGAGGTTCAAGTAATGTTGAAACTTTGGGGAATGCGAAGTACCCCTTTATTGCCATTGCTCCCTTGTCGACTCTGGTCCAGAGTGGTAGCACCTGATAGGGCCCTATCTATGGGTTAAATAGAACTAAACTGTGAACTTATGCTAAACTGAATTGTTTGAAATAGAAATGTTTGACTAAACTAAATAGCTTGAAATAGAAATGTTTTTGACATTTAAACTGTGTACTCATGCTAAACTGAAATGTTTGAAATAGCAGTGATTATTTATATAAAAATGGATTTGGCATTAAATAACCTACAAAGGTTTATATGCCATAAACCCAACCAGTCAGGAAGCAGGCTGCACCGATTCTACAAGCTGACCATTAAAGTCTTTTTTTTTAAACATTCAATTTTCCATTTGCTTTTCTTTATATTTCAAAAGATGACAAGGTAGAGCTGATAATATCCAAGAGGAATTATACTTGATGACTCATTTTGTAACCAAGGGAGATGCATTGATATAACAGTGTGTGAGTGTATATAATATATATGTATTATCATTGGCCTAATGAGTAGAGTGTTTGCCAATGGAGACCGGGGTTCAATCCCAGGTCGAGTCATACCAAAGATTTTAAAAATGGTACTTGATACCTCCTTGCTTAACACTCAGCAATATAAGGTACGTATCAAGGGTAAAGTGGAGCGCCCTCCCCTACACCTGGTGTAGTAGCTATTGAAAAGGGACCCTCCTGGTCGCCAACTTTATTTTTACTTATATAGCGTCTGTTTTGGTTTGTACGTGTTGACTAATAACTCAGAAAAGAGATGTCATCACACATTAAAATCACACTTTAATGTTTATAAGAAGGAAAAGTACAAAATTTAATTTTAAAATTTTCACCGATTAAAAATAATATCATTCAATCATTAAAAAAAAAAAAAATCAATTGACTAGTGGAACTCTTCACAGTTCTTGATAAAAAAAAATAAAAAAAATCCCAAGCACGTGCAACTCTTCAGTTCTTAAAACCCGTTATGTTTAAATATTATAGATTTCATAGATGAAAGTTGAATTTAAAGCTTTTTTTTTTTTTTTTTTTTTTTTTGAAAATTAAAAAAAAAAAAAAAAGAAGAAAAATCATGAAAACATTTCAAAGCAAGGGATGCATTTTTTGAAATACTATTTTAAATCTAAAAATAGTAATACGAAAAATTTTATATTTTTAATTCTTAGCTTTTTAATGTACCTAGGTTACATTTTTAGAGGGTAAAAAGAAAGAAAAAAAATCAAACGAAAACTTATCGATAACTCAAACTGATTTTTTTTTAAACGAATACTTTTTATATTTCTTAGAAAAAAAATATAATTTTTAATCATTGTAACTCAAAAACTTTTGTTAATTAAAATTATTTTTAGGTGAAAAATTTTGCGTATCAATTCAAATTAAAAGTATTCGTTTATCCTTTATTCCTCATAAAGTATAAACGAATACTTTTAATTTGAATTGATACGCGAAATTTTCCACCTAAAAATATTTATTAGCTTTTTATTGTTACATTTCTAAAAGGTCAAAAAAAGAAAATTAAACGAATACATTTTGTATCACAAGCTAAATTGGCAATTAAGAGTTTGAATTGGTCATTTAAAAAAATCTTTAGGAAAACAATTGTTTTAAACCACTCATGAGTTGAGGGTTGCATTTTTTAAAAATATTTTAAATGTAAGCAAAAACATTCCTAAAATAAAAGAATATTGTTAAACATGAATTCTTAGATTATTTTATCGATAAGAAGTTAGAGGTTAAATAAAAGTTTGAATTAAAACTATGCTTTTTCGAAAGCTAAAAAATTGTTCTTTTACTGAGCACTAATTGTAAAAAATTGAAATTAATGGGAGACGCCCTAACCCCGCAAAAAATCATGAGAATGTTTTAAACTTTTCACCAATATAGGGTTAGATATTTAGATATATTTTCAAATGACGAGAAAAACAATACTTTTCATTTGAGTTAATTGGCAAAATATTTCAACTGCAAATAAGGACACATTTTTAATTCTTAGCTTACTCTTCTTTCTCTTTTCTATCTTACTCATTGGTGTTCCTTAAATTCTTTTAGTCCGGTTACTTCTACTAGTGTGTGTGTGTGTATATATATATATATATATATATATATATATATATATATATATATATATATATATATATATATATTAAAAGAAGATGGCTTACCTATGAGAACGAAGCACGTTCACATGGAAGAAAACTTGGTTAAAGAAACATCGCCACTCTAAAGACGTAATTTAAGGGACTTAGTCTCGGAGCCAAGACAATTAGTGAGATTAGGTTGCGGCGTATGCAAAATTACTCGAGCCTAGCTACATAATAGAAGAGCACGAGCGACGGAACAAAATCCCTTTCCTTCGAACTTAGAAAACTGTTATTGCACATGTCATTATTAGGCTTCCTTATTATCAGACTTGCAATAAATTACTTTAGTTGATTTCACAACATATGAGGGTAACAACACAATTTACAGATCACTGTCGCCCCTTATAATCTCGCACCTCTACCATCAGCATTTCTTCGTCTGGGTGAGGAGTGTTCTCCTAAATGGGGTAGGTTACATCGACATACGGAGTCACATCTCCATTGCTATGGGACTCTTTCAAGAGAAACTTTGATAGATGAAAAGATCGTAAGGCAACATTTGTACATCGCGGTATTATAGTGTCAAAGGCTTGTACAACACGAATACCACTCATTCATATAATTCAATGACAAGCCGAAACAAGATAACCAGAAATCACGTCAACTGTAGGTGTTATTATCAATTGTCTTTCTCGGAGTTGGATAACTTGACAAAGAATAAGGGTTCTGAAACTCTTTTTTAAACATGTAACTTTGTCATCTATAATTTTTCTTCCTCGACTGCTTAGCTCACTACGACCAATGTAGTGTACCAGTTTAGATGTCGACTAGAGGAATGCTTCTCCAATGAAGTCAATACCTATATCATCATCATCATCATCATCATCATCATCATCATCATATCGCGCTGGTAGCACGGATATCCCTGACCCTCTCTCGCCACTCCTCCCTATCGTTCATCGCCCTAGGTAGGTCTTCAGGACAACATCCCGTATCCTCACATAGCTGCTGAATATGTTCGTGCTGGTCGTCCTGCTTTTGCATGGCCATGTGTGGGGGTCCATAAGAGTACATCTCTGCTAGTGTGACACTATAGACACTTAGAATGGTAATATAGTTCGATATATGTATGTTATAGTGGACATTGAGTAGATGTGTGTGTATAGAGGTATTCATGTGACGAGGCAGTTTGCCCACTGGCCTTGCCAACATGGGTTTGAACAAAGTGACCTTGCGAACTTGAATAAGCATGAAGCTATTTGAATGGGAAAAGAGAACAAAGAAACATGAAATAACCAAGCACTTCCTGTTTTTTGAGCCGGGTGGCCAAGCCTGAGTGCTGTTAGTTGGTCAAAGAAAGTGACTTTAGTCAGATACACTCAGTCTGCTGGCATCTCTGGGTGATCTGCTAGGATCTTGTAAAGTAGAATTAGTGCTGGATGTATGGGTGGGTGGGGGTGGAAACAGAGCTAAAAGAAGGTCTGAAGTAATACACACTCCTCCATCTGTGAGTGAGTCCAGTCCTTCAAATCTTGAATGTGACTTTTTTCTTTTGTGACACTGTCTCCAATAAACATAGCATTGGGTCACAAAATGCATAGCCGAGGTCCTGAATCACAATAGACCTATCTAACTATTACTCTGAGACGTTTAACACTTCACCTATCTGACACTAGCTCAATATCTCAAAACACATTCATGCCGCTCTGCAAAATACAGAAAATTTTACATATTACACAAAGAAAAAACAAACAAAAACTCCAAATTCTTGAAGATCTGTAGTAGTTGTAGTAGTAGTTGGCAACCGTAGTCAAGGGTGACTCGAAGGCTCCCTTTTCAATAGCTACTACACTGAGGTGTAGGGGAGGGCGCTACTCCTTTCCCTGGATAAAGATCTATAATAAACCTTAAATAAGATCAATTTTGAATATACCAGCCACATTCTATAATGGCTTTAACACTTTTTCCACCAATTCTTACTCTTAGTCCTGGTAAAATTCTTTTCTTCCGTAAATTCCCTGCCTCTTTATAGAAATGTATATCACTCACCATGGTGTTATTTCATTATTCATTTTACCCAAAAAGACTTCATTGGGGGCTGAAAATACTTGGGGGAAAAATATGGCAGCTTCCTGAATTAATTCCATCCAGAAGTCAAACAGTTCATACAAAGACTTGAATGAATCAAAGATACAATTGGCAAGCACAAACTCTCTCCTACTTAATCAAACATATGTGTATGTATATTTGTGTGTGGATATATATATATATATATATATATATATATATATATATATATATATATAAAGTTGGCGACTGTAGTCGAGGGCGACCAGAAGGCCCCCTTTTCAATAGCTACTACATCAAAGTGTAGGGGAGGGTGCTACTCATTTCTCTGGATTGCTCCACTTTACCCTTAGTATGTACCTTATATTGCTGAGTGTTAAGCAAGGAGGTATCAAGTACCATTTTTAAAGTCTTTGGTATGACTCGACCCGGGGTTGAACCCAGGTCTCCCAGACCATTGGCAAACACTCGACCCACTAGGCCAATGAGCCGAGTGGGCTGAAAATACATGGGTGAAAAATATGGCAGCTTCCTGAATTAATTCCATCCAGAAGTCAAACAGTTCATATGAAGACTTGAATGAATCAAAGATACAATTGGCAAGCACAAACTCTATGCTACTTAATCAAACATATGTGTATGTATGTTTGTGTGTGGATATATATATATATATATAATGTCATTCAATTAATAAGGGGAATTTATTTTTTTTTTAACTTTCTTTTTTTTTTCCCAGAATTTTCTTCCATAAATGTAAACACTGTCTTGTTTGGAATTGGTTAATAGCAAAATTCATTTTAATCTCACAAAAATATTTTTACGTTGTACAAACCCATTCAGTGTTTCATCAAAATAATATAGCCCGCTTGAAAAACAAACAATGGATTAGAAAAGTAACAACTCTTTTTTTATTTGTTGTTCGTTAGATATAGCTGTTTTAACCCTTCTAATTACGGTCCTTGTCGAGTAACACTGAAATATGCAACACAGTTGTCAACCTTCTACTAGTAAGCCAAACCTTTAGTATTCAAAGTTTGGCATGAAGTCTCAAATTCAGCAGTTATGATAGACCAGGTCTTTGGAATATCTCTGAGATGTCAGACTGGCTTATATAGACTGGTGTCCAACGAGCATGTTATCAGCTCGTGCTTAATGTCAATTTCTCATTAACCAGTTTTCTTCACAACAGATTATCTAAATTTAGGGAATTGTCTGACCCCTTTTTGATGGTCAGGGGGTTGAATCCACCCTCTCAAGTCCAACCAACTTATTTTTTTTATCTCTTGCCTATACCTGGAATCGAATGGGTTTTAGAACTCCCTTATTACTCTCACAATGTTCGACCTGGCACTCATCCCTGTGCAGGCACAAATTATCTTTTTGTGGTGAGTCTAATTTTAAAAATGTATGAAGGAGAATTGCCAAAGATTATCAAACCAATGTTTGACACCTAAACTGTGTGCAAACAAATGAATTGATTAATAAACTGTGTATAAACAAATGATTGATGTTTAATTGAATTGTTTGTGATACATAGCAATACTTAGAATCATTTAAATGTGTGTAAAAAAATGATTAATAGTAAATAGAATTATTCATATTAGATGGAAATACTTAAAACCATTTAACTGTGTGCAAAGAAAAAATGTGCACAAGCTCATTTAAAAATATTATTCACAAAATGTGTTTACTAATCATATATATATTTAATATGTATAAAGAGGATTTGGCATTAAATAACCTCCAATGATTGATATGCCATGAAAACAAACCAAACTACATTTGTTTTAAAATGCAAAATCAATGACAACTTGAAAGCCAAAATAATATTATTGATGCCTTTCAGTTAAGAGAAATAGATTTTCCTACCCTGAAATCAAACTTTACTTGAAGTTTCTCATAACAAACAGAACTTGAAGAAGAATATAACCTCAAACTTAAACACTGTTCTATTTACTGAGCTTAACTTGTTGTTGAAAAAAGATTGTTGATATTTAGATGGTAGGAATGTTTACAGAAAATTCTGATGGGAAAGATGGTGCAAGGTCGTTTTCTTCAAATTACAGCCTTACAGGGTATTTCTCAAATGAAAAGCTAGATTTATCTGCAGTCTTGTTCTCAAACATTTTGAAGAATAATTTATCCCCCCCCCAAAAAAAAAATCAAGAAAGGGAGAATCTGAGGATAAGTTTTTGTTAATCGAAAATGGAGAAAGTATCTGCATGAAAGTGAAATCTTGAAACAGATTTTAGGTTGGTTTGGTTTCTTTGTTTAATGGCATATTATCCTCCATGAGTTATTTAATGCCTATGCCATCGTTGTAGAAGAATAGAAGTGGTACTATTTAACCCATGGAGGAATATTTGGGTATTAGTCCAAAAGTGAATGTAATAGTACAACTGGAGTCTAAACTTGGTTATCAAGGCCATTAAGCCATGGGGGACTCCTCCTAATTTCAGGTTGATTCTGATTGTATTTGAAAAGAGAGGTCATTGCTTCAACTAGGTTTGTTATAAGTTGGATTTGGTCAGAAATCTCTTTTACTTTTTGGTAATTTTGTATTGGTGCTTGCTTTTATTTGTTTGGTTTGGTTTTATGGCATATCAACCATTGTCAGTTATTTAATGCCAAATCCATTTTTATACATACAGTTCTATTTCAAACAATTCAGCTTTGCATAAGTACACTGTTTAAGTCTATTTAACCCATAAATAAGACCCTATCAGGTGCTACCACTCTGGGTCAGAGTGGACCTGGGAGCAATGGCAATAAAGGGCTAATACCCTTGGGAAAGGTATGGATCCAATTATTCTCCATCCAGCTATGGGTAAATAGTAGGACAGACTGAGTTCTTCAGCCTTGGTTAGGCAACTAGTCTACGAGAAGGAAAACTCTGAACTCAAACCTGTTAAACTTTGCTTAAAAATTGACCTTGTGTCATATCCTGCCCGAGCGGAGGGGTTGGTAAATAGGATAAAGGGGTAATGTGCATTCCCGGAGCCTCACCATCAGATTGTTTTGTGTCATATACAGGACACTCATTGGGGGAGTTTTACCCCTCTGCAGAGATGCACTCATTGTATTCTACAGTCCCAGCTGACTGGGCCATGCTTTTATTTGAGACATAACCTTCATTCTCTGCCTTCTGCACACTTCTTCATCTATAACTATGAACAGTACATGACTTTTTCATTTATAGTTTTGGATCTTTTGAGAATGTCAGTGTTTTTATTTCAGAAGATTCCAGTGAGAGATATTTTGTAAAGTTAATCTTATCTGGCACAAGGCCATGTGGGAGGTATGTAATGTAATTGTTCCCATCACTCTTGGCACTTTGTATAGATGTCTCAAACATCTGTGAAGGTATTATTGACAGATGACAGGTCCAAAGTCAATCACCAAGCCAAACTCTGGGAAAGTGAAAATCATGTGGGTATTCATTCATTGGCAAGAGGCAGTCAAGAGGGATTTGAGAGATTTACTTAGATTCAAAAAGGCAGTTGAGGGTTTTGAGAGTGACAGATGTGTTTTGAGGGTTTTGAGAATGACAGATGTGTTTTGAGGATTTTAACATTTAAAAGCCCCTTGGTGGGGGGCTTTTGCAGAAATTCGCAAGATGCAAAGAGTTTTCTCCTTTCTATTGATGACAGTTTGAAACCCATTAAAAAGGATGACCTAATCAAATTAAAATGTCAAGAACTATAAATGCAAGTCTGTAAATTTCTTTTGTCACCTGGGATCAAATAAATCTTAAAGACAAAAAATACCCTGTAATGAGCAAAAGACAATGATAAATATGAGATTTTCCATCAACTTAACATTTATTGTTGTATAGATTATAGATTATTTTGATTGTTAAACAGTGTTAATTAAAATAAATTTATGATTGTACAGGTTTTTTGACAAGTGAGTGACATCAATTGACAACCTTTTTCTGATACATCAAATTATATTACAGGTTATCCTATGAGGATTGAACTCCTTTGTCCACTCTGATGAATTAAAGAATTATTTTTTTGTGACCAATTGATAATGATTGATTCAAGATGAAGGCAATTGGCATAGAAAAATGATTCTTTAGGCTATTTATATTTACTTTGCACTAAAACCATGTGAAGGTATGCATTATTATTGTAGGAAACAGAATTGGTGAGGAAATTTGAAATCCTGGATAAGGCTGTTTGCATTTCATGATAATGCCTTCTGGAAAGGCATAAACCCATCCATAAGGCAAAGGAGAAAAACTGAATTTAAACCAGCTTTACTCAACTTAGAAATTGACCTTCTGTTGAATCCTTCCTATGGCAGGAGAGTTTGGTAAATAAATACCAAAAAAGCATAAAGCCACTTCTGTAATTATAAGTAAAATAGCAGGTGATGGTGATGGGCAACTAGTCTTGGACAAAGACAATTCTGAATTCACATCATTAGAAATGCAATGGGAAATGACTCTGTCTTTCCCAAGAACAGGTATTGTGATACATATTTGTTTAGTGAAAGGCAGCTTTAAGGAGCCAAAGTGACTTGACACTTTCCATCCCCTGGCCTTTTAATTTCATCATTGCAGAATATTTCTCAAATTTACTCTTATATAACCTTTTCTCATGATATAAAATTAATCATGTTTAAAGTTATACATAAGGCTGAATAAAGTAATAAAACAAAAAACATAAGGAAATTTAGTCATTTTGTGATAAATGTTCAAGAAATACTGACACTGAAATAGTTTAGGAAGCAATGATGTATAAGATTTTTTAAAAAGATCTGTATCAGTGTTGTGAAATGAAGATGAAAGAAGAAAAACCTTATCAAGGCTTTTATTCAACTGAATTTTACAGTAATAACCACACAAGGCAAGAGGCCAAACGCATATAAATAAGAATTAAAAAAGGACGTATTTAAATAGGAAAATCATGTGAGCAAGAATTATAACTTTTTTTTTTTTTTTTTAATGAGAGTATAAGTATGAGACTTAATTATCAATTAAAAAAGACATCCTGGTTTAGTCAAAGGGACATTACTCATGTAGTGTGTCTTGGACACAAATTAACTGGCAGAGCTCATCCCTCTCCAGGTCTACTACTGGTTTAAATTCAGAGATTTCTTTCTCCTAGATTGGTTGCCATACCAAAGTCAAAGGACACAGTCTGCCCTACTCTTTACCCATAACTGGAAGGAGATGAGTTTGATGTATACCTTTCCCAAGAGTATTAGTGCTATGTGAAATGCAAACAGCCTCATTCAGGATTTGAACTTGAATAGCCAAGTCCACTTCCTATGATAATCCTATTTACCAACCCCTCCGCTCGGGCAGGATATGACACAAGGTCAATTTTTAAGCGGAGTTTAACAAGTTTGAATTCAGAGTTTTCCTTCTCCTACAGTGTCCATTTCCTACAACGATAACCATTACACTCCAGGCACCTCCTATGATAATAACTGCTATGCCACAAGTGCCTTCATGAATTCAAAACTTCATTTATAACTGATTAAATTGTAACATTTTTTGATATACATACTTATTTAATTGATAGTTCGTATTTATTGTTTACCTTTAATGATAGAAAAAAAAAACAAACTTTTTCTGAAAGGCATTTGGAAATAACTTGGGTTTTCCAAGGCTTCCCATTTTTAAGAATCTAAATGAACATTTTAAATTCTATCTTCAGTTTCATACTGAAAATAATCTCCAAAAGTGATTTTGTGAAATATTGAAATGCAGCCTGTCCTTTTTTGATGAGCTTTACCTTGAATGTTCTGGTATAGAATTGTTTATTCTTATAAAACATTAATCCTTTTTTATTCAAATTCTGTATGGGTCAGTCTTCATTGGAATTTATCTGGAACTCTCTCCAGACATTCCATTTCTTTTAGATTAGACCAGGACGAATATCTGTTTCCCTTGTATCTTTATAAACTTTAACGTTTAATAGACACTTTAAAGAAATACACAAAAGATCTTGAAGTTTACAGGAGTTGAGTTAATCTCAAAGTCTGATATAATTCAGATGAATATGTGGGTGGAAATGAGAGTGTTAGCATCTGTATTGGAAATGAAAACTAGTGTAAGCAGGTTCAGTAAGAGGAGGGAGGAACAAAAAGGAGGAAATTGAGAACGTATGAAGAATGAAATTAAAGGTAGAGAATGTTGGGTTAGTTTGATTTTATGGCATATCAACCATCGTAGGTTATTTAATGCCAAACCTGGTTTATACATATATATATGATTTGTAAACTTAAGTCAACAAAGTTAAATGGTTTCAAGTATTGCTATGTATCACCCACAATTCAATTAAACATCACTCATTTGTTTATGCGCAGTTAAATGATCCAACAGTTCTATTTCAAACAATTCAATTTGGCATAAAACATTTGTTTGCTCACAGTTTAAATGTGAAACAGTTCTATTTAACCCATAGATAGGAAGCTATCAGGTGCTACCACTCCAGGCCAGAGTGGGCCTGGGAGCAATGGCATTGAAGGGATACTCCACATTCCCGAAGCCTCGCCATCAGATTGTTTAATGTCATATCCATGACACTCATTAAGTGGGGAGGTCTTATCCCTCTGCAGAGATACAGTTAGTGTATTCTACACCTCCAGCCAACTGGGCTGTGGGGAATGTTGTCTGTGAAAAGAGAGATATAAGAGTTTCTTCCATGAGCCCTTAAAATGAATGAATATAAACAAACAGCTGAAATTTGTAATGAGACTGATTGCTACTAAGTGTTTTTTTTTTTGTTTTTTTTTTTTATAAAATCAGGAATAGGAAGTTGTTGATTTAGTTAGACTCTCATTTTGATTAAGGCCAAATTTAAGAGGGTTAAAATATACTAACTGCATCACTTGCAGAAAAATAAAAAACCCACCCCACAGGGGTGTCCTGGGTTTTACATTAAACTGCATCTGATAGCAAAGGTCCAATTCTGGATATTTGAGTGTGTAGTACCCCTTCATTGCTATTACTCCAAGCTCCACTCTGAATCAGAGTGGTAGTACCTGTTAGGGTCTCATCTATGGGTCAAATGAATCTGTTTAAAAATTATTTGTATTTAAAAAACTACGCAAAAAATATAGATACTGAATATACAATAAATGTAGTTCCCTAACCTCTTGGTATAAAAATAACCTGAGACAGATTGACAGATTATTAAAATCAATTAATCTAATGTCATATATAAAAATAGATTTTCTAAGATAATAGGTTTTTGGTTATTCATGTTGACAATAAGTAAATATTATAAGTATTGTCTATAAAAAAAGAAGCAATTTCTCTTATGACATCACTAGAATATTGTCATTATGGAGTTGCTAATTCTTATTTACTGAATCTATTTTTTTTTTGGTTTTAAGTAAAATAAAAAATGCAGATCGCAGGAAATTAAAAAAAGAAAATGATGTTTGCTTTTTTTAACAGAGATTATCAATATTTTTGGTATTATAAATGTTTTTAAATTTCATCTGAGATATTGAAATTATAAGAAAAACCCAAATCTAGATAGCTATATTGGCTGGGACTGTAGAATACAATAACTGCTTCTTTGCAGAGGAGTAAGACTCCCCTAACAAGTGTCCTGAATGTAACACTAAACAATCTGATGGTGAGGCTCCAGTAATGTTGGAGCTTTGAGGAATGTGGAATACTCCTTCATTGCCATCACTCCCAGGTCCACTCTGACCCTAGGGTGGTAGCACCTAATAGGGTCTTATCTATGGATCAAATAGAACTGTTTGACATTTAAACTGAGTGCAAACAAATGACTCATGGTAAATTGAATTGTTAGAAATAGAACATATCATTTAACTGAACAAACTGAATTTTGATATTTTCCTTATATGTATAAGAAAATAATTCAATTGGACTACATCTAGAATCATTTCTCATCATTTTGTAGCTGATCTCTAATCCTAATTGTAATCATAAATTTCCTGAAAGGCATCAATGATAAATTGCTTCAATTAGTTAATATAATGACGTTAGTGAGAAATAATCAACTTTTTTACTACAAAAAGAAGTTCATAGGACCAAGAGTCCACTTGATACATAAGAATCTCTTATTGGGAAATTTTTATTGAATGAATTAACTAATTTATTCCTTAGCAAAACATGTTATTTCCACTTTGTATATACAATGGTAGATTAATAAGCATGTTACCGGACATGTAATCATAGATGAATTTCAATCTGAAATTTTCCAATATGTGGTCTTTGTGGGTAGAATGTCTGCCAATGGTCTGGGAGACCTGGGTTCAATTCCAGGTTGTGTCATACCAAAGACTTTAAAAATGGTACTTGATACCTCCTTGCTTAACACTCAGCAATATAAGGTACATATCAAGGGTAAAGTGGAGCAATCCAGGGAAAGGAGTAGCGTCCTCACCTACACCCCAATGTAGTAGCTATCGAAAAGGGAGCCTTCTGGTTGCTCTCGACTAAAGTCACCAATTTTACTTTTTTTTTACTTTATGTGATTAATATTCACCACTAATTAAAGGTGACTAACAAGAAAGAAGAAAATATGTTTGTTGGTTGTTTTGTTTTATGGTGTATCAACCCTTTTCAGGTCATTTAACGCTGAATTAAATGTCAAACAATTCAGTTTAGTAAAAGTATAGTTTTTGTTTACAAACATTTAAATTTCAAACAATTCAACTTAGCACAAGTACACAGTTTAGTTCTATTTGACCCATTGATAGGACCTTATCAGGTGCTACCACTCTGGGCCAGAGTGGATCTGGGAGCGATTGTAATGAAGAAGTACTCTGCATTCCCCAAAGCTCCAGCATAACTGGAGTCTCACTTTGAGATTTTTTGCATATACTTTTTCAATGATTCAGTTGATAGTCAGAATCTCTGAAGTTGTGGATCAATTCTTTTTTTTTAAAGCTATTCTGATTTTTTTCTTGGGATTTTCCTAATTTCAGGCTTGATATGGTTGAGAAACAGAGCGTGATAAACCTTTGCAGCAATAGTTTGCCTCTGTAGTTCTTAGGAATTTCTTAGTCACTTTTCTTGGGGAAAAGGAGGATGCAGCCTTTTATTCATCTCTATTGTGTTTTGTTTATAGACAGCATTGCATAATCAAAGGTGTATGTCATCAAATTTCCTAGTCTTCCATACTTCAGGAGGTATTTCATCGAGGCCTGCAGTTTTTCTGCTTTGAATTTTTTTTCAGTACTACATCTAGTTCTTCCTCTGTAAACTGTCCTGGTTCATGTCTAGTTAGCCATTTAATAGTTTTTTCTTTTTATAGGTTTATCTTTGAATTTAGGATTTTCAAGCAGATTATTGAAATGCTCTTTCCACTTCTATACTCTTTCTTCTTGGCTAACAGCTTTTAGTTTTGCTCTTGACATGCTCTTCCTTCTGCTCACTTCATTTACTGTCTGCCATACTAATCATGATTATCTATTCTACTGAGTTTGCTTTGAATATATTCTAATTGTTCTTTTTGGTATATGTTAGTTCTCACAAGACTTTCTTAAGTTTCTGCACATAGGCATTTGTTGGGTTTCTTTTATTATTGGTAGGATTGTTGCAAGAGATGATTGTTGTTCATAGGTTGTCATTAAATGAAGCACACATTATTTTTGGTTGGTCTCTCTCTATGTTATTTAATGATTTTGTAGCATGACTGAAAAGCATTCCTACACCTCCAATGATTGCATTGGTGATTTTTTTTCTATGTCAATACTGAGACATCCATTACCATTACCTACATCATGGTATTTTATTTCTAGTTTGTTATAGTAGTATCTATGTTTTTGTATGCATATAATGTCTATATTATGCTTGGCTGCAGACACTGTCAGCTCAGGTTATTGGTTTACTGTATCTAAAGTCCTAATATTAAATGTTGCTATGTTAACAATAAATGCACAAGATGATTATTTTTATCCATATTTACCAACCCCTCTGCTCGGGCAGGATATGACACAAGGTCAATTTTTAAGCAGAGTTTATCAGGTTTGAGTTCAGGGTTTTCCTTCACCTAGATTAGTTGCCTCACCTAAGCTGAAGAACCTAGTTTGCCCTGCTATTTACCCATAGCTGGGGGGAGAATTGGATTCATACCTTTACCAAGGGTATTAGTGCTGTATGAAATGCAATCAGCCTCATCCAGGATTTGAACTCGTGTCGCCGTGTCCATTTCCTACGACAATAACCATTACACCACAGTTTATTATTTTTATCAGCCAAATCTTTTGTGAAAGCTGTGAATTGTACAGTGAGATATATAATAGTTAAAAAGGACATTTAATTTTGACTTTATGCATTTAGAAATGTCAATGACAGGACAAAATAGATGTAAAAATGGATCAGAATAAACTGGAATAAAATTCATTAAAGATGTTGGGACTAAGATTTCCAAATTATTGGAAAATTTAAATGATAGATGGATTTGTTGTAATTATGTTCTCTCTTCAAAGTGAAAACTGTCAATTTCAGTTTTGTTAAATGATAGTTATTCAGAGAACACTATCAATCACTTACTAAAATTTCAAGGAAAAATCATGAAAATTTGTTTTTCAACTAATGTATGAGTAGATTAATTGATTTTTAATGGCATGTCAATCTATCTAGGGCTATTTTATACCTAGAGGTTAGTGAATAAAATTCATTGTTCATTCATATTTACATTTTTTGTGTAGTTGTTTCTTAAGAGATTTTAATTTTTTTAATACATAGTCCAATTGAATATGAATGATTTTTTAACAGAACTATTTGAACCATAAATGAGACCCTAGCAAGTACTACCACTCCAGGTCAGAGTGGATCTTGAAGAAATTGCCATGAAGGGGTTATATCTAGGACCCCCCCTTTTGGTGTGGGGTAAGGCTCTTACTCTTTTGCAGGGGATACAGTCAGCATATTCTAATCCCTGCCAACAGAGTGATGTTTGTGTAGCAATGGACAAATTAAGACTAAATGAGCAATATACTTTATTTTCTTACCAAACATCAAGTAATGGACATTTATTATCCTTTAACTTATAAACAGATAAAAATTAACATAGGATCTGATATAATAAAAAAATGAGATCATAATAACTGATATCTTTTTAGGTGTAGTATGGGATACATGGTCAGTTTAATAACTAAAATTACCCTGTCTCCTCAATGAATGTCATACATATATCATACTAGACCAACCCTCTCCATTTAATTCAATGGGGGAAGTACAACCACAAGATTGAAATCTCCTGGATCAAGTTTGTCTCATTTATTTTTTGTCTTATCCTTCTCAAAGTTGAAAAGACAGACAAGGGAGAGAATCATATTCCATACTTCAGTCTTTGGGGCACATTTTATGGCTTATTGCCAATACTAATTGTATATCAGCAGATATTTATTGGCATCTTTAAAGCTCACAGGCATTTCTCACGTAGATATTTTTTTAAAGAACATATATGTTTACTGTTTATTAACAAATGTTGATTTTTTAAAAATGTATTTTTGAAAGACAAAAGTTTAAATGCAAAAAACTAAACCAAAACCTAACTCTCCCTTTGATTGTGATGTTTTTTATGGATTGAATTATAACAGTTTAGAAAAATTGAGATTGTTTTTATAGGGGTTGATGTAAAATGGGCTTTAGATCAATTTAGAGTCGTCAGATATGCTGTGGGGGAGTGTCCCAGGAACTAAGTAAAAGAAAATTTCATCAGTTTCTAATTCATCCTTTATCTTTTCCACCTGTTTCTACTTAATGTTTTTGCTATAAGATACGTAGGCCATACATATTTATAACTGAATCTATTTTTAAACTCAAAATCTTTTATTTAATGTTAAAAAACAACTAGTAACTTTTTCATAAACTTTCCCTGAGTATTACTTAGAGGATTGCATAAACTTTTTCCGAGTGAAATTCACTTTGACATGAATTAATTTTGGTTTGTAAAATTTAAATAAATCCCTCTCTTCACCATACATATACATCCATTCAGACACATACACTAAGCTTAGGTGGCCCAGTCAGCTGGGGCTGCAGAATACACCGACTGCATCTCTGCAGTGGCATAAGACTTCCCCAACGAGTGTCCTGGATATGACTCTAAACAATCTGATGGTGAGACTCCAGTAATGTTAGAGCTTTGGGGAATGCAGAGTACCCCTTTATTGCCACTAGGTCCATTGTGGCCCGAAGTGGCAGCACCTCATAGGGTCCTATCTATGGGTTAAAAAGAACTAAACATGGTCCTTATGCTATATTGAATTGTTAGAAATAGAACTGTTTTTACATTTAACTGTATGTAAACAAAAAACTGTACTTATGCTAAAATGAATTGTTTAAAATAGATCTGTTCATAAGTATAAAAATGGATTTGGCATTAAATAACCTACAATGGTTGATATGCCATAAAACCAAACCAAACCAAGCTTATCATAATGCTTATTGTCATAGGAAATGGAATTGGTGACCAGAGTTCTCATCCTGGATGAGACTCCTTGTGTTTCCCTTTGCGCTAATGCCTTTAGGAAAGGCATGAATCCATCTGTTCTCTCCAGCTTTTGGGCATACTGGGTTCTTGAGTCATGGTTAGGCAACCAGTCAAAGGGAAGGAAAAATAAATTAAAACCAACTCCACACTGCTTAAAAATGACCTTGTGCCACATCCTGCTTGTGGTGGAGGGGTTGGGTAAATATTTATACTAAATTTGGTTCAGTTCTGCGAAAAGCAATTTGTTAAGATGTGAAGGGAAAGATTAAGTCTAAAGATTCTGCTTTCTTTGAAAATCAGCATTTCAAATCCTAGTTCTTTACCTGGTCTTAACATCAATTTCTAGTGTCAGAAGAAAATGAAGATTGATACTTGATTATCTTGAAGTTTATTTTACAAGTTGTTTTATCCTTTGATTAACGTGTGACAATGTTATTCTGTTTTAAATTTGTTTTAATATTTTTGTATTATAACCAATATTATTATTCTTAAACCTTTGAGTCCATTACACTGATATACCAGTGGTACTTTTATTTTTCCCCTCACTCTATATCACTGATTAACTTGTGTGGAGATAATGTTTCAAACAGTAGAATGTAAATTTAGGCTCAAGCCTTAAAGGGTTAAGAACTGAAGTTTTTTTTTTGTCTTTTTTTAAAACTATCTTTTCTATTAAGATAAGAATTCTGTTCTAAAATCATCTGTAAATGAACAAATGTTCTGTTGCCTTTCCTGTCTCAATTCTTTATAAATTATTTTGTCTGATTGTTTTTTTAAAATTCCTTCTGTGTTTGTTGTAAAGATCAGATTTACTTTCCAGATTATAAAAGTTTATCCCATCACCAAAAAAAATTTGTTTCACCTGTACAGGTTCCTAGGATGAGTCAGAAAAAAAAAAATCTGTTTCTGGTTGCTGACTCACATGGTTTTTCCTAAGATTACAAATTGGGATTTATCCCTATGGGATACGTATGTTCTTTTTGTACATTATCTTGTGAGATTTTATTATTTATAAAGTTAATCACTTCTAAAATATTTGGCAAAGATCTCTCTTGTTTGCTTTTACTGGAATTACATATTTATTTATGTACAATGATCTTAAAATAAGATTTAGGAATTTTACTGATCTTTACAGCACAATTGTGATTATTAATCATCACTTTTAAAATCATTTTTTAAAAAGGTGGTGTTACTTTGCGACTGTTATTGATTGATTGATTTTAATGGCATGTCACACTATCTAGAATTTAGGGAATCTTGTTCATTGAATGTTTATATTTACATTTTCTGTATAGTTATTTATTAAGAGTTTTTTTTTGCACATAGTCCCATCAAATATGAATCCAGATCAATTTGACCCATAGATGGGACCCTAACAGGTTCTACCCCACTGGTTTAGAGTGGCTCAAGAAGAAATTGCCTTAAAGGGGTACTCTCACTTCCCAGATCGCCAGATTTCAAGGCTCAGTGTTAGATGTAATTTTGTGTCATATACAGGACACCTCTTTTTAGAGGCTCTTACCCTTTTGAAGGAGATGCAATCAATATATTGTATGCTCTGCTGATAAGATAGTGCAACTTTTAGTGCAAAACTATTTTGTGATGATCAATATATGTGAGATGAGCAGAGAATTTTAAAGAAACTTTGTTGTATTTGCATAATACTTAAACTCACATTTTATGACACATACATAAATGGATTATTTCAGCTTCTTAGGATACAAATTGCCACTTATAAATTAAAAGATCTCTAAGCTTTTGTTTATTGAAGAAATACAATAAAAATTTGCTCAGTGGATAATTGACTGAAGATTTATAAAAACGATTTTTTTATCTTGTGGATTAGAGAAAGCAAGTTTTGGAAGCAGTTCAATATTTTGTCTTCAATTGAATATTTTATAGAATATAAGAAAATAAAATATTTGAACAAAAGTGAAAAATGAAAAATTATGGATGAATGGCTTCATAAAAGAGAATGCCTTTTTGTGTATATTTGTATTCATTTTGTCTTGTGGATTTTAAAACTGACAATATTTAGTTGGTTCTGTCTTTGATCAAAATCAACAAGGATTTGATAAGGATATTATTAAATATATAGCTATTTCACAAACACAGACTCACACACACACATATATATGATAAACAATATATTTAAAGTGTCAAAAATATAAGAATTCAACATGACTGACACCACTCCCCCCTGCAAAAAATATCAGATATGTTGAATACTAGCTCACCTGAGGATCGAAATTGTGTAAATTTGAGTCTTGAATTTTATCCTATTTTACATTTATTATTTTTTATACTCGAAATATATTGTGATACTGCTTTTCATTTTTGTGCATTAAATTCTATAAAGATTTTATGGATGCTTTTAGAATTAAATTTCAATAATGATTGTGTGTGTGTGTGTATATATATATATATATATAACTTATGCTTCTATGTTGATAGACATTTTTTAAAAGAAATACAGCAAATTCAACTGTGGTTTCAGTCTTTAACTACTAAGCCATACCTACAAATAAAAGTAAAGTTGGTGACTGTAGTAAAGGGCAACCAGAAGGCTCCCTTTTCAATAGCTATTACACCGAGGTGTAGGGGAGGGTGCTACTCCTTTCCCTGGATTGTTCCATTTTACCCTTGGTATGTACCTTTTATTGCTGAGTGTTAAGCAAGGAGGTATCAAGTACCATTTTTAAGTCTTTAGTATGATGTGACCTGGGATTGAACCCAGGTCTCCTGGACCATTGGTGAATACTCTACCCACTTGGCCAATATAGTTTTATATTAGAATTATATATCAAAAGTTGTTTGGATTTTATTGACTGAACTGTAGAAAATGGCTTCTTATTTTGATTGAAAATGGGAATATTCTAGTTCTTGTAAGAATTTTGTTAGACAGGGTTTATTGTAATTCATTTGGTGAGTGACTATTCTCTTTGTCTCAATTATTTGTTCACAACATTCTTGATTGTGTACTCTCTGATCTTCTTTTATATTTGCTGGGGAATCATTGGTGTTAATCATCAATTATGAAGTTCCATGGAACTCTGCCGATTCCACAGTTAATACACTTGAAAGCAGACAAAGAGTACATGGCCAAAACATTATGAGCAAATAACAGCACAGATAAGGAAAATAGTCAAAATAACACAAAATGAATTACTATAATATTTCAGTTCAGTGTATATTGCATTGACTTCGAGGAAAGCTGAACCTTTTTTCTTTACTCATATTGTTTGTTATTGATTTATTCTTGTAAGTAGAGAATTCCATTAGAGGTTTCATGTAGGTTTCTTTTTTTTTTTTTTTTTTTTTTTTTTTTTTTTGGTAGGAGGAAGAAAAGTTTAAACATGTAAAAATAGAAAAGAAATAAAAATCCATTTTTCTTAAAGGTTCAATGAAAGCTGGAAAAATACAGAGTCAGTTTTTGTTTTTTTTTCTTTGTTGTCATTGCTTACATCTAAAAGATAATCTCTAATATCATCAAAGAATTTTCATCTTCAAATATGTGAATTGTTTCTATTCAGTAGGTGTCATGACATCAATTTTTGACACTTAAAAAATCTAACAGCTGAAGAAAGATAAAGATTATGTCATTTAATGAAACAAGGTAAAAATCTACAAAAATAAGGAGATTTATATATATATATATATATATATATATATATTTACCAACCCCTCCGCTTATCGTCCTTATTTTTATTGTTGTTAGTTGTAGCACAAGGTTTTGGCCGCTGTATCCTCTGGCCTTCCTCGGGTGTCCCTTATTTATCTGGATATGGACACCTGAGACAGGCTGGAGGATACAGCAGCCAAAACGCATTACAACTAACAACAATAAAGATGAGGACCACAGTCTGAAAAATCACACACAAAATATTGCACATCAAGCCTAATCTAAAAAATTCAAGCAGCTAATCCTGAATTATCTATTTTACTAGACCAATTGAAGTCATATAATATTATGATTATTATTATCATTATTATTGTACTTCTGATCTATTAATTATGTACATTCCATATCTTTTAAGTATTGAGATTGTTAGAAAACTGATTTAATCATATTTACCGAACCCCTCCGCTCGGGCAGGATATGACACAAGGTCAATTTTTAAGCAGAGTTTAACAGGTTTGAGTTCAGAGTTTTCCTTCTCCTAGACTAGTTGCCTCACCAAGGCTGAAGAACCCAGTCTGTCCTACTATTTACCCATAGCTGGAGGGAGAATAATTGGATTCATACCTTTCCCAAGGGTATTAGTGCTATGTGAAATGCAATCAGCCTCATCCAGGATTTGAACTCGCGTCGCCTTGTCCATTTTCTTACGACGATAACCATTACACCACAAGCACCTCCATAAAATAAGGAAATTTATATTTGATTAATTTGCCAAATTACATTTCATCTTAGAATTTCAAACTTAGATGCAGATGCTCATCACCATGGTTATCGTCGTAGGAAATGGACACGGCGACATGAGTTCAACTCCTGCACGAGATCAATTGCATTTCACATAGCACTAATATCCTTGGGAAAGGTATGAATCCAATTATTCTCCCTCCAGGGTAAATAGTAGAACAGACTGGGTTCTTCAGCCTTGGTGAGGCAACTAGTCTAAGAGAAGGAAAACTCTGAATTCAAACCTGTTAAACTTTGCTTAAAAGTTGACCTTGTGTCATATCCTGCCCGAGCGGAGGAGTTGGTAAATATAGATGCAGATGCTCATCTATAAAATTTTACATCTCATTTTAAAAAAATCTTCCCCTTAAAAAAATGAAAGCACACACACACACACACACACACACACACACACACACACACACAGTATTATTTTTTGGATTAGATTTACTTCCTTTTTATTGCAAATAAAACTTAATTACTACTATGGACTATCTCTGACTGGTTTCATGACCAATCATAAACTATTTTTATCTGACATTTTTATACATATTTATAACCCCCTCCATCAAGAAAAGTTGATAAAACTTTAAAAATCCCTAAATATTTTATATTTTAGTAAAGGACTCTTGGGCACTGCTTTTGGCTTAATTCATTGCTTTTTATGTCCTTACTATTCAACACTTTCAAGTAGTGTAAGTGTAACACATAACAGTGAATATCAATTATTTTCTCAAGTAATATATCTTTTTACCCAGATAAAGTAAATTAGAATCTTAGTTCAAATGAGCCAGTCATGTTTCTTGCACAAAGTAAAAGCAGAACTTTTTCTTTTTATGTTTTCTATTTTTCTATTTTCTGCAATTTTAGATTGAAATGAAAGTTTTTGCTTTACTTCACCTTATCCTTGTGGAAATTCTTGCGATCCCATAAATTCTTTTACTTTACCTGAATTTTATAACTAAAAGAAAAAAAAGCCCTAAAGCCAAAATTCTTGGCAGAGTTGTTTATAAGGAAAATTTCAGTTTTTAGTAAAATGATATTACTTTATTTTCAGACTATTTAATCATTTTTCCAAATTTTTATCTGGTAATGTGGGCATCCAAGTCTTTACCTCAAGCTTGTTCTTCTCTAAGGATGGCTTTGGTATTAAATAACCCATAAAGGTTGATATGCCATTAAACAAAGAAACCAAACCAAACTATCCAAGTCTTTAAAACAAGTCTTTTTTGACTATTTTAATTACTCAAAAATTATATATACATTCTTCAGTATTTCTATACAATGCATAAAATTTGTTAAAGAATTTTTGTTAATTTAAAGCATTTAAAAATCTATATAAATAGTTTTTCTTTTGTAAAAAGGAATACAATTATATTTGATTACTATCAGTGCTTATTGGGCTAGTGGGTAAAGTGTTCGCCAATGGTCCAGGAGACCTGATTTTAATCCCAGGTCACATCATACCAAAGACTTTAAAAATGGTACTTGATATCTCCTTGCTTAACACTCAGCAATATAAGGTACATATCAAGGGTAAAGTGGAGCAATCCAGGGAAAGGAGTAGCGCCCTCCCCTACACCTCAGTGTAGTAGCTATTGAAAAGGGAGCCTTCTGGTTGCCAACTTTACTTACTTACTTACTATTAGTATTTTAGTTTTTAAGTAATTGAAAACAGGGAGATAATTCTTATTGGTTTTTACTTGATAGTGGATTAAGAAATATCAATCAAGGTAAATATTATTGATTTCTGGGAATTATAGACTTCATATGAAACTTAGACCTTTGGACATTGGTTTATAAAAGTTTCACTGTTGGACAAACTATTTCATGGATTGGAGCCAAGATTTTTATTGATTGAAAAAATTGTAGTCTTTCCAGGAAAGTCCTGACTATCAACTTTTGTAAATCTATAAATGAAACTGTTTATATTGTAGTTTTTACTCAAATGTAAAGGAGAAACTAGTCAAGTGTCCATAAAAATGGCCAAAGTTTTATGATGGCCACACTGCAAGTAGATTTTTATACCAGTTAGATATAGATTTTCTGAAAACAGCATTTATATAAAAAGAAAGAGCAAAAGACTGCTTCAATGGGTTTTTATTATATTGTGAGTTTTTATAGTTTTTAGGATGTTATTTGAAATTCTATGTTTACAACTCAGTTGCAATAAAGATTTTAGTTTAAGAGGTTCATAAAAATATAAATTGTGTGATTATAATCCTCTGAAAATAGATTCAACTGTGAGTTTCCATTTCATTTTATTGAAGAATCTTCAAATATTTTAAGTCCAAGATTGGCATGTTAAAATCTTGAACTGCATAGCTATTATTTTTGTAAGATGAATCAAATTAAAATTTCCTCTTGAAAAAAATGGCTGGAATTTTTTTTTTTTTTTTTTCAGGGATATTGTAATTGGTCAATGGAAGATAAAAAAAGTAAAGCGTTTGTAAATGTTGTAACAGTGTAATTGATAAAAAGACCTTTATTCTCCTGTCACAAGAGGAAGGAAAACACATTGTTTTTTTGGAATTTCTGTACTTGACTGATATTTAGATTGTACCAAAATGTCTCATTCCAAAATTTGAAGTACTCTTGGCATAATGGTTATCGTCATAGTCAGTGGATTCAGCTACCTTAGTTAAAAATCCTGAATGAGGCTGTTTGTATTTCACATATCATTAATACCCTTGAGAAAGTTATGAATCCAACAATTCTCCCTCCTGCTATTGATAAATAGTAGGGCAGACTGTGCTCTTTAACCTTGCTATAGAAACTGCTCTAGTAGAAAGAAAACTGAATTCAAACCAGTGGAAGACTTGGAGTGGAATGGGCTCTACTTGGCTGTTTGTGCCCAAGATACACTACATGAGTAGTGCACCCATGACCAGATTAGGTTATGGGACTAGTAAATAAAATAAAATGTCGTCAAGTAAACAATAAAAAAAATATTTCAAACCACATTTAATCTTTGTAGGTCTTTATTTTATAAAAAGATTTAACGTTTTTGTTTTTTTTTTGTTTTTGCATTTCTTTCATTCTTGGAGATCAAAAAGAAAAATTGAAAGCACAACAATTTTCCATGGATTCATAAAGACTAGATTGGTCTGTGAAGGGAATTTTGTTTGAGATTTTTTCTTTGATGTTATCTATGGCAGGGAAAAAGTTTTATTGCTGACAAATGTGTCATTTTATAAAAGGTAAAAGTAAGACCCCAGAGATAATATTTAAGATGTTCCACTATTCCCTAATAAAGGATTACAATTAAAGGGGGTGAAGATTTTGTTCATTTAAGAAAAAGTCTTCAAGGTAATAACAAGGATCTTTTAGATAGGGACAAACATTGAGAGAAATAAACTGTCTTTTAATTGAAGAGCATCATCCATACTGAAGGCAAGAATAAATAGAATCTGAATTTGAGACAAAACTCCTATTTGTCTTGAATCAAAGGAGATTGGCTTTTGTTAAAGTTAATCTGGTTTTGAGATTTGTTTCTATTTGTTCACTATATTTTTTATCAATCTCTATAAATAAAATCCAGGAATCTTTCACTTTTTATTTAAAAATATTAAGTTATCTTTCTTTTTTTACACAGATTGTATATAATGGAATAAAACTTGTCTTCTTCCTTTAAAAAAAAAGGGACAAACCTTTCTCTTTTCTTAAAGAGAGGGTTAAATTATTGAACTTTACCTTTTAGATTCAACCTGAGACTTGCACTCAGTTCTTGAGTGTGGGAGATAGAGTAAAGGTTCAACAATGAAAAGTAAATACCATTTCAATCTTGAGTTTAGTTTTATAAATTAAAAGATGGAAAACTTTGGAGAACCAATTTTCAAATGTTGCCATTTTGATTGTACTTCAAGTTCAAAATGACTTTTATTAATTTTATTGAAATAATTCTCCCTCCAGCTATGGATAAATAGTAGGGCAGACTAGGTTCTTCAGCCTTGGTGAGGCAACTAGTCTAGGAGAAGGAATACTCCGAATTCAAACCTGTTAAACTCCACTTAAAAATTGACCTTGTGTCATATCCTGCCCAAGCGGAGGGGTTCGGTAAATATGATTAATTTTATTGTAATTCATATTTGCTTGGGTGTTATTTTGTTATCTCAACACATTGGATTCCATTAGTTGTTTAGTAAAGTGAATATTTGTATTTGTGAGAATTGAGTTTATTCTGCTAAGGAACTGTCAATGATTTATTCCACTAAGGAACTGCCAATGATTTATCTCTTGGAAGAAATATCAGTGAGTTTGGATATGACAATTTACTCAGATCATCTTATCTGACTATTTTCTATGACTTAACTGATATCAATTTGTCTAGGGTTATGTATGCCTTGAGGTTAGGGAATCACATTCATCATATATCTATATTTACATTTTTTGTACAGTTCTTTAAGTGTTTTTTTAATACAAATAAACAGGTGCTACCATTCTGATTCAGAGTGGATCTCCAAGTAATGGCAATAAAGGGGTCCTCCACACTACCCAGATCTCCAAAACTGGAGCCTGAACATCAGATGCAGTTTAGCGTCATATTTTGAACAGCCATTTTTTTGGTGGGGGAGGAAGTCTTACCGTTCTGCAGGGAATAATCAGTTTAAGCTCTGGCAACATGGCAGTTTTTCAGACTGTTGAAGCTAGTTAAAAATAAAATATACATAGATGAAAACTGATTTCTTCTATGAATGCTGACTTGGGAGAAACTTTAGGCACAAGCCTTTCAAATTCATTCAAAATATAATCAATACAGAGATTACCTCTGTCACTGAATAATGCAGACATTATCTTTGTGTCATAAGACTCTGCAGATACAAAATCAGAAATGGTTTTTATTTTTCTTTCAGTGGAAATTATTTTCTTTCACTTAATCAACTTTCTCCAACCTGGCACCTTACGTATTGACCTCTTTAGTTTCATCTCTTTCAGTCTTATCCAAAATTAAAGACCACTCACATTCAACTCCATACGAAATAACTGACAACAATAACTGGTAGAGTGGTGGTGGTAGTGTAGGTTAGGGGTGATGGTGGTGGTAGTGTAGGTTAGGGGTGATGGTGGTGGTAGTGTAGGTTAGGGGCTAGACTGAAATAAATGAGAAGTGATGATTTGAATGTTGTATTGATTTAGTCTTTCTCATTTGGGTTGTTCATTGTGTTCAACAACCAACAATCTTTTGCAAAGTTTATCAGTTTGATCAATAATAATGCTGGGATATTGCTTTAGATTTTCTGATGATTTCTATATTTTCATGATTTTTCCTCCATTTCTTGCTGTGAACAAATTTTCCCACAATGCAATTTTGGAAATAATGAGATGTTTTGTTTGTTTGTTTTTGTTTTTTTTTTGTTTTTTTTTCCTCATTCAGTTTTATGTTTTTATTTATTTTTTTTGCACACACAAAAAGAAAATATTGAAAATACTTTTTCTGAGCCATTTTTGATGAAGGGAAGAAATAAGAGATTAAGAATTTCTATTAATAACTGTTTATGGATATCTACCAAATATTTTTTTTTTTTTTTTTTTTTAGCACTGTCACAATAGGGAGGCACTATTGGAGATCAAACTCATTACTCTAGCGATGAGCTACATGCGTATTGTCTATATGTAACACATGCACACACACACATATATATATAAAATCCTATCCCATTAATCCTTCAAAATTTACAAGACTGCCACCCACATTGGCCCTTGATTTATTTGCAGAAAATTTGAATGCGTTTGAGTTGCTCTTCTAGTGTGGTTTTCCTTATCAAATTTTGATAGCCGAGTTTGCCCTACTATTTTTGCCATCAAAAGAAGAAGATGAGATGTCTTTCTTAAAGGCCTTAGCTGAAATTCGAACTCTACTTGCTTATTTCATTTACCATGATACCAGCACATCCATAAATATGATCTTATATATGCATATAAACTCTGTGTCTCAGTTTACTAAAGTCTATGTAACATAAGTATAATTCTCTAAGTCTTTCACTATTCCTCAATGTGTGACACTCATTCAGTCTCCTTTTCTTTGGATGAAAATAATTTTGAGAGTCAAATATCTGTTGTTGTTTTTTTTTTTTTTTTTTCTTTTTCTAAAGTTTCAGTCTTCTCCTACCTGCCATCTTGTTCACTCAGTGCATAAAACTGATTTTCTGCGCAAATTGTTCAAAAGTCCGAAATTCCTCCATTGTTTCATGTGACGCTTGTTGGAAATATTGATTTTTCAGAGCTTCATCATTTGGGCATGACACAATGCAACATTTTCTTTTGCTGCATGTGAAAATATTATTTATTGATCTTACAGTGTACCTCCATAGTCTTAAGTTAAAGCAAAGTCTTCTCACTATTTTATCTCTTACTATTCTTTTTGCCACTAGATGACCAGAAAACAACAATCTGAGAATCACTTTCTCTATTGGCTTTTTGCACTAAGCAAAGGAATTTTCAAGCATTTCTTGCATTAATGTATTAAGGCTATGAGCACTAATTAAGCTTTTCTTTTCTCCAAAAGCATTAAACATTTATCTTATTACCTGGATTTAAAAATAAGAATCTATAAACAAAAGACAAAGAAACAGATTTTTGTCCAGAAAGATTTGGATTGAATAGTTCATTAGTATGCACAGATTTAATAGGTATATATAAGCTATGGATCCATCTTTATTTTCTTGAAAATAGGTTTCTAATCTATAATTCTAGCTTTAGTCATTATCTCTGTCTATTTTATCATATTTACCAACCCCTCTGCTCGGGCAGGATATGACACAAGGTCAATTTTTAAGCAGAGTTTGACAGGTTTGAATTCAGAGTATTCCTTCTCCTAGACTAGTTGCCTCACTAAGGCTGAAGAACCTAGTCTGTCCTACTATTTACCCATAGCTGGAGGGAGAATAATTGGATTCATACCTTTCCCAAGGGTATTAGTGCTATGTGAAATGCAATCAATCTCGTCTAGGATTTGAACTCATGTCGCCGTGTCCATTCCCTATGACGATAACCATTACACCACGGGCACCTCCTCTCTATCTATTTTATGATGTTTTCAGACTATCCTCATAATCATTTTTACTAATGGGTTGATAGTCAAGATGAGAAGTTATTTACTTGTTATAGAACATCAATGAATAGCACTCACCTTCAAGCCAATAGTAACATGGCTGGCTCCTTGAAACTATTTATTGTAATTTTAAAAAAATATATGGGAAAAATACAAATTTGGCACAAGGCCTAAAAAATGGGAGGGGAAGGCTGGTCAACACTATCCTAATCTCTAACTTAACTAGACTCATTCACTGACCAATACATATCTCCAAATTAAAAAACACCAAAATACCTCAATTAAACATATCACTATCATACTGCATTCACCAAAAACAACAATCACCAAAACAACACTACTGCTCCATGGACTTCTAAACTTACTCCCATATTTACAGAGTGAGGGGGAGGGGAGCGATTTAAAAAAAACTAAACGAACACTATATACATTTATTAAAAACTCCCCTAAAAAACGAAAGATGAATAAAACATATATACATTATGATGGTTAGTATGGGGTCCCCCCCACGTACTAAAACATGGCAGAAAGAGGAGTTAACCAGTCGAAAATAGTGTCGAAGGAGGAAAAATAATCAAATAAGATAAATAAATGGTACAAAATATAAGTAAACAATAAATATGAATTAACATAAGCCCTCCCTCGCACTCCTGGAGAACTCCAATTCCTGTCACCTAACAGAGGGAAAGGGAAGGGAGAGTGAAACAAAAGAAGGGGACAAAAAAAGAGGGACCCAATGACCTTGCATACTCTAGCTAAGTTAACTAAATTAGGAACAAACTAAATCAAAATGGCCTAAAAAAAAACTAACTTACCTGGGCTGGGTGGTCATGTCCTTCCGGTAACTCAAAATTCTTAAGTCCCTGGAATGTCCAAAGTGAAAGTAAGGTTGGCTCCTACCACGCGACACAAGAGCGCAACAGTCACCCACCTTTCGCCAAACTCCAGCGAAGAGAGTCTCTTTCTCTCAGACCGGATTTTGACTTTGATTTGGTGTTTGTAAAATGCCACCAGGGTCTGAGAAGAAAAAGACTCATCCTCGTAGAGTTCCTTCTTTCTCGTCGTCCACATCACGACACGCATAACGCCGAGTAAGCAGAGAAACACATAATGTTCCTGTCTGTTCAACCTCGGTACCACATTGCTGCACACAGAACTGGCTTCCAGGACAAAAAACTTTCCATTGAGGATGCGGACCATGTAGCCTTCAAGAAGCTTGCACAGCGGCCGTACGACCAGGCAGTGAAAGAAGGCGTGACTAATAGTCTCCTCCAAATCACCGCACCAGCCGCACTCAGGCGAAATGGCCTGTTGCGCTGCAAACAATTTCTTGCCGACCCAGAGGGCATTCCGAATGACCAGCCAGGTGAGGGAAGCCTCGTCATTATTGAGACACCTCATCCTGGGGGCCCAAGGCCACAGTAAGCGACCCTCCGCCTCCGTCACACCGAGCTCGCCAATTAGACCATCGCTAGCGGCCCCCCTAACTAAACAACGATATAATGCCTTACTCGACAACGGCCGGCTGTCAGAGAGACCTGTCTGCAGCCGAGAGAGAACTTTCAAAGCATGCCGGCACTCGCGATAGAAAGGGTATTCGCGTCTGGGCAACCGATGGGCCTCCCCATCAGCAAAATGCACACTTCTTAGCGACGGGAAAGACTGTTTAGCGTCTTCTTTCCAGACGCTTCCCGCCGCCGTGTCTCGTGAACACATCCGGTCTAGGAAAGTAAGACGCAAAGTATGGCGCCGTACCTCGACGTTAGGCACTCCTAGACCGCCTTCAGAAGGGTGAAGGTAACAGATCTCCCGTCGCACCAAAGGATGTCTCTTTGCCCAGAGAAACTGGAAGAGAATCCTTTCCAGCTTGAATAGGATGGTGGCCAGGATAGGAAGCACTGAAAGTCGGTATACGGCTAGGGAGTAGATGTGCGAACTGCACACCTCTGCCCGACCCTTAAGGGAAAGCCTTCTACGCAACCACAACTCAGTTGCGGCTACGACCTTATCCAGTACTTCCGACCAGTTTTTCTCCAATTGAAGGTCAGGCCCAAACCAGACGCCGAGTATCTTGCACGGACCGTCTTTCCAAGTGAAGGGGCCGGGAAGAGCATAGCCTTTCCACGAGCCCAACCGCAAGCCGACAGACTTATCGCGGTTAATCTTGGCCCCTGTTACAGCTTCGTACCTTCCGATTTCTTTGCTCACCTCCTCCACCTCGGCACTGCTCGTTACAAGCACGCTGACGTCGTCAGCGTATGCAGTGTACTTGGCCACCTCACTGGCGCCAGGTAATGTGAGGCCGCGTAGGACCGGGTTCGCCTTTATCCTGCGTAGAAAAGGTTCTAACGCCAGGATATATAACATGGGCGATAACGGGCAACCTTGCCGAATCGATCGAGTCAGAGTGAAGGGCTCCGACCTTACCCCATTCACCTCCACCACGACTCCGGGGGACGCATAAAGGAGACGTATCCAGGTGCGAAAATCAACCCCGAAGCCGGCCGAAGACAAGACAGCCTCCAAAAAAGCATGGTCAACCCTATCGAAGGCCTTGGACTGATCTAAATTGATCAGCGCGGCATTTCCGTCGACTTTTTCTACGATCGTGCGGACCAGATGAAGACTGTCCTGGATAGTCCTACCCTTCACAGCACAAGTCTGCTCGGGGCAAATCAGACTAGGCAGGACAGTCTGCAAACGGTTTGCCAGGATCTTCGCCAAAATCTTTAAGTCAGTGTTTAGCATCGTTAAAGGGCGAAAGTTACTAATCCCATCCCCACCATGTTTGTTCTTACGAAGCAACTTCACTATACCCCTGGTGAAGCGTCTGGGTATAGTACCCTGCCTCATCCAGTTGTTATAGATGGTTGCCAGCAAGGGGACAAACATGTGCGACAACCTCAAGTACACTTCATAGGGCAGACCATCAATTCCGGGGGACTTATCCAGCCCGACCGACTTCAGTGCATCCCGAATCTCCTCCTCCTTTATGCGCCCCTCACACCCAGCCGCTTCAGTCGTCGAAAGACGAGGAAAGTCGGCAAGATAGGTGTCGAACTGAGCAGAACTCAGTCCGGGCTCCCTGGTGAAAAGCTTCAAGAAATACTGCCGGAACTCACCACAGATGGCTTCATTTGTAGTTCGACGGAGCCCCTCCGGCGATGTGACACTGGCGATATGCAGATCAGTAGCATGCCTGAGTTCCTCGGCCCGTAATTCCTGGGCCATATTCGTCGCCTCGCACGACATTCTCTTTAACCTAGCCCTAACTACCAGAGCTTGGTACTCCTTAATTTGCAAGGAGGCCAGCTCGGCCTTAGCTACGTTAACTTGCCCACTATCTCCCGCCAAAACCGCCCTATCTAGCTTATCCCTAATCGACCTTTGCTCCGCTACCCTAGCTGACTTGAGTCTCCTACTATAGTCGGCAGCAAAGGATCTAATGCTATCCTTAAGGTTAGCCCACCACCTATTTCCCATAATAGCCCCCGTCAATTCCCGCTTTATCGTTAGTTCTAGCTGGTTCCGGAAGTCAGCCTCCGTCAAAAGGGAAAGGTTGAACTTCCAGTAACCAGACATCCTACATCTAGCCTTATCTAGCCTAATCGACACACATAAAAATTTGTGGTCGGAATCTTTATACGGCTCAAAACTTGGACCACCTAAATAGTCTAAGTCGACTCGCTTAACTAACACTCGGTCCAAATAGCTATAAAGCTGGGCCGAGGCGCCCCTACCGGTCCAAGTCCAAACTAACTTATTTGGATGCCTTTCATGAAATTTGTCAGCGAGATCAAGTCGCTGTACAAACTCGCGAAAATATCTGGCATCCAACGTGTTAGTACCCGAACTAATAGCCCCTCTATCTAAATTGGGATCAAGGACGGCGTTCCAATCTCCCACTAAAATTACCCGCTTCGACGGACTAACGTACGGCTTGATGCGCCGGAAAAACGCAGGGAGCTCACTAGTAGCGTTGGGTCCATAAACCCCAATCAGCCGAAACGCCTTATCCTTTATGGTAACGTCCACCACGCAAAGTCTGCCCGCCGGATCTGAAAGAACAAGAGCACACGTGGCGTCCAGACGTCTACTTATCAGCCAGGTGACACCTCTGGAACGACCATCAAAACATGCTGAGAAGGACAAATAGTCCTTTGACAGAATATCTTCATGGAAGTTGAAGTCAAAACGAGTCTCCTGCAAACAACATATATCAATGCCGCGACGCTGGAGGTATAAAAATAAATGGGATCTTCTCGAATCCGACCTCAGGCCGTGGCCATTTATACTAGCCAACCTTAGATCCATCATGAACATTACAGGGGTTGAGTGCCCGGACTGAACATGGCTGGGGTCAGGACTCCGACGGTCTGGCTCATGGATCCCGTGGCCATCTCATTATCAATGGCTCCGTCATGAGCGAGACCCCCGACGTCCCGCGGAAATGTTAGTTTTATTGCCCTATAAAGGGAGGGGTGTAAAACAACAGGGACCCTCCCAATGAGCCCCTTACATGATGTGAGATTGTCTTTAAAAAATGATATAGGGCCGAGGGCCTCGTTAGCCTCTCCTAGCATTTTCATCACACCTTCCGACCCTCGGCCCTTTCGGATGACGGTGGTGACCCATGCTCTTGGAAATTTCTTGGGGTCCTCCACGTTATGTCCATTTACTTCCTTGAAGTTGTGGAGGACCCTCAATTCTTTTAAAAGTTGAGGCTGGACCTTGTGCAAACGATCCAGGGCCCCCTCATCCACCCGACAAATGTTTATGCCGCTGTTATGGCGTGGCTTTTCTTTTTTTTTTATGTGTTTTGGGACCTCATCCCCCGAACTGTCGATGGATGAGCTCCGCTGCCGTTTCTTTGGTGTTGTGGATGGTGATGCTGCTGCTGTTACTGGTGGTGCTGGCTTGGTTGGTGGTGACTCCAACGGCAGCGGAGGGGGGATGGGTCCCTTTTTTTTTTGGTGCTAAAACCGACATGAAAGGTGGAGGCATGGGTCTATGAGGTGGTGTGGTTGGTGGTGGTCGGATGATTCGATGTCTTGGTGATGAAGGGGTGGAATGAGGGGGTCCTGGTCGCGGAGACGATTTTCGTTCCTGGTCCAGCCTCTTTTTGAATTCGAGCAACTTTTCGAACTTCTCCCGGCCTGGGCTGAAGCATCTGACCTTGGGAGGAGTGCGTTGTTTAGGTGGGGTCTTGGGTGGGAGTATATGTTTTGGGGATGATTTTTGTGCATAACTTATGGGGGGGCTGTTGGACTTTTTTGATGGGGTTGAACTGTCGGTGCCTACCTGGGACGACTTTTGGGAGCGAGGATCCTCAGGTTGGAGCTTCCTCCCACCTTTTCCCACAGTCAGCCACTCAGCCTTCGCCTCTTCGGAATTTACCGCAGGGGACGAAGGGGGAGTGGGTTTTTTTTTACCCGCTGGTGTGGGCGAGACTACGGGAGCCTCCTTTTCTGTGTTGCTTTTAACAGCAGGTGAGAGGGTATCATGTTTGAGGTTGGGCTTCTTCGGGGCCTTCTTCCCCGGGCAAACTGTGGAGAGGTGACCAATCTCACCACAGTGCCAGCAGGCGGGTTTCCTTCCCGACACTATTACAGGAAGCCTGCGCCCTTCCACCTCCAACCAGTTGGGAACGGAGTAGAAGGTTTTCATGTCTAACATTATGTCAAACCTCCATTCCCCACGCATTCCATCGTGTGTTGCTGAGACGATGTCACCAAACTGAAGCATATAGGCAGCTAAGTTTGCGTCTCGAAGGAAGCTAGGGACCTCGTATATTGACACCGTAGTCCGCCGTCGCCCCATATATTCTGTTCTGAAGAAATAATCTTTATTCTCCAGAGATTTTTTTGTTAGGGCGACGGCTTCTTCTGTAGTCGGTAACAATATATCCCAGAAAGCGTAAGAAGCACCAGCAATTATAGCTTGTGCTTTTACGCCCAGGCTGGAAATCTGACGGAGAACCATGTCTTTGGCGGGTTTAACGATTTTTCTGGATCATTTATCCACAACAAAGACAGACACCGTCCTTTTTTTCTGGTCTTGTCTTACCTCCTCCAAATTGAACATAAGGCCAAGCTCCTGTACTTCACTGGAGATGGCCTTTGCTCGCTGGAGCAAGTCGTAGACATCGACCTGTATTTTCGGGGGGGCTGTCCAACTATTTTCTTTTTCTTGGGAGATTTTGTCTGGTGTGGCATTTTTGTCGGGGAAGGTGATTTTTTGGGGGGCGTTTTTTCTTTCTGGTCAGGGGTAGGTGAATTTTTGGGGGTAGGTGATTCCTTTTTCTTTTTCACCTGGGGGGGAGGGTCACCCTTGGTAGGGGAAAAAAGGGCCTTTATGGCCGAGCCATCTGCCCGGCCGGCCATAACTGATAGGCTGCTTAGACAAAGGTGGGGGGTGAATGTGAAAACAAAAAAAACAAAAATGTGAAAAGGTAAAAAAAAACTTAACTTTTTAAAAACCAACCAGGTCAGAAAATTTCAGCCCGGCCGGGAGAAGTCGTCACGATGAGAAGAATGGTAATCCGTTTGACTGAAAAATGAAAAATTTTTTTTGAAAAACTGGTCAATATTGGGACCAATGAAGTCAAATGGCTGGCTCCTTGAAAAGCTAGCCAGCTAAAGCTCACCTCTTTTATTAAAGAGTGCATGAGCAGCATGTGTACAGCATGTGGATTGGCTCACTTCACGAGAATGGACCTATCCAACTCATTTGTATGAGTGGTATCCATTCATCTATTTATCCTCAACAGAATTACTGAGGGGGGTCTTTTTGGATATACTCTATTGAGTTAACCAATATTCTACATGGCGCTGCGAACAAAAGTAATGGAACCTGAAGACTGGGAGCAATACTTCATTGAAGCAGGGATCTCCTTATCCTCGGCTAAAACCCATGCGGTAGTGTTTGCTAACGAAAAACTAACAATTGCGACTTTACAGATGTTGGATAGAGCTATGCTGAGGGAGCTGGGGTCACATCAATGGGAGAAGCCCTCTGCATTCTTAAACAAGCCAAAGAGGCTACCCCTCAAGCAACATATATGAAGGCACCAACAGCTAAGCTTCCCCAACTCAACCTGGAGATGACTCCCCAACTGTTCAGAAAGTTCCAAATTGATTGGGAGGTCTTTGTTAAGATAACAAAGACACCAGAATCACAGACTAACATCCACCTCTATAATTGTGCCAACGAGGAAACGCAAAACGCCATCATCAGCACTCACCCTGATTTTTTCAGCACAAACCCCAGCAAACTGCTTGGGATGCTAAAAACACTGGTGACACGAAGGTCAAACCCAATCATTCACCGCCTCACTTTTGCTTCCATGTCACAGGGTGAAGATGAACCCATACAGAGCTACCTCGTCCGCCTCAGAGCAAAGGCCTTAGACTGCAATTACATGTGCCCCGCATGTGAACATGACCTCTCTGACATATATATCAAGGATCAGTTTATCAAGGGTGTAGCAAGTGATGCACTTCAAACTGACCTACTGGCCAAAGCTGGACTACTTAAAACCCTAGAGCAGAATATCAGTCATGCTGAGGCTTTCAAATCAGCAGTAAGGGACCAAATGACCATGTCAAACACCCCTGATATAGCTCGAATGTCAACGTACCGCCGACAAAAGAGCAATGCCCAACAAAAAATCAAGAGGAATTCATGCACTGGGTCACAACCCAACCATCCAAATAACCAAGCCAAGCCAAATAAACTGGCCTGCATAGGCTGTGGTAGCCATCAACATGGCGTCCTGGGAATGAATTCCAGGCAATTAAAATACCCAGCATGGGGTCAAACATGCAACTATTGTAGAAAGGCCAACCACTTCTCAGATGTGTGTCGAGCTAAAAAACTCTGGCGAGCAACTACAAAAAACTCTGAAACCAACGAAGCTAGCATGGACACACTCATTGCACACATCACATTTAACCAAGCAACGGGTACATACACACACGAAGGGACAGGCCAAGTTACAGAGATAGAGGCACTCGTAGCCCCCTTCTCACCAACGCCAGACCCCAGACAAAATAAGGGTACCCCAAAGAATCAAAGCATCAAAGCTATGATCTTCCCTGACAGTGGTGCCACCATATGCCTCGGGGGACCCAAACACCTGAAAAAAATGGGACTCTCCCTGAACAACCTCATTCCATCACGAAAGATTGTCCGAGCTGCAGGAGGCTTCACATTGACATGCCAAGGTTGGCTGCCTGTCGAATTCACAATCCAAGGACGGAAAACCAAGCAGGCCCTGTATATATGCAATAAAATTCAGCGTCTGTACTTCAGCAAAGCAGCTTGTATTGACGTAGGAATATTGCCTGCGAATTTTCCAAACCCCATCGTGATACCACCAACCCATACAAATATTGCAGGTATAGATGACACCACTGAACCTGATACAAGCAGGAACCAGCTACCAGAACGCCCCCACAAAATCCCATTCCCTCCAACAGAAAACAATGTCGATAGGCTCAAAAACTGGCTCCTAGAACAATTTTCCAACACAGCATTCAAGAACAATGGAGCATTTCCACCAATGTCTGGCCCACCCGCCCACATACACCTGAAAGAAGGAGCAACCCCTAAAGCCAGACATAACCCAATCCCCGTACCCTTCCACCTCAAGGAACCTGTAAAGCAACCTCTTTGGGAAGACGTACGAAGGGGAATCATAAGCCCTGTGCCTGTTGGCATGCCTACCGATTGGTGCAGCACGATGGTGATAACCATAAAAAAAACGGCAAACCTCGATGGACCATTGACTATCAACACCTCAATTCTCAATGCAAATGAGAAACACACCACTTGAATCAAGGGCAAGCTAATGCATCGAGCCTAATTTCTATCTGCCGAGACATCTTCCAGACATATGGAGCCCCTGAAGAACTAAGCAGTGATGGTGGACCACCCTTCAAGTCTTCCACATTCACACAGTTCCTGAAGGACTGGGCTGTAAAGCACAGACTGTCGTCTGCTGCCTACCCTCAGTCAAATGGTCGGGCAGAACTGGCTGTCAAAACAGCCAAAACAATAATAATTGGAAACACAGGACCTCAGGGGTCCTTGGACAATGATAGGGCAGCCAGAGCCGTTCTGCAATATCGAAATATGCCTATCCAAAACATCAGTTTGTCCCCGGCCCAATTGTTGCTCCACCGCCGACTGCGTGACTTTGTGCCATCCCACCCAACATTATACAAACCACATGCAGAATGGATAACCGCGGCTCGAAACCGTGAAAAAAGCCTATCTCAGCGCAATGCCCGGCTCATAGAAAAATACAACCGCACCGCCCACACACTACGCCCACTCTTAAAGGGGCAAATAGTGTCTATCCAGTGCACAAACAACAATCGGTGGAATACAACAGGCCAGATCATTGAAACTCTCCCTCACAACCAATACCGGATCAGAGTTGACGGATCAGGGAGGATAACCTTGCGGAACCGCAGATTCCTCAGGAAACTCAGAACCCCGGTAACCCCACATCCAATTCTAAGTCCTTCCAATGGGACACCAATACTAGAAAGGGATGATGAAAGCAAAACACCGGCACTGCAAACCACAGACAGTGAAAATGCACCACAGCCACCCCTGCCACCGAACAGTACCAACCAGCCAACGGTGACAACGCAGGCCAAACCCGCTCGAGCTTTATCCCGTCTGCTCCCACACAACAAACCAGGATTGAAAGAACTTATCCCCCCCAAAAGACCATTGCCCATGGGGGGAGGGGGAGATATAGAACATCAATGAATAGCACTCACCTTCAAGCCAATAGTAACATGGCTGGCTCCTTGAAAAGCTAGCCAGCTAAAGCTCACCTCTTTTATTAAAGAGCACATGAGCAGCATGTGTACAGCATGTGGATTGGCTCACTTCACGAGAATGGACCTATCCAACTCATTTGTATGAGTGGTATCCATTCATCTATTTATCCTCAACAGAATTACTGAGGGGGATCTTTTTGGATATACTCTATTGAGTTAACCAATATTCTACACTTGTGTCTGACTATTGTCCTCAGCATTATAATCACAGTGTTTCAGCTATTGTACCAGCTTTCTTCACATGTTTTTTGTCATAGTTGGTTTTTTGTCATAGTTGGTAAACTTCAAGCAATTTTGAACTAAACCTTTTATTCCACCAGTGTGGGTAGACTGTTTAAACCTTTTATTAGACTGATCACATTCTGCCATTTGTGTCTTGTAATATCTTATATCAATTAATTTGCTTGCTTCATTATTTCTCACTTTTCTTTCTGCTAAACCTGGACCCAGAGATTGAACTCATGACTTCCTGACAGATTCTTACTAAAAGCTCTTAACTAATACTTTTACCTTCAAGAAAAAAAAAAAATAACTGTTAAAATAGCTTGTAACTGTCCTGTGGTAAAATTCAGAGAATATTTTTAAGAATCTTAAACCTAATGTCATTTTGTCTGCCTCTTTAACCAGAACATGTATGATTTTTTTTTTATCCATTGCTCATAGTAAAATCAGTTGGTGTTATTACCAATTCTTGGGCTTAATTCTCTTTTCTTCTTAATAGTTTTCATATTGTGTTCATCTCTACACTTGGTCTACTTAGAAGGTCACAAGAGCTTAACATATGAATTGATTCTTTAAGTCATCTGGTCTTTCAGTATTGTTCTCTGCCTGTTTTCCACAGATGTTGATAATCAACTCTTTTCCACCCATACATGATCATCTATGTTTGATTTCATTGTCTCAGATTATAGCTTTCTGAAGTTCCTCAAGCCTTACCTTCAGTGGATAGCAGGTTTCACTTTTATATACTCTGTCACAACTGCATGGGATGGAATGCAGTTTTTGGTAATTTTCTCTTTAGGAGAGGTGAGAGTTTGACTTGGATATCTCTAACCAGTCCTGGTTTGGGTATGACATTAAACTGCATCAGGTGGTGAGGCTCCAGTTCTGGAGCTTTAGGGAATATGAAGTACTCTTTTGTTGCTATTATTCCCAGGTCCATACTGAACTGTTGCACCTGTTAAGCTCCCATAGATCAAATAGATCTGTGTAAAAATTATTTGTATTAGATAGACATATTTGAAACAGTGTGTAAACAAATGATTATTATCATTTACTCCTTTAGAGTTTCTCACATCAGTATGGGCTGATGGTTATTTACTGGAGTTTGAGTGACAGCAAGTCTTCTCAAGTCTTCTCTGTATTCTGGCCATTCTCAGTAATGCTGTCATTTAGATAAACCAACTTCCAAGTCCTCCAGGCCTTTTAATAATCCTTTAGTTATTGTACCAAAAGCACCAATCACAATTGGTACAATCACCACTTTCATGTTCCACAGCTTTTTCAATTCTCTAGCAAGGTCAAGATACTTATCCTTCTTTTCAGTTTTATTCTGTGGTCAGCTGGGACAGCAAAGTCCACAATTTTGCAAATTCTCTTTTTTTTTTTTGTTAATTATTATAAGGTCTGGTCTTCTGGCTGAGATTAGGTGATCCGTGTGTATGTCAAAGCCCCATAGGAGTTCATGTATGTCATTTTCTAGGACAGGTACTGGGTTGTGCATATACCATTTGTTAGTGTTGTCAAATTTAAATTTCTTGCACATTTCCCAGTGGATCACCTTGCCGACCAAGTTGTGTCTCGTTTTATACTCTCTCTGTGCTAATTTGCTGCATTATTATCATTATAATTATTATTATTGAATAGAAATAGTTACTTAAAACCATATAACTGTGTATAAATTTTTAGTATTAGATTTGAAAAATTTGAAACCAAATAACTTTGTGCAAATCATTTGTATTAAATTTTGGTATTAAATGATAAGTTGATATGTCATCAAACAAATTGACCAAATTAGTTGTCTATAAAGGGTTGAACTACTTTTGAATATTGTACAAATGTTGTATGGACCAAAGATCTTTTGAATTAAAAAGAAAAAAAGAAAAAAAAGGCATACATACTGTGTTTGAAGAGGCAGAAAAAAATGATGTTATGATTAAGACCCTAAAAAGTGATTTCTAAATTATTCCATGAAATAATGGCCTAGAGGGTAAAGATCTTGGTTAAAAGCTTCTAGTTGAAATCTACCTAGAAGTCATGAGTTCAACCCCTGGGTTCAGTGGAAAGAAAAGGAATTATTGCAAGTGTAAAATTAGAAGATGAATTAATTGATACAAGAATTACAAGACATGGACAGTGGAATAAAAAGTTTTTCCTATAGATTGAATAATGGGTTCAGTTTGAAATAACCAAAAACTTACCAGCTACACTTGAAGAAGGCCAGCAAGTTCAGCAGCCAAAACTTTGTGAATTTAACAACCAAGTTAAGGATTATTGTCCAAGATGTGTAAATAATTAAAAAAAAAAAAAATAATGAACACTTTGGCTTTCCAATAAAAATTGTCTTTATTATTTTGCAAATTGTTGGGATTAGTATTTAAACCTCGATTACAAACTACTTTTGACTTGTTTGATCATTCACAGCATCTTCTCCATAAGCTGCATAAGTCTTTTTGGTGTTTGAGTCTCATTTTTACTAAATGTAATATTTTTTTATCAAGAATAATTTAAAAAAAGTTGGTGACCATAGTCGAGGGCAACCTGAAATGCTCCCTTTTCAATAGCTACTACACCGAGGTGTAAGGGAGGGTACTACTCCCTTCCCTGGATTGCTCCACTTTACCCTCAATACGTACCTTATATTGCTGAGTGTTAAGCAAGGAGGTATCAAGTACCATTTTTAAAGTCTTTGGTATGACTTGACGTGTGATTGAACCCAAGTCTCCCAGGCCATTGATGAACACTCTACTCACTAGGCCAATAATGATATACCAAAAATGTTGATTATTTTTTCATCTTCAATGATATGATAAAATAAAAAATAGATTTAATAAACAAAAATACTTCAATTATTACAAAAGTTTAAAAAAAAAAGCATCTTTATATGACAGCTGGGATGATACAATGAAAAGTAATCTTTTTGGTTGATTGATTTTAATGGTATGTCAACCTGTCAAGAGTTATTTTATGCCTTGGGTTAGGGAATTGCATTCATTGAGCATTTATATTTACAATTTTTGTTTAATTGTTTCTTAAGAGGATTCTTAGCATATGGCTCAATTGAAAACAAATAATTTTTAATTTGACCCATAGATGTGACCCTAACAGGTACAACTGCTCTAGATGAGTGTGAACCCGGGAGTAATGTTAAAGAAGGAGTACTCCACAAATCCAGAACTGGAGCCTCACTATCAGCTGCAGTTTAGTGTCATACCCAGGACACCTTTTTTAGGGGAGTTTACCCCTCTGCAAAAGATATGGTCAGTATATTCTTAGCTCTCCCAACAGGGTGATAATCTTTTTGAATGAAGTTAGTTAAAACTAAGGTCATTTAATGGCACACACGAACAAACTTTTCCCATCTAACAGATTAATGTAAGTATCAATCAAGTTTCTTTAATTCACGAGTCAAACTGAAAAAATCTGGTCATGTAGACTGTGACATTTATTAATTTTTAGACTGTGACTTTTATCAATTTTCTTCATAGATTTTTGAGATATTCATGATACCATATTTTCAGATATCAGAGGTCCTTATGCTAATCAATCTCATACATAAAACCAGATTGATATATGAATTATTACTGAGTGCCTTTAAAGATTACTACAATTATCTGTCATGCCATCAGCGCAGATATCCCTGACCCTCTTTCGCCACCCCTCCCTATCGTCCATTGCTTCTGGCAGGTCTTCAGGGCTAAGTAAAGTTGGTGACTTTAGTTGAAGGTAACCCGAAGGTTCCCTTTTCAATAGCTACTCTGAGGTGTCGGGGAGGGCGCTACTCCTTTCTCTGGATTGCTCAACTTTACCCTTGATCCTTACCTTTTAATGCTGAGTGTTAAGCAAGGTGGCATCAAGTACTATTTTTCAAGTCTTTGGTATGGCTCGACCTGGGATTGAACCCCAGTCACCCGGATCAGTGCTGAACACTCTCTACTCATTAGGCCAATGACCTGATTTCATAGATGAATTATGAAAAAAAAAATCCAAAGAATATAGTGATTAAAATGTAGTGATGAGAATATTCGTTAAAAAATTTGTGTAAATAATTGGCTCATTTTTCTATTGTTTTAGAGTTTTAATTATAATCGATTGATTGTTTTTGTTGTTATTGATATAAGGTTAAGTTCTTAAAAACTCAAGGTAACAAATTATAAAAATTATGAAATGTACAGTTTTTTTTTTTTTATATTCAAGTTTTTGTGGTTGCAATTTCTTTGTTCGACATAAGATTGTTTCTGTATTTAATATTAACTTCAAAATATGATACCTAGAGAGAGAGAGAGAGAGAGAGATTAATATGTAAGTTTTACAAATTACTTTGTTAAATTAAAAGTGTGATCAAAGTGAAATATTGTTAAATACGTCACATGATTATAAATAATATGTAAAAGAATAGAAAGAGTGCTTTTTGCACTGATAATCTTATTTTACTTGAAGTATGCACTCACACAACACCTCCCCCTACACATATATATATAACTATTTATTATCATATTTACCCAACCCCTCCACTCGGGCAGGATATGACACAAGGCCAATTTTTTTAAGTGGAGTTTAACAGGTTTGAATTCAAAGTTTTCCTTCTTCTAGACTAGTAGCCTCACCAAGGTTGAAGAACCTAGTCTGTCCTACTATTTACCCTTAGCTGGAGGGAGAATAATTGGATTCATACCTTTCCCTAGGGTATTAGTGCTATGTGAAATGCAATCAGCCGCGTCTAGGATTTGAACTCGTCTCGACGTGTCCAATTCCTGTGATGATAAGCAATTCACCACGGGCACCTCTATCAAATAGGCCAATATGGTGCAAGGCTGAGTTTTAGGTTGGTCAAGGTGTAGAACTGTAGCCTAGACACGCCTGGCAGGCACAAAAATGCCTTGGGTTCCATTGGTATTCCTCTAAATAGGGGCACTTCAAGTGCCAGGCAATAAACCTAGCCCCTCTGAAGAGAGAGCTTGGGAAGACAGCCCCCTGAAGCTTGGGGAATGGGTCAGTCTCGCTTACAAGACACGACTGCTAGGTTTCCCTGGCAGTTGCATCAAGCAGTCTTGACCGACCAAATACCCCCCCATATACATATATATATATTACATGGTAGTATCTGTGACCCTGGGTTTCATGCTTTATGTATTTATTAGACAGTCTGTCTGATGAATGCTCAAAGTATGAAACTTAGGGTCACAGAAACTACCATGTAATATATTTATAAGAGCTCTATCACTGATATTGAGCAATATTTAATAATACGGTAAAATTTGGTCCACCATTCTCACCAAATGAGCTTGGGATAACCATAAACCACTACAATACAAATATATGTGTGTGTGTGTGTGTGTGGTGCATTCAATAAGTTTCTAAATTTTTTTGTCTAGGCAGTTAAAACTGTCATAGACTCTTGAAAATTCACTATGTTATTGCTATACATCTTATGAGATGACTGACCAATTTTTAGGATTTCAGCTTCAAAGGAACAGCTACAGCAGGAATTGGAATACACCCTACTAAAGCCTGAGTGTCACAGCAGGTGAATTTCAAAAATGGAATCTGGACGTGAGGACACTTTAGAAGAACAATATGCAATAAAATTCTGTTTTAAACTTGGAAAAAAATGCCACAGAAACGTATGGAATGCTTCAGACTGCTTTTGGAGCAAGAATCGAGCATCAGTTTTTGAGTGACATAAGAGATTCAAGGAAGGCAGGAAGTCTGTGAGGGATGATGAGAGGCATGGGAGGAGTAAGGAAGTCAATACACCACAGTTGATTGGCCAAAGGGTTAGGGTTACTATGTTGAGCTTTTCCATCAGAAGAGGCCAGCACTCTTCAAATCGGCTCAGTGGCATTTCCACCAGGATAATACACCACTCCACAACTCCATCCTTGTCACAGACTATTTGACCAAGATTGGCATCAAGACAGTTCCTCAGCCTCCCTATAGTCCAGACCTTTCTCCCTGTGACTTTTGCTTATTCCCTAAGCTCAGAGGCTGTCATTATTAGACAATTGAGGAGATGAAAGAGGCTGTGACGAAGGTCATCGACACGCTCACACAAGAGGACTTCCATGGGGCCTTCCAGAAGTTGTTGGAACAGTACAAGTGCATTTCAGCCAGAGGAGATTACTTATAAGGGGACTAGAGTTTCATGTATGTACTATCAATAAAAGTGCCCATACAAAAAAGTCTGAAAACTTATTTAATGATCCTTGTGTATATATATATATATATATATATATATATATATATATATATATATATATAGATGGTTGTCGTAGGTCTAAAGAAAGAATAAGGATATATTTTAAAATAGAAAGGTCCACGAAGTGATTTGTATTTTTCGAATTTATTTATTTTGTTCTTAAATACGTGTTATATATATGTATGTTTCCAGCTTGTTGTTTTTGTCAGAGAACATGTGTGGTACAAGGCCTTTTTAATAGGATAATTAATGAGACTAGAACTCATTCTTGTTTCCATTATAAATGACCCTTGCTTCGTCAAACTGGTATATATAGGGGTGATTGTTCCTCTATCTCTCTCTCTGTATATATATATATATATGTATAAGAATGAAAATTGACCAAGTAAAGAACTATTGAATCAATTGAACCAATCTAAGCAAATTAATCTATAATTTTCACATTAATCTTATAAAGTATATCATTGCAAAAATGCTTAAGATGAAAAGCCTATTGTGTTTTTTATTAAAACATAGTAACACATCTACCTCCCTACAAAATGGTTTGTATAGGTATGGCCAACCTTGCTTAAGGTCCATCTCACTTGCCCTAAAAGAGAAAAGGGAGAGGTGTCTGTATTCTCTCATTCTGACAGCTTTCTATTTCAATTGTGCTTCATTAAGCACAAAATAAAACAATGAATTCAAATTTTCCTTTTTTTCAAAGAATATGAAAGACTCAGCATTATTACTGTATTTTTTAATTATTTTCAGTCTTACACAAAACAAATAAAATGATTTTTAAACATTTTTTATGAATTTTGCTCATTCAAAATTTCTAGTTTTCTTTATTTGTACACAAATTTAAAGTTCAATTTGAAAGTCATCATACAAATTGTTGCTGGAATCGGTTCTTCTTCAGTTAAGAATTAAGAATAGTTTGAAAATGTGAAACAAAATTTTCTTAATGTTTAAAGCATTCTGAGTATGACACTAAACTTCATCTGATGGTGAGGCTCCAGATCTTAGTAACAACTCTTCATTACCATTACGCCCAGGTCTACTCTGACTCGGCTTAGTAGTACCTGTTAGGGTCCCATCTATAGTTTAAATAGATTCTTTTAAAAATTATTTGTATTTATTAGGACTGTGTACCAAATTTTTTTTTTTTCATGCATTTTCTTTTTTACATTATGTGTTACATATATTATGATGATATTAAACTGGAAACTCGCCATGTGCAGGCAGTTGATGACTTGTGTACCAGAACTGGTATGCATACTACCTCTTTGAGTAGAGCTGGTTTTGACAACCTGAGAAACTTGTAAGATTAATACTGTACCCAACCCCCACCTTTCTTTTAAAATTGTTCGTTTACCCCAACTTGCCAAGTGAGAAAATAAAAATTATAAACGAATGTTAAATGGATAAATGCTTTTGATGAAAGGAATATTATCAGTGTCTATGTATGCACACGATAAAAGCTGAGATCTACATTAGGACAGACAAAGTAAGACCAGCTTTTACATACTGGTTTTCTTCTGGTCTTGTGCCAAATTTATGTGTGTCTGGTTTTAAATTTGAAGATTGTCCACGGGTGGCTAAAGAAATAGCTATTTATCTCAAATCAGTTGTAAATATAACTTCCTTTGTATCAGCAATATGTTTTCCCATTACCCATTGTTACACATAGCACAACATTTAAGCAACTAAAAAAATGTGAATAATCATTTGGTTAGAAATAAAACAAAGTTAATATCTTTATTATCATTTATTTGTTGGGTTTTACGGCATATCAACCATTGTAGGTTATTTAATGCCAAATCCTCTTTATACTTATATATTAAATATATAGGATTTGGTTTGGTTGGGTTTTATGGCATATCAACCATTGTAGGTTATTTAATGACAAAACCTTTTCATACATATATATGAAATGCATGATTTCTGAACGCACTTTGTAGATAACATTTTTAAACGAGCCTAAACTGATTTTTTGGAACACAGTTAAATGGTTTTACTTCTTTCTATCTAATTCAAATAATTATATTTACTATCAATTATTTGTTTGCACACAGTTAAATGTTTTCATGTATTGCTATTTATCACTAACACACAGTTAAATGATGAAACAGTTCTATTTCAAATAATTTGTTTGAGCATAAGTTAACAAAATTAAAAAGTTCTAAGTATTGCTATGTATCACTAACAATTCAATTAAAAATCAATCACTTGTTTACACAGTTAAAGGATTAAACAATTCTATTTCGAGCGATTCATTTTATGAAAAGTCATTTATATGCACTCAGTTTAAATCTCAAGTAGTTCTATTTGATTCATAGATAGGACCTTATCAAGTGCTACCACTCTGGGCCAGAGTGGACCTGGGAGCAATGGTAATGAAGGGGTGCTCCGCATTTCCCAAAGCTCCAGTATTACTGGAGCCTCACCATCACATTATTTAGTGTAATATCCAAGACACTTGTTGGGGTTGTCTTACCCCTTTGCAGAGACGCAGTCGGTATGTTCTATAGCCCCAGCCAACTGGGCCATATAAACTTGTGTACAAGTCAGACATATTCTGATATTTGTCTTTGTTGAGGTTGAGTGAAATATGATGCAGTTGTTTTACAGGAAGTTATTTTGAATCATCTGAGATTAAAATTGAGGAAACATTGTTAAATCATGCAAGTTACCTCCCTTGATACTCTCGAGAAAAGAGATTGTTTTTCTTGGACCGGAAGAGAAGGGACAGCCATTCTTGTTTATGTGATAGGGGAATGTGGACGAGTACAAAAGGGCGTCTCTCCGTATACTGAGTGTTGTAGTCTCAATTCTTTATATTTAACATTGGTAGCAGAGCTAAACGACACTATAGCTTCGAAGTATTTTTCTCCACCCGCATTACTTAAGGATAAATACAGTACATGGTAGAAAGAGATGCAGATTTGGGAGATGGAGACATCACTGGATAAAACAAAACGGGCTCCCATAGTATTATTATCATTGGAAGAAAAAGCCAGAGAAGCCATTTTGGAGTTGGACACTGCAGTTCTTAATTCTGAGGATGGAATGAAAAATTTGTATGAAAAACTGGATACACTTTTTTCGTATACTGAGTGTTGTAGTCTCAATTCTTTATATTTAGATCATATTTTTTTGTTTATTTATGACTGTGTAAAGCTCTGTCAATAACTTTGTTTCATTGGATTAAAAAAACAAACTCCTAAGTATTGTATACTATATCACAAGGGGGTGGTGTCCTCATGGTGTAATGGTTAAAGTGCTGGACTGCAGAATTGTAGTAAGCGAGTTTGAACTCCAGTCATGATATTATGTTCACTTTTGGACAAATACCCTTGGAGAAGATATGAACTCCCTTATCCTCCCAGCTAAGGGTTAAATAGCATTGCTGTTGTTCTTCTAGAAGGATGGCTTTGCCCTTAAATAACTTGCAAAGGTTGAGATGCCATTAAACTAAGAAATCAAACCAAACTATATCACAGAAGTTTTTGTAATATTTTTGTGGGCACTTGATATGAGGTTGAAAGATCTTAAAAAGAAATATAAATATTGGTGGCAAAAATTTTCTTGTGTTAAGATCCTGTTTCTGTAATCAGATCACTTGACAATCAAGAGTCTCTTTTGAATAAGACCACAAGAATAAACCTTATGTTATATTGTAAGCAAATGATACTGAAGTGTGAGTAGATAAGTTATCAAAATATCCAGTGAGCAGAAGAAAGATCTTGTCTAGTGGGCTAGGTGTAACAAGATATGCTTGATTTAGCACCCTGGACTAGGTCTTGCTGAGGTCTCCAGTGATCAGCCATCTCAGTAGGGATGAAGGCTAACCAGATAATATCAACCATCTAAAATGGAAGTGGGGGTGGGGCATTCTGTGAACCCTAATATAAGATGACAGATATTTTGATTCTCTCTTTTTTGGTGGCTGGGGTATAAGGAGATAAATATTGGCATGAACATTGAATGAAGAATGAATGAAAGATGCAAGAAGAGTCAGTTCCAACTAGAACAAAGAAACTACTCAAAGCATTGTGCCCATAAGCTATTTCCGTCTGTTTCAACGGCCTCAGATACTGAATGGAGAGAATAAAGCAATGAGGTCTTAATGCTTAAGATGAGTTGTGCTTTTGTGTTTCTTCTTCTTCATCTGATGATTAGCCATCACCGACATAGAAACCATTGGTGACTGTGCTACACTTAATGTTTGACAAGTTCAAGTTTCCAATTTGAATTTTCATGACTTTTCTCAAAAGTGAAAATCATTTTCTTTAAGTATCCTATTTAATTCTTTTTTTTTAATTCTCAAAATCTTTAAGTGATCATAAAGAAGAATCATTTTTTGTACAATTTTTTTTTTTTTGGTTTTATTTATCTCTTACATAATCCAGTGTTTATTGCTTCTTAGATAATTTGAACCTTCATTTTTGGTTCAATTATTAATTCTATCGGGTATGATTTAGATTGTCTCACATATACCCAATTATTTAAGTGTATGATACATATGTGTGAGATACATTTTTTTATCTTTACTTTAGATAAAGGTTAATAAAATGATTGAAAATTCTCTTAAATGAAATAGCAAGAAACATTCATCTCTATTTAATTTTTTAGGAAAAATAACAATTTAGTTCTAATTCTATAATAGCAGATGTGAATGAACAGAATTCCTTTCAGTACATTTTTATTTAATTTCCTTTGATTAGATATAAATGGGTCAAAATAAATTAATATAATCTTATCACTTATTTTAATGTGGAACATAAATACACATACACATATACACAACAAACTAACAAAACCAGATTTTTATAAATTATAAAAAGAATTAAAACAGAATTTGATTGGCAATAATAAAAAAATAAAAAGACATTGCAAAAAGAAAATTTTCATTCTCTTTACATAGAATTCTATTTAATTGATGGCTTTGAACTAATAAAAATAATTGTCAAATCTAAAATAGACGTTAAGTTTTCATTATTATTATTATTATTATTATTATTTATTAATTAGTTTAGAGAATTCAGCTCATCATAAATGGTTGAATTTATCAGGAAGGAAACATTTTCCAGTGAATGAATGCATAAATCAAATAAATTTTAACTTCAATCTAAAACTGAACTGTTTTTTTTTTATTGGCATTTTTGCCATTAAGTAAGTAACAAACCCACCAAATGGAATATGACTGTTTATAGAAATGTCAATTTATGATTAAAAAAAAATACAATTTTAAATATCAAAACACAAATCTGCATACTAATAGTTTAAGAAAGAGAGAGGAAAAGTAAAATTTGAACAGAAAAAAAAATTACCTGGATTTTCTTGGGTTATGACGAAGTTGAATTTTGAGACTAAATTAGTTAATTTTTCTTTTGGATTATATTTTACATAATTCCTGCTCTCTTATGATTGCTTAAAAAAGTTCTCTGAAGGGTTGTAGATTTTACAAGAATTTAAAAAAAATTAAAAATATATATTTAGCTGGGTTTATAGAATTTTGAACTTGTTGACACAAAGACATTCCTTAAAATCTTTGTGAATACTTCTATTTAAAAATTTAACCAAAAACAGAATGTGTAGGAGTAGAAGTTCTTTTCTTAGGCTCCATCCAAGTAGGCTGCACTTGTCATCAATTTCAAAAGAATTTATCCTATTGAGGAGTGGGATATTACAGATGAAGATTTTAGATAGCTAATCCAATGTTCAGAGTGAATGAATGTAGTCATGAAAAGATCTTGGATATTTGATGAATGTCTGATGATTGTGGTGAATATGTTGTCTTAGGTGTGGAATATTATGATTAAGTCAAAATTTAACAGTTGTTGCTTGTATGCTGAGGACATATAATGATTACATTGCATCAGTAGTATCAACAACCAATGATTGACTTTTGTCTAAATTAGTTTGTACAATCTTACTTTGTGTACAAATGATGCTTTGGGATTAATTTGATGATGGATTCACAAATGCCATTGTGATAATGGACAGTTCTTATGGCTATTTAATCATATTGGCATACAAAAATGCTAATTTTTCTCATCTCTCAGGGAATGGACATACAATTTTGTAAACAAGAAATGTCATCTTTATAAGTAAAACATATTTTGGTCAAAATATCAAATTGATGTTTTCATATTTGATTAATTAACAGGGCATTTTCACTTCAAATTGAATTTGGTACATGCACATTTTTGATATGCATCAGTTAAATGTCATCAAGCCCCCCCCCCCATACAAACAAAAAATTCACTGACAAATTTGTCTAAAAGTATTTATGCTTATACAGTAGTTAAACCAAACTTTACATTCAGTAAAATCTATCTTAATTAACATTAAGATAGATTTTACTGAATGTAAAGTTTGGTCCAATTAATAATATTTCTCTTTTTAGTTAATTACACTTTTTTACAGCTTTGAAGTTGTTTTCATCTGGAGTAGAATTATATATATATATATATATATATATATATATATATAGAACTGGTCTCTGTCAAGGTCCCTTACTGCTGATGTAGTTAGGTACTTATGGGTGAGTGGTTTGTTCCAATAGCCATTCACATACTCTGTTTTTCATCAGTCATTGTGGCATAGTAGTGACCAAGCATTTTTTCAAGCTATTTGTCAAGCAGACCTTAAGGAGAAGTGAATTCATGATTTTTCCAAAGACATGAATATTAGATGAACAGAAGCAGCTTTAGCAGAAATTCCAAGTTGGTTTATCAATTCCAATTTCAATACTGATAACTCACATCTTTACACACATACTTTTATTGCCAAGTTTGCTTTTTGAATTGCTTATTATATATATATATATATATATATATATATATATATATATAGACACACAATAGACAACTGTAAATCTCCATCAGTGCTACATGACTGTGTCTATGCCTTCACTGATTCCACACAAGGAGTATGGACACAGAATAGACTGGGGGCAAACCTATTCAATGCCAATCAATTCAAGTCTGCAACTCATGTTTGCTTATGATATTGTCTTCATGACACGCAACCACCAAGATGCACAAGAAATAATCACCTGTTTCTTGAAATCTGCTGTGGCATTTCAGCTGAAAATGAACTTCAAGTAAATCATGGTTATCTACCAATCCTTTTCAGGTTCTCATGGCATTGGCCAAAACATACAGATGGAGAGTCAGGTACTAACCCAAGTAAACAAATTTAAATATCTAGGCTCCATAGTTGCTAACAACATTAGACTAGATGCAGAACTAGATACACAAATGTCAAATGCTTTCAAGGCCTTTGGCAGGCTAAAGAAGTGAGTCTAGCTAAACAAAGACCTCTCTCTAAAAGCAGTGTACTGCACCATAGTTCTCGCAACCCTCTTGTACAGCGCAGAAACTTGGATGGTATACAAAGTGGTTGCCCAAAGACTTCATGTCTATATGATGAGTCATTTGCGCAAAATACTAAATGTCAAGTGGTAGCAGCATATCACAAATAGATTCATCCCGGAGAATTCTAAACTCCTATTATATACGATATACTATACCAATGCAACCCAAGACAGGCTGGCCAATTGAACAGACTTGAGGAAAGCAGACTGTTAAAATAGATCATGCACTCTCAAATAAAAGAAGGATTATGTAAAACAGGTAGTCTAAAACTTAGCCATAAGGACGTCATCAAAAGAAACCTGGAGGTCATAAACATCCCTTTAGACAATTGGCAATACCTGTTCAAAAATTAATAAAAACTGGAGGTAAAAAAATCAACAGGACATCATCATTGGATACATGGACTGTTAGTAGTAGGAGTATTAGTAGTTGTATCAGCTTTCACATTTTTATGCAAAATTGTTATAGCTCAACTAAAAATTTTCAAGGTTTGGTTGCTTTGGTTTCTTTGTTTAATGGCATATCAACCTTTGTAGGTTATTTAATGCCAAAGCTATTCTCCAAGAAGAACAGTAGTGGGACTATTTAACCCATAGCTGAGAGGATAAGGGGGTTCATACCTTTCCCAAGTGTATTTGCCCAAAAGTGAACGTAATAGCGCGACTGGAGTACGAACTCGCTTACTACGATTCCACAGTCCATCACTTTAACCATTACACTACGAGGACACCCCCAAAACTTTTCAAGTGTTTAGTTTGGTTTGGTTTTAGGGCATATCAACCATTGTAGGTTATTTAAACTCAAGGATGCTACATAGTGCATTGAACAAATCCTCAAAGCAGCACCCTGCAAAACAGCAATTGTATGGTCACTTACCTCCAATCTCACAACCCATCCAAGTAAGACAAGTAAGACATGCTCTGCACTGCCGGAGAAGTAGTAATTTACTAAGCTTTTTGTTTAGATGTGGCACAAGGCCATATGAATGGAGCACCCAATGAGACTCTAACTCACTTGTGTAGGTTTGCCAGTCTAGCTTGCTAACCATTACACCACCAAAGGCACCCTCACTGCTGAAGAAGTAAGGACAAACTCATCAGCAACATTCTCCCATAGACTCCTTCTCATGGACATATCAGTGATGGCTGACAAACAAAAATTTACATTTATTAGTTTTGTGCAAACACGAAATACTAGCTAGAGGACCAACCAAAAGTGATGGCTGATTGGGATGGCTGCCATGAGAGAGTCAAGGAAATCTGTGCCATCAGCAGGCCTTGATGATGAACAAAACCCACCGAAATTCCACTTTTTATAAAACAATTATTTTTTTTTTTTGTAATTAACCTAATTAAGGAGGAATAATATACATAAAAACAAAAAAATTGCACCTTTTATTTAGTACATTGTTTAGTAGTTCTAAGAAAAGCATTTTTCATTTCTTTCTTTTATTCATTTCTATTGGGTTTGGTTTAGTTTAGTTTTATGGCATATCAACCATTGTAGGTTATTTAATGCCAAAGCCATTTTTATAAATATAAACAGTTCTATTTCAAACAATTCAGTTTAGCATAAGTTCAGTTTAGTTCTATTTGACTCATAAATAGGACCCTATCAGGTACTACCATTCTGAGCCACAGTGGACCAGTGAGTAATGGCAATAAAGAGATATGCTACATCCCCCAAATCTTCAGCATTACTGGGGCCTCACCATCAGATTGTTTTGTGTCATATCCAGGGCACTTGTTGAGAGAGTCTTAACCCTCTGCAGAGATGCAGCCAGTGTATTTTAGCAGCCCCAGCCAACAGGGCCACTTTTCAAGTGTAAAGATAATATCCTTTAATTAAAAAGTTACCGTTGATAAAATTACTGATTTGATAGTTGGATGAAAATTAAACCAAATTTTATTACTTGAAAGTTGTTGCTATTTTATGCTTTTTTTCATAATGTCTTTTAAAATGCCTAAATTGTTTGACTTTTTCATATAATGTAAGTATTGTGTTAGTAATTTCAATGAAGATTATTTTTATTCATTTTTTTTCGATAATTGATTTTCTAGCCTTTATTGGTTACCTTAGTAACGATTAAAAAAAACAATAGCACATTTTGATTGGTTTGGTTTGGTTTCTTTGTTTAATGGCATATCAACACTTTTTAGGTTATTTAATGCCAAAGCTATTCTCCTAGAAGAACAGTAGTGGTACTATTTAACCCATAGCTGGGAGGATAAGGGAGTTCATACCTTTCCCAAGGGTATTTGCCCGAAAGTGAACATAATAGCGCGACTGGAGTACGAACTCGCGTACTACGATTCCACAGTCCATCGCTTTAACCATTACACCATGAGGACACCCCCGCACATTTTGAGGATTGAGTGTTGTTGATTAAAGAAATATTTATAAAACACATAATTTAAGACTAGATTTCTACACAGGATTTTAAAAATTTTGTACTAACTTAACAAATCTTAAATCATCTGTTAAGTGTTGATAATTCATTCTGGGGTCTTCTGTTTTATTTTCAACTTTTGAACTTGTCTTTTACTCAACCAATAAACAATCTCCCTGGTGCTAAAACCAAAAGTTGTTCTACTTTGGTTGAGATGAAGTTGAGACTGGTATAGAATTAATTTAATTATCGCTGATGTATCAGATTGAAGAAAAATCACTTTATTACATATTAGATTGCAATCTTTCATAGAAAAAGTCGGCCAGGAATATGTAGAAATTTTCCCAAATCAATAATCACAAATCATCTAATTAATAGGAACCTTATTGTATGCTGCAGAAAAATCTGTAATTAACATGAGTGCCAATTCCTTCAGTCCTGATATTTTTCTTTTGATTTTTAAATATGAGGTTCCTTCAAGTTTTACTACCTCCAATGAATGCCATGAATTAGTTATGTTTGTAAATTTTGTTTTATCCTGAAAAATAACTGCATTTTAATCCTTTTTTTTCCTCGGTAAACAAAGATTTTTCCTATCAACTTACAAGAAGAATTCATTACAGTCAAAAACTCATACTGAAGACAACTTCTTGTTTAAAATGTAAAAAAAATCAGCTGTTATTATTAATTTCTCAAGGTATTCATATTATTGCCTTCAATTTAATTATTTCTAACCACTTGCTTTCTATTAGATATTTTTGGTTTTTACAATTCACTCAGCACCTTTTGTTTTCCATTTCTTTCTTATATGGAATAAAGAAAAAAAATTCTTCTGAGAACTTGAAAAAAAAAACTTGTAAATTTCTTAGAATTTTTTTTTTATTTTGATAGGTAAAAATAAATTTTTGTATTGTTACAAAAAATGTTAGTTTCAACTTGACAAATAAAATTTTTTGAAAACAAGAAGTGTTAAAAAAAAAAAAAATTTAGTGCATATCTTGATTGTTGAAACTATATCAAGGTCATCTTCAATGAAGGTTTATAAATGAAATCAGGAAACAGGGATGAATTAGCACAAATCAAAATCCTTCTTTAAAATTTTATCAGCTTCACGTTCATTAAAAAAAAATTATACCATATTTTCTTCTTGTGCTCCAAGATAAAATGCTTTCCAAAGCTCCTGAAGAATGGCATCTCTGATTATATTTGCAATAGGGTAATGCCAAAAGTATTCTCTGACTGCTGCATTATATCATTTCAAACTATTAAAAATTGATTATACTTATTTTTTACAACAATATTGTAAGAAAATAAAGAAACATATGAAATGATTTAATACTTTCCCCTCATTGATTTTAGATGGATATTATCACTTTTTAGAAACATTATTTTAAATTCAAAACTTTGGTGATTGTCCTGTCCTACCTTATGGGGTCAGCAGATATAGTACTGTTTTTTTTTTTCATTTATTCCAAGCACTCAACTTGTTTGGAATCACAGGAATTACCATTTTACTGACCCAACAAATTTTCAGTCCATTCTTTGCCTAGATGGGAAATCATCTAGTACTTTAAGGTTCACAGGTAAAAAAAAATGGTCTTCTGTTAGTGTTTTGGGATTATTTTACAAGAGAATTTTGGATTCCACTTAAAAAAAAAAGATACTAAAAATATAGAAATTACTTTCATTGATAAATTAAAGTATCAGTTGACCCTAAGTTTTACAGCATGAAATCAGTAATTTATGGAATTAATTTTTAAAGTTTAGTTTGAATATCAGTCTTACCAAATTATTACTCATATATAGGTTTATGCTAAATTTTATGCTTAAAATTAGGTCTTCAAAATTTTTCTATACATGAATATATGCAGTAATTTTCAGTTTAGGTGCTAAAATGGTAACGTTTAATAATACATTCACTGAAGATAAAACAAAAAATATGGAAATAATCATACCAACTTTTGTAATGTCTGTGATCCCTAAAATTATTCAAAAATATAAACAACTCCCCAATTTTTTAACAATTTAAACAAGAAAATTCAAACTCTAAGCTTCAGAATTGAAGAGAATCATTAAGAATTACTCATCAAAGAGAAAGTAAAAATGATTTGAAATTGATTTAAAAAAAAAAAAAAATTGACAAATATAAACCTGCTTTAGTTGTTCTCAGTTTTGCAGTTGTTTAAATGACATTTTTTGAAATTATTCTTGTTATAAAAAGTTCAAAATTATCAATATACTTTTGGTTTTTCTATTAAAAAAGAATTTGATTGAGAGAAAGAAAAAGGAAGAATGAAAAAGAATAAAAGAATAAGCAACAAAAGACAAGGAAAAGCTAGAGGAAGGTTTCCTTGAAAATTTGACATTAGTGGTTGTAGTTGTAGCAGGGATAACATAAGTATAGGCAGGGATGAGGGTAACCTTGTTTGTGGCAGGCTCCAAAACTCATCCAAGGAAATTCTAGATGATATTCAAGTTTGCTGCAAAAATGTGTTGGGAGGGAAGGAAGATAGGATCCTCTGTGGCGAAATGCCAGGACTCAAAGAAGCACTTACTGGTACTGGCTTTCAAGAAGGCGGCACCAAGAATGTAAATAGTGCATTCCTCAATTTCAGCAAAATTCAAAGAACAATGATATTTCTGTTGAGTTCTCATATTCTTGCTCCAATGATTTGCAGATTTTAATGCAAGAAGCCTGGAGGAATGGAGAACAAAATGAATTGGAGACTAAGGACTCTGTTAATAAAAACAAAAAATGAATTTAGCTTATAGAACTCAGTTTTGATTTAATATCGGGTGAGAGATGATGATACAGATTGTAAATATGGGTATCAATACATGTAATTTTATTTTAAAAGTTTTATTTTTAAAGCTTGCACTTCCTATATATGGACACATGTATATTCAGTAGTGTGATCAAAATGTAGCAAATTTGAAGCTTTACATTTAAAACAAAAAAATTTAAATGAAGATATTTGCACAGTTAAGCAATATATAATCAAGCGATTATATATCTAGATGAGTCTGTGACAATTTGAGAAAAGCAATTATGAAATCATTGGATACTTTTTGAACAGCAATTTTTGTGAAATATGGGATTGTGCAAATGCACAACCCTCCATACTAATCAGACTGGGCTTTATGTATCTTTTTTTTTTTAAATTATTCTTTTCTAAACTGAAAATTCATCTCAAGACTAAGATTGGAGGATGTAGGGGACATTAAAAGAAATATAATAGAACAGCTTAACATCATATAAGAATGGATTAGTATTAGAATAAGTATAATCAATGCAAAGGGAACTATTTAAAAGAAAATTAATGTTTTGTTCATTTCTGTCTTGTCTTGATAGTTTTGGAATATTTCTCATATAGTCAATTGTTTTGGAATGTTTCTCATAGAGTCAATTGTTTTGGAATATACCTCATATAGTCAATTGTTTTGGAATATACCTCATAGAGTCAATTGTTTTGGAATATACCTCATAGAGTCAATTGTTTTGGAATATACCTCATATAGTCAATTGTTTTGGAATATACTTCATATAGTCAATTGTTTTGGAATATACTTCATATAGTCAATGTAGACACTCAGATGAAAATAGTAAAAATATTTCTACACTGATATTCTATATCATTGTATGTATTTATCCAACCCCTCCACCATGAGCAGGATGTAACAGAAGGACAATTTTAAAGCCTTTTTGGTTTGAATTCAGAGTTTTTTGTCTCCTAGACAGGTTGCCTAACCAAGGCTAAAGAACCCTGTCTGCCCTACTAATTATCCATAGCTGTGGGAAGAAGAGAATAATTCATATCTTTCTTAAGACATTTGTGTGAAATGAAATACAATTAGCTTTGTCCAAGGTTTGAACTGAGGTCACAATGTTTATTTCTTTAGATAATAACCTTTATGATAAGTTCACTTCTTTATCATTGTGTGTGTGTGTGTATATATATATATATATATATATATATATATATATACTCAAATATATACAAAGAAATTATTTTGATTGCATATATCTATGCAAATATATTCATACAGGTACACTATTGATTTTCTAGCACTTTATTTTAGCCAACCAAAATCATGAGTAAACACTTGCATTTGTTGTTGTTGTTGTTGTATTTAAATTCCTATTAAATCAGTTTTCTTGTGGAGGTACCCGTGGTGTAATGGTTATCATCATAGGAAATGGACACGGTGACAAGAGTTCAAATCCTGGACGAGACTGATTGCATTTCACATAGCACTAATACCCTTGGGAAAGGTATGAATCCAATTATTCTCCCTCCAGCTATGGGTAAATAGTGGGGCAGACTGGGTTCGTCAGCCTTGGTGAGGCAACTAGTCTAGGAGAAGGAAAACTTTGAATTCAAACCTGTTAAACTCCGCTTAAAAATTGAACTGGGGTTGGTAAATATGATTAAATCAGTTTTCTAACAATCTCAATACTTAAAAGATATGGAATGTACATAATTAATGGTTCAGAAGTAGTATAATAATAATGATAATATTATATGACTTCAATTGGTCTAGTAAAATAGATAATTCAGGATTAGCTGCCTGAATTTTTTAGATTAGGCTTGATGTGCAATATTTTGTGTGTGATTTTTCAGACTGTTGTCCTCATCTTTATTGTTGTTAGTTGTAATGTGTTTTGGCTGCTGTATCCTCCAGCCTTTCTCGGGTGTCCATATCCAGATAAACAAGGAACACCTGAGGAAGGCCGGAGGATACAGCGGCTGAAACCATGTGCTACAACTAACAACAATAAAAATGAGGACAACAGTCCAAAAAATCACACACAAAATATAATTCAGGATGGTTATAGAACCAAGAAAATCGATTGCGTATCTCTATTAAGATTTTCTGCTCTTGTGCATTGTTAATTTTCAAATCCTGACCAGCTATTGTAAGTAAATTGCTCCACACTGAATTGTCTTTGAATATGGATTTGGGCAAAAATATCTTAAATGTACATTAATTTATAATGCACATGGAAATCATTTGTTTTTGCTATCTAACCCCAAGGAAAAGCTAAATATTTGATTGTTTATTTTCAAAGCAGGCAGAACTTATTGTTGTAGGATACCTAAGTTAAAAAAAACCTGAATAAGGCTGTTTTCATTTCACATTGCACTAATACCCTTGGGGAAAAGTAGAAATCCTTTCCGATATAGGGAAATAGTAGGGCAGATAAGGCTCTTTAAACTCAGTATGGTAACTGAACAAAGAGAAGGAAAACTCAATTCAAACCAGACCTGGAGAGGGATGGACTCTGCTCAAGATGAAATATATGAATTGCACCCCCATGGCCAAATCAGGTCATGAGATGAGGTTTTTTTTTGGTTTTTTTTCAGCTAATCAAGTAAAAAAAATTAAAGACATTTTTGAATTATCAACATAAACTTTATTGAGCAACATATCTACCATTTTGTTCCATTATTTTTTGCCATCTTTCAAGTAATTTTATAATTCCATAATCCCAGAACTTTTTATCTTTAAACAAAGAAGAGCTCTAGTACATTTTACAGTCTTTCTGACTGGTGATTTTTCTTTTTTACCGAGAGAATTTAATAAAGATTGCAACAAATGCAATATGTATAAAGTAGATTTGGCATTAAATAACCTACAATGGTTTATATGCCATAAAACCAAACCAAACCAAATGTATTTGATATATATGTATAAAGAGAATTTGGCATTAAATAACCCAAAATGATTAATATGCCATAAAACCAAACCAAATCATATATATTTGATATATATGTATAAAGAGAATTTGGCATTAAATAACCCACAATGGTTAATATGCCATAAAACTAAACCAAACTAACCTAGATACTTTTGTTGATTGCTGCCTTTGGTTGATCTAATTAAAAGTACTTGTCCAAATTAAATGTTTCATTCTCTGATAGAAGCTCATAATGGAAAACTCTTTTCTAGTTTATTGGTTAAAACCAAGCTTTAGTATGCATAGAAATTTTTTTATTTTTAAATATGATTCAGAAATTAACAGATCGAAGACCAATTTGTTTTATATGTAATTGAACTGCATGAACACTTTTATGATAAAATCTTTCTTAAAATATTGGTTACATCTGTCACTTGAAATTGTATCTAATTTGCTAATTTTATGACAATAAAACAAATTTGTTTATGACACTCTGTTATAAAATCTTTAAAATCTCAATTACTTAAACATGTCTCTATATATGTAGCTGTGATATTTTTGTGAAACTTGATGTAGTAGTTTATTAAATGAAAGATGGATTTCCAAAATAATTGTCAAAATCAATAAAATTAGATTAAATAGTGTTTTATCTTACTGATCTAATAAGAAATAAATTCCAAATGATTTCTAAAGAGATTAGAGAAACAACCAAGAAGAATTGATTTTTTTCCTTCTAAATTTGACAATGAAATATAAAACCAATTTTTGGTTGGGAAGCTGAAATCCAAATCTATTGCCAAACTTTGTTAGATCAATGAAATTGTTGTTTAACTTTAGTTTTGTTGCCAAAATATCAATAACTTTACAAAATTTTTGGAAAAAATGACTTGTTGATTTCAAAATGTCTAATTTTTGAATCAGTGGGATCCAAGAACTGCAACACTGATGGAAGCAGTGTGTAGACCACTAGGATGTGACTATGTTAAAAAATAAAACCTCAGTTGGAAACGTTCCATTCAGGTAATCTTTTCAGTCAACCCTCATACTTGACTTCTGCTGTCACCTTGTCAACAGACCTTAGAATAAACTGCATCTCCTGTATGTATTTACCCAACCCCTCCACATGTGCGGGATGTGACACAAAGTCAATTTTTAAGCAGAGTTTAACAGGTTTGAATTTAAATTTTTCTTTCTTCTAGACTGGTGGCCATACCAAGGTTAAAAGAATCAGTCTGCCCTACTATTTGCCCATACCTGAGAAGGAGGAATGGTAGGATTCCTACATTTTTCAAGAGTATTAGCTCTATGTGAAATGCAAACTACCTTGTCCAGGATTTGTACTTGGGTTACCATCCATTTCCTCAAATGATGACCAATATATCACAATTGTATCTCCTATTGAGGGATAAGACTGGCCCCAAAGCAAATGTCCTGAGAGTAACATGAACCTGCATCTGATAGTGAGACTCCAGGAGATCTGGGGTGTATGGAGTACCCCTTCATTGCCATTACTACCAGGTCCATTCTGATCCAAAGTGGTAGTACCTGTTAGAGCCTCATCTATGGGCCAAATAGACCTGTTTAAAAATTATTTGTATTTGATAGGACCATGTGCAAAAAAAATCTCTTAAGAAACAGTTACACACATAAAAAAAATGAAAATATGAATGTACATTGAATTGCCATTCCTTAACCTTTAGGCATGAAATAACTCTTGATGAGTTGAGATGGCATTAAAACCAATCAATCATTTGCTGCTGCAGGATTAGATATTGTTATCTTAGACGGCACGATGGTTGCTATGTAATGATTTCTAAAACTGCTGACCATTGGTAACTAAATATTTAGCTTCTGGTAGTAAATCATTGCAGATGATCTCTTAAATAGGCTTTATTGATTGCTTTCTTGGCAGGTTGGTGTGAAAGTGTCAAGCTTTTCAAGGTGTAAAGCCTTTTACAATCGTTTTACTACAAAGTGAATATCTTCTCAGTTGATAGAAAAATGGGGGAAGTAGATTTAGAATCTAATTTCAGCGGCATTTTGTCTGCCACAATTCAGCCTTGGTAATTAATGTGTATAGACTTCAGAATAATGAAGGAAAATATGCTCTAAATTCTTAAATCCAGCAAAACTGTAATATTTGTTTTTTACCATTCCTTGAATGAAAAGAATGTTGGCCACAAAAACCAGAATACCAAGAAGGGATGAAAAGCCAAATTGAAAAACAAAAACTTTAACTTGTAAGAGACAAAAGTTCATTTGGTTTCTTTGCTTAATGGCATATCAACCTTTGTGGGTTATCTAATGCCAAAGCCATACTTGTAGGAAAACAGCAGTGATACTATCTAACCCATAACTAGAGGGATAAGGGGTTCATGCCTTTTTCAAAGGTATTAAATGAACATAAGAAAATGAATGGAGTTTGAACTCCCTTACTTTCAGTCCAGCACCTTACTCACTATACCATGAGGACCTCCCCCCCAAAAAAAAGTTGTTAGTAAAAAACAGTGTTTGACAATTTAAATTTTGTTTTTGTTGATTTTTTTTTTTTTTTTTTTTTGTTCAAAATTTTTTCAGCTGGTATCTTCTACAGCTTTTGTCACATAACTTGAAGAAGGTCAGAAAACAGACTGGTTTAAAGATAATAAAGATTTTAGATGAGTTTTAAAAAATCCAGTTAGTACACAAGTAATTTTCAATACAAGTAAACAGAATTTGGAAAGTACACATTCTGAAGCACAATTTACTACTGCCACAAACAATGTGAATGAACAAAAATGCAATGTTTTCCCCCTAGAATTTAGATCAAACAATTTTGTTGACTTTTTCAAGACATGTATAACACAGATACTTTGGCTGTTTATTTTATAGCAGTCCCCAAATTGTCTTGGCAATTTAATTTAAAATGACAGTTCTCTTTTTTTTAGAGCCTATTTTCATATTTGCTACTTTATTCACTTGTATACAAAGAAAGCCAATACGAAACAATGAAATTTTCTTTGGTTTCATGGTATATCAACCTTTGTAGATTATTTAATGCTAAAGCCATCCTTCTAGAAGAACAGTAGTGGGACTATTTGACCCATAGCTGGGAGGATAAGGGGATTCATACCTTTCCCAAGGGTATTTGACCATAAGTGAACATAATAGCGTGACTGGAGTTCGAACTCGCTTTCTATGATTCTGCAGTCTATTGCTTTAGCCATTATACCATGAGGACACCCCCATAAAATTTTCATTACAAAGGACTGTCAGCTATAAAATTTATCTAGTTACATCAGCCATTCTGACAGATATTTAAGGATTACACACTTGTTCTTTGCAAATCGACTGGTGTTAGGAAAAAACAAAATACCTGTGTTTATTGAAGTGAAATGGTGTCTTCTAAACGCTTGTTTCATAAGAAAACCATAAATACTTTCAGAGGAAAAATGAAACTATTTTAAATTTAATCAAGATAAAATCTTTGCTCAAATGTTAGAAATAGTTATATAACAGACTTATAGTCCTTAAAATTAATTAAATCAAATATTTTAATATTCTATTTCTTTCATTCTGAAAAGAATCTCATTAATTATGAAAAGGTTATTATCAAAATAAAGTAAAAAAATTAAAGTTGGCAACCTTAGTCGAGAGTGACCCAAAGGCTCTCTTTACAATAGCTACTACACCAAGGTGTAGGGGAGGGCACTACTCCTTTTCCTAGATTGCTTCACTTTACCCTTGATCCTTACCTTATAATGCTGAGTGTTAAGCAAGGTGGTATCAAGTACCATTTTTTTGAGTCTTTGGTATGACTTGACCTGGGATTGAACCCCGGTCTGCCGGACCATTGGCAAACATTCTACTCATTAGGCCATTGGCCTGGGAAATATCAAAATAAAACAAATCCAAAAACCAGCTGATTTTGTTAATCCTTAGAGAAAAAAAATTCATCTGAGTTAAACTCAACTATTTTTAGAGATTAAAAGAGAACAAATGAAAGAAAGTGATCTTGTGTGTAATTTTAATAATTCAAAGGAAAATTCTTGTTTATGTAAATGAGGTTTTCTTCAAAGTTTCCTGTTAAGGTCTATACAATAACTTTAAATTTTGAAGGAAAATTTTCAAAAATTTCCTCTAAAACATGTACCTTATATAAAATGTTAATGGAATATAACTACCATTTTATAATTTATTCTAAATGTTATATCCAAAAATCTGATGTCATGAATATATTGAACTGAGTAAAAAAAAAAATAAATAAATAAATAGTGGCAATCTATTTTTTGAAGAAATGTGAGAATTTTAAGTTTGCAAGATGATATGCTTCAAGAAATAATAATAAAACAAACAGTAAGTCCAGTTTATAGCAAAAGATTTGAACAAATGACATTGAAAGGTTAAATTCAGCCATTTCTGTTTAATCTTGCACTTTGTCAAGCCAATCATTTCAAAACAACAATAAGAAGACAGGCTAATAATAATGACCTAGTTACAATACTGTGTTTATTAAAGAAAGTTCTGTCAATGATCAAAGATCATTGGAGCCTGTCACATAAAATGACAGGAGAAAAGAGTTTTTCAACCAGCTGCTAGGATTATTGAAAATAAATAGAGAAAAAGAATAGTAGATTTTTTAAAAAATGCATCTAAAATGTGTTTTTTAAAAAGTCAGTTTTATAATTTCTAGAGGATACTGCATTCCTCCTAGTTAAGCATTTCCCTAATATGTTACTATAGAAACAGTGAAAATATAGAAAATATTCAACCTTTTGATTTGTTTTTTCTTTAACATCTTGCCAACTCAGTTGCTAATTCTTTGATGAATTATAACTGACACACATGAAATAAGATAATTTGTGGGGTTTTTTTGTGACCTCTTTTTTTTCTTTATAACAAAGGATGAAGCTCACAATCATAATACATCTAAAATTGTTGCTTTTAAAATTAATGGGGAGTTTGATCAGTAAATTTTAAAAGATGAATAAGTATTATCATACATCAAGTTGAATTTATTTGAATAAAAAAAGCTAGTGATTTCTATTATTGATATGACGATGATGATAATATCTGTCTCTCTTCTGTTCTCGTATCATCCCATATGAGGTAGGACACCCTTGAGGAGAGATAATTTACTTTATAGTCCACAAAGGTTTAGATAACTTTCACTGATGATTTCTCTACAAACTCACAGATGCAAAATCTGACAGAAGTTTTTTTTTGTTAAATTAAAATTTTTTTCCTAATGTGAGGATAACTACTAAATATAATCATTAGTCTTTGTTCTAGACATCTGGCTATATTCCTTCTATATGCAGTGAGAAGGTGTGGTCTGGCAGATGGATCCTCTATTGCTAAGAGACTGCTTGAAGAATGAGACAAGCTAAAAGCACTCTGTTTTAAGTGAGGGTTAACAAGCTTATTAGGTACTCCACTATTAAAGTCCTTTGTCAGACTAACCTGTTTTACCTAATAAAGAACTTCAAAATACTAACAAAAGTCTCCAGCATTCCTTATTACTCTTGTCAATCACAAAGATGATGTAATCTGCATTATTTTAATTCTTTCTTAGATTTCTAATTCTTCAAATTCCCAAACGTTTTTCTGTACAAGTCAAGTATGTATTTACCCAACCTCTCCACCACAGGTGGTTTGAATTTATTTTTTTCCTCCTAAACGAGCTGCCATACCAAAGCTAAAGAACCCAGTCTGCTCTACTATTTCTTCATAACTGAGGGGAAAATATGGATTCATGTCTTTCCTAAGGTCATTAGCATAAACATAAATGTGAAACTTAAACAGCCCTGTCCAGGTTTCGAACTTCAGTTGCTGATTTTCAAAAACAAATAACGTTATGTCTCATGTTTTAATTTGGACCTTCCGCTTTATAAAAATGTTCTAAAAATTTTCATTCCTGTTGTAAATATTTGAGTATCTTCTTTTGAGCAACACTTTTGACAAATTTTTCTACTATAAAAAGAAATAACGACTGCAGTTGCTATGTTGAATTTTTCTCAAGGCAGCTGTTTTACTTGATACACATTTCATGGATTTCTTCTTTGGTTTCTTTCTTTCTTGTCTTACAACTGAATTGTTTTGGATAAAAATAAAGGCTTTTCAGATTTCTTTCTTGTCTCACAACTGAACTGTTTAGGATAAAAATAAAGGCTTTTCAGATTTCTTTCTTTCTTGTCTCACAACTGAACAGTTTATGATAAAAATAAAGGCTTTTCAGATTTCTTTCTTGTCTCACAACTGAACTGTTTTGGATAAAAATAAAGGCTTTTCAGATTTCTTTCCTATTGTTTCACAACGGAACTGTGTATTAAATGAACTTTGATTCCATTTACTACAATCATAACCATTATACCATAAATTTTCCAATGATGTAAGTATGAAATTCTTGTTCAAACTGTCACGTGGTCTCCCACTGAGACGATAGAAATAAGATTAATACTATTCCCCGTGTTTGAATTAACAGTAGCAAGCCGTCAAAGAATGACCGTTAAGAAAGAATATGGGTCACAGGGGAGACCAGATGTTTATACTTGGTGACCTCACTCGGGTCACCTGACACGGGAAGGTAGAAGCCAAACGATTGGCTGCGACCCTAAAACGAAAGTGGGGACTCCCTCCCGTCAGCGGAAATAGAAAAGAAAAAGTCAGTTATTAGACGGGGCTTGTGGCAGACAGACCAAAAGCCAATACTCCGGGTAGAAGAAGACAAAAAAATATCTCGGACACGAGGGACCCAAGTTCTTCAAGCCAGTGTTAAAAATAGCATAAAGTCTATTAGCCCGTAAAAGAAGAAAGATTCTCCACAGGAACTCCATCAAAGAAAATAAGATAAGTACCCTTGGGACTGTTTCTCCTTATACCCAATTTTATATACCCTCTCCCTCTCTCTCTCTCAATTTGAAGAAAAACGAAAGAAAAGAAAAGAAGAAAGACATTTATGTTCAGGGACTGTTCATTTATTATATATTTGACACTTTGAAGGTGTATATAATTGTAGTAAAAGATTCATGTATTTTAATGTTACCACGTGGTCTAAGTTGTTATTTGTGGCATCTGCTACGAATTTGTTACTTCATGCTTCTTTTCCAGCTTCTGTTCGCCTTATGTTATCTTGCTTAAAATTGTCCTATTAATTCCTTTAAAATATCACACGGGAAACCGGAGTTGCCGACTACTACAATATAATATTATTACGTCTCAACCTAGAGGTCCATATCTTCCATTGTCTAGGGGAGGAAGGAAAGCGACCTGGTGGGTGTGTGGATAGTGTGAAATTTGGAACCCCTTGCCAGCGGCGGTCAGTCTATCCCTAAATTAATCCCTCACATAATATGCCAGTTCTTATATGCCTGAGAGAAAAACTCTGAACGAGGACTTATTCTACAAGGGATCAAGTGCCAACCTGCCCCGTCTTCACACGTGCAAAAATAAAACCCCGTTTTGGGATAAAAGTAAATTCTTTGCATCACAAAACTAAAAAAAAAACTATCTGGAATTTTGTTTCTATCAAATTTGTTGTTATTTCTCTTGAGGGAGTACAAATGTTTTTGTTTTTTTAAAGAAGAGCTGCTAATCCTCATAGCTATGACTTTATATTGGATGTGTGGGATCAGCAAGCCAAATTCAAATTTCAACCAAAGCTGTTGGGCTTCATCATCATCAAGGTGTATCAATAGCATTAGTTCATTTTCTTACCATCCATCTGGAGGACTTGAGTAAGTCCTCTTGATGGCACCCATTGTCCTCACAGAACTGATAAATGTAAGTTTTTGGTGATAACCAAAGCTTGTGTTTCCATGTGTAGGAGTTCAATGGAGAATGTTGCTTTTGAGCTTGACATTTCTTTGCCAGCAGTGTTCAGCATGTCTTACTTGGATAGTTTGTGAGATGGGAGGTAAGGGGCTGAGTAAATGCTGTTTTGTAGTACAGTGCTGCTTTCAGGATTTGTTCAAAACAGCTTGCTGCATACTGATGTAGTTTTCATCTACTTCTTTCTCCAAGTAGTATAGCCATCCAGTAGCACTGACATGATTACTTCACTTTGAGAAAGCTATCAATCTATCTTTTCTCCCTAGCTATGATTAAATAGTGGTTAGAGAAAAAGATTGATAATATATGGATATGTATGCAACATCTACATATCCTTGGGATACAATAAGTTCTTCTGTCCCTAGGTGCACATATTTAGATGCAATAATGCAAATGCATGTAGGTTCAAGCATGTCTATATTAGAATGCATAACATATATGTATATATATGCACCTGGAATTGAACTCTGGTCTCCCAGACTATTGGACTATTCTAACCATTATGCCAATGAGCCAGTCAAAATTTAAACAAGTTAGAAGGGTCAGTAGATTTTAATAGACAATAAAATAGAAAGTGGAAGATTTCTCAATGGGGATGAAAGGGTTAGTTTTTTTTATATCCATAAATGCAAGTCTTTGGTGCTTGTAGTACAGTCAGAGGTCAGTAGACAAGGATATCATTTTTTAAAGTAGTTTAGTTTGGGAGAGGGGCTCATGCAGGAATCAATGGCTTCCTGATTTCATGGTCTGGGCTTCTGTAAAAAGAAAGTCTTTCAATCATTGTTCAAAACATTATATACACACAAAATTTCCATAGATGCTCAGTCCGAGCCAAAAAGGAATCCTTCAGTAATTCACCTAAAGTTATTTAATTATTTTACAAACAGAAGATCCAGAAGAAAAACAACACTAAAGCAATGTGGCGATCTAATAAGAGAGGACACAACATCATCTCTCCAAACAGCATAGGTCTTGTGGGGACAAATATGTGCAGGGACCCATTCAAATTTAATCAGATGATAATAAAGTAAATAAAATATATAGACCAGTCGGCTGGGGCTGTAGAATACACAGACTGCATCTCTGCAGATAGATAAGACACCCCCACCATTGAGTGTCCAGGATATATCATTAAACAATCTAATGGCAAGGTTGCAGTAATGCTGGAGCTTTGGAAAATGCAGAGTACTCCTTCATTGCCATTGCTTCCTGGTTCACTCTGGCCTGGAGTAGTAGCACTTGATAGGGTCCTATTTATGAGTCAAATAGAACTGTTTGACATTTAAATTGAGTGCAAACGAATGACATGTTAAACTGATTTGCTTGAAATAGAACTTTTTGATTGTTTAACTGTGTAAACAAATGACTGATCTTTAAATGAAATGTTAGTGTTAAATAGTAATACTTGAAACCATTTAACTGTGTGCAAACAAATGATTAATAGTTAAATAGAATTATTTGTATTAGATAGGAATAAGTGAAACCATTTAACTGTGTGCAAACAAATGATTAATAGTTAAATAGAATGATTTGTATTAGATAGAAATAAATGAAACCATTAGGAATAAGTGAAACTATTTAACAGTGTGCAAAAAAACTGAGCCCAGCCTCGTTCAAAAATGTTATTGCCAAAATGTATTTGGGAATTGTATATTTGATATATATGTATAAAAAGGATTAGCATATCAACAATGGTTGATATGCCATAAAATCAAACCAAATAAAATATCATGTGATGAAAATAAATGTTAGAACTATTTAATTATTCCTAGTCTATTTATTCAATATGAGAAATATTTTCTTATCGACCAGATAATACTCTATGAGTCTATGGCAAAATACATCCTTTTTAAATTTTTTATGGAACTGAATCTCTAAATTCCTGATAACTGATTGTGTAAAAATTAATCCTATTTTGGCAATGAAAAGAATTGTGATCTTTTATTTCATTCAAGCAGTCAAATGGTTTTTCTCCTTGGTATTTGACCCATCAAACTGTGCCTCCTTTTTTTAAAATAACTTTGCTCATTTACAGGAAGGTGCTAAGAAAAACAAATTTTATTTCATTCCATTTTGCTAAGGGAATCTGCCAAAGTTGTTTTCACAAAATCAATTCTGTGATTTCCAGTCAAATCTTAGAATAAGTATTACAGTATTGATGATATAGATCTGTGCTGAGTAAGTGAACTGATCATAATCTGTTGAAAATGTTTCTTTTTGGCTGATGTGAGCCAATTGCATTTTGATGCCAGTTAGAGGTTTTTCTTTTATTGAAGGGTCATAACATTCATTAAAGAGTCATAGTTGATAATTCATATATGTTTGTAGTTGTACTTAAATAATTTACTTAGTACAAATTAATTTCTTGTTCTGGTGATTTCTTGAAACCAAGCCCTGCAGCAGAAATCATATTAAAGGGATAACCACCTGGGCAGTCCCTCTTTTAAGATACTTGGGATGATTCTTAAAATGGACAAGTGAGGAACTCAAACAAATGGACAAGAAAGTTGATGATGATGCACAAGACCGTATATCTATGAGATGACATAGACAGACTATATGTGTCAAGAAAAGGAGAAGGAAGAAAACTTTTTAATATTGAAGATTATATGGATGTATCAATATGAGGACTACATTAAAAAGAGTAAAGAAAGACTAACCACAGTGGCAAGTAACAGCAGTGACAATATAAGGACTAACAGAACAACAACAAAAACTAAGAAACACATGGGAAGAAAAACAACTGTATGGATATTTCAAGCAACAAACTCAAGAAATTTCACATGAGAAGACCTAGACATGGCTATGATAGGGAAACCTTAAGAGAGAAACTGAATCTCTTTTAATAGCTGCTCAAAACAACAGCATAAGAACCAATTATATTAAAGCAAATATTGATAATAGACAACAGAATACCAAGGGTAGGTTATGTGGGGATAAAGATGAAACAATTAATCACATAATTAGTGAATGCAGCCTACTAGTACAAAAGGAATTCAAGACTAGACATGACTGGGTGGAAAAGGTGATCCACTGAGAATTATGAAAGAGATTGAAATTTAACTGTACTACCAAATGGAATATGCACCGACCAGAATTTGTTCTAGAGAATGAGATGAATAAAACTCTTTAGGTTTTGAGATACAAATGGATCACCTAGCCAGAAGATCAGACCTAGTGCTAATTAATAAAAAAAAAGAAAAGAAAAGAGAACTTGCTGTCTTATAGATTTTGCTGTTCTAATAGACCACAGAGTGAAAATCCAAGAAAGCAAAAAGAGACAAACACTTGGACCTTGCCAGAGAGCTAAAAAAGCTGTGGAAGTGTACTTGGAATGGTTCCCAAAGACTTGGAAAGGGGACTGGAAGAATTGGAAATCAGAGGAAGACTCAAGACCATCCAGACTACATCATTGTTAAGATCTGCCAGAATACTGAGGAGAGTCCTGAAGACCTGAATAGACTTGTGGTCACTTGTGAAAGACTATCAGCTAATGCTAGTGTGAAAAACTCACGAGGAGTAAAATAATAATAATAATAAAATCAAGTGTACAGGGCTATTGACACAAAATCTCATTTTCTACTTTAAAAAAAAGAAGATTGGTGCATAGAATTGGGAGAGAGATTATGTTTTCAAACCTTAGCCACTGGTTTTGCCATTATTGAGGTATTATCTTTTCCCCAGTTGACTCTGGTCATTTTGAAAATTCATCCACAGTTGAGGTCAGCTCTCAATATAAAAGAACTTAAGGTTTTTGTAATTGACCTTCAGTTTGTTCTCACTTAAAAAAGGATGATGCTCTTGGTTTCAGGCTTAAATATAACTGCAGTTGGAGGTGCCCATGGTGTAATGGTTTTTGTCATTGGAAATGGACACGGTGACACGAGTTCAAATCCTGGATGAGGCTGATTGCATTTCACATAGCACTAATACCCTTGGGAAAGGTATGAATCCAATTATTCTCCCTCCAGGGAAAATAGTTGGGCAGACTGAGTTCTTCAGCCTTGGTGAGGCAACTAGTCAAGGAGAAGGAAAACTCTGAACTCAAACCTGTTATACTCTGCTTAAGAATTGACCTTGTGTCATATCCTGCCTGAGTGGAGGGGTTGGTAAATATGGAATATAACTGCAGTTTCTTTGGAAAGCTCCACTTTGTACAACATGACAAGAAACTAAAGTTTAATATTTTAAAATTAAAAATAAGAATGCTATTTGATATGAAATAGTAATGATTCATATAGTTGAGAGATTTAAAGAACATTCTCCACAGAGAGATAACAATCTATAAAGAATAAAATTATGGCAAATACATGTTATATGCAGAATCAATTGGCTAAAATTCAATTTCTCATTTTGATTAACTGCTTTGTTACTAAGTTTTGATTTTATAACATCTGTATTTGTTAAAATCCCAGTTATGTTTTAACTGAACATTTTTCCTTTATCATTCATATCAGAACAAAGTTAATTTTATTACTGAGCTCTTGTTAAATTTGGTTTCTTTCTCAGATTAGTTTTAATCAAAAAATTTGCATTTCTATTTATGGAAAGAAGTAATTTTACTGATTATTTGTTAATGTAAATTTTTGGTGTTTAATGTATAATTATATATGTGTAAAGTTTATTGATAATAATCAAAGCAGCACAATATGAGAATGAAAGTGTTAAAATCAAAGAATGAATGTTTTATTTATTTTTAACTAATTTTCCTGTAATTATTATTACTATTTTTATTTGTTTTGTTCTGGGTGTCCCAGAAAATTTTGTTAATTTTATTAAATGAAAAATCAAAATTTTTTATATCAATTTTATTGAACTATATATATATATATATATATATATATATATATATATATAGTTTTGAGCCACCATCTCTTTGCCAACCTTATAATTCTATCTTTTCAGAATGTTTGATTTTTCTCAGCTGATAACTTCTCTTGGGGCTTTTTATAGTCTTGTTGGGAAGGGAAGTTTTTATCACTTTTTTTTCTGTAAAATGTAAAGTTGGTGACCATAGTTGAGAGTAACCTGAAGGCTCCCTTTTGAACATCTACTACACTGAGGTGTAGGGGAGGGTGCTACTCCTATCTCTGGATTGCTCCACTTTACCCTTGATATGTACCTTATAATGCTGAGTGTTTAGCAAGTAGGTATCCAAGTACCATTTTTAAAGTCTTTGGTATGACCCAACCTGGGATTGAACCCCAGTCTCCTGGACCATTAGCGAACACTCTATCCACTGGGCCAATGAGCCTAGTGGGTAGAGTGAAAAGGAGCCTTCGGGTTACTGTCAACTAAGATTGCTAACTTTACTTACTTCTTTTTCTGTAAAAACTACAATAAATAATAATTAGAAGGTGCAATATCTTGTGGTGTGAAAATGGTTGATGAGTGAAAAGTTTCAAGCCAAGTTATAACAATTTTGACCTTATCATGAAAAAATGTTCTAACATTATTCTGTGATAGAATATTTTCCTTTCTTGAGACTTTTTCCTGATACTTTTTGATGCAGCATTCAATTTATATCATCTGGGACTGTGTGTACTGAAATTAATAGTTTGGTTCTGTGATAGGAGCTTTGAATACAGAACTCTCTTCCAAACCTATAAAATACACAGCGTTACCTTCTTTGAATGAAGACTGGCCTTTGGTGTGATTAGTAGTGGTTAATTTCATTTGCTTCACAGTCTTGTACAACAAGGGAAATTAAAGTATTAAAAAATAACTATTCAGTTTAACCTGACAGACACCAAGTATGGTCTAATCTATCGTTATACTTACAATGTAAATCTAACCCCCACTTAAAAAAATTTGGAAATTTCAAAATACTGCTAAAAGACTCTTATTCAAGTTATCCTTGACTGATGGACCAAAACACAAATATTTAGTTTACTAACCACTCTGGGTTTTAATTGAGATATCATCTTTTGTTAATGTTCCTGAGTGAGTTGTGCTACTGGTACTTTTTGATTATAAGATCATAAAGCAGGTGACATTTAAACTGGAATTCTTGGATATGTTTAAATGTAACTGAATTAAAATTCAAAACATGATTACTGTCCTTGCCACTGAAACTCTCCTAACTTATGAAAGAATTGACTCTTTTTCTTAATAGCGATGGAATCTATCAGACATATTTATCCTGGGCTTTTGAGCCCAGCAAATTCTATGTGTGAAAAAAACAAACAAAACACATCCCCAAAAAAGACAAAATAGAAGATGACTGAAACCAACTTGAAATAAATCTCTTTTTTCTTTTACCAAACTTATATGGCAAAAAAATTCAAATTATGAGAACTCAACTTCAGAAATGGATCCACCCCATATAGCAAAATGAAAATATCTGTATGTTGCAATTTGGTTGCATTTTTACTTTTCTTCAAATAAAAATGTATAATATATTAGAAATGAACACAGCGATACGAGTTCAAATCCTGGAATATATTGTATTGACAGTCTTAATTTAATTTCATAAATTGAGTCCCATGTTTAATTTATGGTTTAAATGTGTGTAAATTCAGCTATACAGTAGACAAGATGATAAAGTATTCCTATATAAAATAGAAAGGTCTTGTAGAAATGGGATGCAGTCTTATCTCCTAAAAGTGCTGACAGTATTGCCCAGTTGGCTAAATTGTAAAAGAAGGGTTCATAAGTCTAAATGAATTTTTACTCTGTATTAATTTCAGAAATACTCGAAATGTTGCTTAGTTTGTTTCATCATATTAGAATCAATAAACAAATTTTGTTAAATTTTAAAAAATGCATGCTGACATGACTGCTGCCATAATAGAATAAAGTGAATTTTTTTAATGAAGTTAAAACTAAATACTCCTAATGCCATCTAACACCAAAAACAGAAAATTTTGAGGCTATCTAATAGAATAGAGATCATATGTAGATATGATAATTTCTAGAAGTAAAAATCTTGAATATACTTTCATTTTCGTAAAAATATTGAAATAAGGAAAAATATCCTGCATATATCATCACAAAAGTAATCCCTTCTTAGGTTATGGATAAAACCAATTTTTTGAAAAAAGTTTAACCGTATTTCTCTATAAATGTGAATACGATCCACAGTTAAATAGACCTGCCTTCTCTTAGATTCAAGCTGTTCTGTTGTCATGAACAAATTTACTTGGCACAAAAATCTCTGAACCATTCAGTCCAATACAATCTTGTATAGGAGGGTTTTTTTTTCAGTCATTCTTGTTTCTCTCACAGAAAATACTGCCATCAGCTGTAATTACTAAATATTTTAATAATTCATTAAAAAATCAATGATTTTAATGCAGGAGAATTTGTTTTCTCTTTCATTTAAATACCTTTTGGCTAATACATTGCAAATCAAATGCGGCTCTTCAAAAGCCTCATAGCATTTATAGGGAAACAATGTGCATTTAACTGCTTCTTTCAAAGAATGAGAATGTTTCAAAACCAAGATTGAAGATATTTGCTTAATTTTTCTCTTACCTCAAGTATAGCATGATTCATACAGTCCATCTTAATAAACAAACATCTTTGATTTTTAATCATAAGATTTCAAAAGCATATCAGTGCTCTTCATAGCTCTTACTTAGTTATTGTAATTACTCTTCTTTTGGTTAACAATCCTTCCTAGGTATTTAGTTTTCTAAATTGAGCACAGGGCCACACTAATGGAATGTCTAGTGTAGACTTTGCCGACTATCACTTTATAGCAAGTAGATAATTACTAAAGTGATCTTAGTCTAGCATTGTTTTTTTTTTGTTGTTTAATGGCATATCAACCCTTGTAGATTATTTAATGCCAAAGCCATCTTTGAAGAAGAACAGTAGTAGTCTAGTATTACAACAATAGTATCCTTAGAGGATCTAACTCATTCGTATTAGCTTACCTTAGTTGACCTTTTATCTATTACTTTATATAGTGAATTTTAAAGGTTTAGAGATTGATTTGCAATGTTTGTTTAAATTCGCACTTAGGTTAACCTTTTATTTAAAAAAAAATGGTTAAAATGTACTTCCGGGAGACCTGGGTTCAATCCGAGGTTCGCGTTATACCAAAGACTTTAAAAATGGTACTTGGTATCTCCTTGCTTAACACTCAGCAATATAAGGAACGTATCAAGGGTCAAGTGCAGCTATCCAGGGAAAGGAGTAGTGCCCTTCCCCTACACCTCGGTGTAGTAGCTATTGAAAAGAGAGCCTTCTAGTCGCTCTCGACTACGGTTGCCAACTTTACTTTTATGGGTAATAGGATCATCATCATTATCATCAAGGAATGCTGACAAAATGGATTTTCTTGACTCTTTCTCACTATACATACCTATTAGCCATTACTCTTGATAAGTCTATTAGAGGGCTCCCAGTATCTGCACGGAGCTGATGAAAGTGAGTTTTTACTGGCTGGCCAACACTAGTTTGTTCGGGTGTAGAAGTCCATAGATCATTGCTTATGAGTTTGTCCTTACTTTTCTTGCTGTGTTCATTTCCAATATAAACAATAAAAAATCTTCCTGGCCTATTAATAAGCATTGATATCTGTAGACTGTATTTCAGTATTTTTGATTGCATCAGTATGATATCTTGTCTTGGAAATTTTGATGTAGATATGCTTTTTAAATATAGTTAAATTTCATGAAATAAAAAAATAACACAATTGTTTGTTACAATTCCAATATTACTATGGTAGTGTGGTAGAGAAAAAATGTCTGGGACAGGGAGAGCTGATGTGCTAAGAATTCTTTTTATAAATTGGCTTACATACTGAGCAATGTACTAAAAGTATATGAGTATGGAATGGTTTGTTTCATTCAACTTAGTTTATTCATGTTTATTTGTTTTGTGTTATGGCATATCAACCTCAGTGGGTCATTTAATACCAATAAAATTTTTAAATAGATTCATACCAATAGTTTAGTAGAAAACAAATCTATCTATCTATCTATCTATCTATCTATCTAGTCATCCACAGACTGACTGTTTCATTGTATTGCAACTCTTTAATGTGGCAAGACATGTAGGACACTTGAAGCTGGGATCAAAACCCGCCCAACTTTACGTTAGAACTAGTATCAGACCGCTCAGCCAACAAGTGTACCATGTTGGCTAGGAAGGTCCACAAAGAGATTTGTGTTAAAAATTCAAAAATTACAAATCTCCTTGTGGACCTTCCTATTTTAAAATATACCCTTATTCTTTCTTTGGACCTACAACAACCATCTTTAAATATATATATATATATATATATATATATATATATATATATATATATACACTCTTGTTCAATTACTCATATATTTGAGTATAGTCCCACTTCTTTTAGGAAATGTAAAATCCTGGATAGTGATATTTCCGTGAAGAGTCTTTTTAAATTACTCACTTGATGATATTTTCTTCATGCTAGATCAAAGTCTACACACTCTAGCAGTATATATTTCATTGTAAATCTCTGTTGGCATGTAAGACATATTGGCAATTCTGTGCTCTCAAGTAAATGATGATGGGTGATGTAGGTGTGGCCCATACCAAATCCTGAAGACAAACAGTGGTATGTTGCATCCAGTGGTCTTTAGAAGTCACTTAATATTTTTTTTCTTTGTTTTTGTTTTTAGTCCTTCAAGTAAAATATTCTAGTCCATGAGAATTGCAGAACTGAACATGAGGGTTTTATGTTAATCATATTAATAGAACCAGCAAAATTCAAAGTGCTTTGTCTATTTATCAAGAAATGTTTTCTCATTTTGTGAGAAGTGTTAATGGCTATCTCTGCTATGGGAATTACTTGGAAAAAACATTTAGCAACTTCTGAAGTCCATCAGATAGAACATGAAGGCAAGTGCTTATTATCTTGGTTCAACAAGTTCCCAGCTGATCACCCATTTGATACAGAGTTTGAATCAAGTCAGAATTTTGAACATTTCTACATTCTCTACCATTACGTCCTGGGTATGACACTAAACTGCATCTGATGGTGAGGCTCCAGTCTTGAAGTTTATGGAATGTGGAGTACCCCTTCATTATCATTGCTCTCAATTTATCTCTGACCCAGAGTGGTTGTACATTTTAGGGTCACATCTTTGGGTCAACTACAACTGTTCGATCATTTGCTAAGGATTATAATTATTAGTTATTTGAAACCATATAACTGCTGGACAGATAGGGTCTCATCTATGGGTTGAATAGAACTGTTCAATCATTTACTAAGGATTATTATTATTAGTCATTTGGAACTACACAGGGGTGTAATGGCTAAAGTCATTTGGAACCACACCTTGGGGTGTAATGGCTAAAGTGCTGGATTGCAGCCTTAAAGTAAACCAGTCATGCAATTACATTAATTTTCAGACTAATACCCTTGGGAAAGGCATGAACCCTCTTATCCTTCTAGCTATGGGTTAAAATAGTATCACTGCTGTTCTTCTACAAAAATGACTTTGCCATTAAATAACCCACAAAGGTTGATATGCCATAAATTACCAATCAACCAATGCTCTACCTTTGGACAGCAATTAACAAAGATCTTTATTTTTTCCTTTTTTTTTTTTTTTTAAAACACCAGTAAGCTTTGCTGTTTGTATCACGTAAAGAAAGAAGGAAGAAAATTAATATATAAAAGTATCCAGCCTTATCCATCACAACCAATTGAAGACTCCCTCATTACATAGATTCTAGTTTGGCCCCTTATGTCTCTTTGTAAGATTTAGAATGTTGTCTGAGAAGACGTTCTGATATATTACTAGAAAGTTGTAAGACTGGACATAGTAATTTGTCTTTGATTGGCTGATTGTTCTTGTTTTCTAATTCTTCTAACTGAATTGTCTGCAAGATCTGCCTAATAATAAATACAAGAAGAAAATATAGCCTACAGAAATATTGATAAATATGTCTGAACAGTCAACAATTTGCAGAGTTATTTAATTTAGAGATGCAAATATCTCCTTTTGATAAATTTGTGTAGATATTTCCAAATTCCCAATGTTTTTATGGTTGACATCAGCTGATGTTATGTGTAAGGAGATGGCTGAAAATCTGAAAATCTTTTTTTCATTGAAGTTCACAAGTGATATCCAAATAATATAAAATGATGTAAGTGATATCCAAATGATAATATAACAAATGCATTAGTAAAATAATACACTTAAGTTCAATAAAAATTATTGTCAATATATGTAGTTTTTTAAAATTTAATTTTAATGCTCTGTGTTTATTTGTTATGATAAAAGGAAATCTACAAGTTTTTATCCCCACCCCATTCAAAATATCTGTAAGATTTTGTTTAAAGGAATTATGACCAAAAAAATCATTAAACACTTTTGTAATAAATAGTAAATGTTATTTTAAAAAACTGAAAGAAAAAAAAATCTAAATTATCTTTTTTTTACGTGTGAGTATGTGTTGTAGTAGTAGTTGGCGACTGCAGTCGAGGGCAACCTGAAGGCTCCCCTTTTCAATAGCTACTACACCAAGGCGTAGGGGAGGGCGCTACTCCTTTCCCTGGATTGCTCCACTTTACCCTTGATACGTACCTTATAATGCTGAGTGTTAAGCAAGTAAGTATCAAGCACCATTTTTAAGTCTTTGGTATGACTCGACCTAGGACTGAACCCAGATCTCCCGGGCCATTGGCGAACACTCTAACCGCTTTGAAAATTTTTATTTTCTGCAATAAGGTATAACCTGGATCGTTGAGAAACTGAATTGCAAACACCAAGTAACATGTAGACTGAAACTAAAAGACATCAACACAAAAACAATTATAATCACTTGAGGATTGTTTATTATGAAATTGTTAAATTCATTCCCTAGTAACAACTATACCTCTATTAACAAAGGGTTGGGTTTCTTTGTTTATTGGCATATCAACTCTTTGTAGGTTATTTAATGCCAAAGCCATTCTTCTAGAAGAACAGTAGTGGTACTATTTAACCCATAGCTGGAATGATAAGGGGGTTCATACCTTTCCCAAGGGTATTTTGCCCGAAAGTGAACGTAGCTATTAACAAAGTGTGTATACATATTTTGTTAAAACGACACACACACACACACACATATATAGTAATATTCTATTTTCAAGAAGTTAAAAACAGAAAAATATAACCAACTTAAATTTTATTAATCAGTGACATAATTATCATCAGTCACAGTTACAGAAACCAATATAAATAGGATTTTTTCATCCCTTAATCTGGTATGTTTGAAAAGAGCTCTTTCTTATTTCTCATCATCCTGGTACTAAAAATATTTTAGTAACTGGAGCAAATGGTAATCCATAGTTTGGTGCATCTGGAGGAAAAACTTTCCAGTCTAATAACTTTATTTTCTCTTGGATTAATTTTACCGTGTGAAGTCTTGCAGAGGTAATGACATCTTTTCTATTGATGCACAATATTGTGCAACCATTTCTGACTATTGAGATACACAAAGTCTGCCTACTATGAATTCATCCTTTTTAAATATCTTAAGAACTTTGGCAATCAATCAGAAAAGACATAACAGTACATGCATGAACATATACTCTCCCATGGGGTCACTCAGTCATCCATGGAGTATTACATCTGTTTATGATGTAACTCTCATTCATAATAATGAAGCAAGGATATCTTACCTTGTTCAATTTTTAAAAACCCCTTTTGAAACAATGTAGGTAAGATTAAAGAGAATGTGATGAAGCTGCTGATGGTAATCCCAAAAGACTTTGCAGGTTGTTTTGAAAAGTGGAAGGTACCCTGGTATAAATATGCAAAGTTCTGTGTGGAGGCGTACTTTGAAGAGGACTAAGGTCCGATTGCCCTATGTATTTTTTTTTTAAATATTATATCACTGGATACTTTCTGAACAAACCTCATATGAAAGTGAGAATTGTAGTTCAACTTATAATACTGATTTATAAGCATAAAGTAATTGTGTATTTTGATAATTAATCATTAATAATTATTAGTTTCTTATTCTATAGTGAAATTCTATAAATGGAAAAGAGGAAAGCAATAAAAATGCAATTTCTAACTAATTGAAGTTAATTAAAAGTTTACTGTTTCATAAATTTGTGCCTTTTGTGTTTCTTTAATTACTTGAAGAAAATATATTAGATGTCTAAGTATTCATAGCAATGATTTTGATATGGGTGGGGCACTAAACTGCCAGAGGAAAAGTTTCAAATCTAACTGTATTAGTTTTATCTTGGGGAGGAATTCTAGTTATATGTATAAGCCATAAATAAAATGGGGAAAAATTAGTAAATGAAAATTCAAAATGGAAGGTGAATTGAGGAAATCTGGGATCAAACTAGAAAGAATATAATTGGAGTCTCAGAAAGTCACTGATTTATTGTAATTTACAATATCAAAAATGTTGGGGGAGGAATATCTTACTTTATTAAAATTGAGAAAAATTCTTTTTTTTTTTTTTCACTATCAAAATCCTAATGCTTAAGCAAAGTATCTTGTTAAATTCAAATTCCACTTACAGAGTGAAAAATGTTATTTTTGTTTGTAAAATCTATGTAGCTCTTAGGTATATCAAACACTTTGCCAACAACCTTGAGAAAATTTCTCTTTCCTTCTGACATAATTCTATGTCTGTCATTTATTTATAAGCAAATGAAATTTAAGACTGAAATGACTCATAGAAAATGAAAGCATTTTCATGAATGATTCTTGATTATGGAGATGAATACTTTCTGGATATAAATATATTTGTATGTATATATCTACCTGTTTACTGTATAAAATCCCTGGGAATCAAATTTCCATTTTTCCTGCAAAATAAAACATTGACAAGAATTAAAAAGGGGTAAATTAAATCAATGTTGTAAACAAAGGTTATTCAATTTCAATTCAAATTAAGGAAAATAAAACATTTTAAAGATGATGATAAGTGTGCCAGATTAAAGCAACAAAATATCTGCTCAGTATTTTTCTAAAATAATTTGCTGTATTGATCTTATTTATTACTTTACTAGCAAGGTCACCTGGAATTGTCTGGTAAAAAACCAACTGATTTTGAAATTAGACAATGATTCTTGTTTATGGAAATCAATACTTTGATTTGTTTCACTTTTCTTTTCTTTTTTTTTTTTTTTCCCAAAAGCATTTGACAGAAAATTTTTTTTCTTTACATCACTCTAAGTGAATCCATAAGTAAAACAGAAGTTTGAATTTATATAAGAATTATAAGCAGATTTATTTCCTGGTTAGAAAGATATCCACACTTGAAAAATAGTATCATATCATCTATTTAAACAAAAACAAACATACTGATTATAGTTAATGATTTTTTAATTCTTAGATTAGGATAATTAGAATATGAAAGTTTAAAGATAGACACAAAGGTATCCATTTTTCAATGTGCCTATTTAATAGAAACAATCTTATAAAATTTCTTGTTAATTGACCTGGTAATTTAGAAGTTTTTAGTATTATGCCCTGATAAAAAGTAATTTTATATATACCTAAATAATTCTACTATATACAACAAATACTTCCTGCCTCACAAACATATTCATATACACATCATTTTCACATTTTGGATTAATTCAATATCAGAATGCATTTACTGTATCTATTTTGTGTCGAACATTGGCTTGATGGTTAGAGTGTTCACCAATGGCCTGGGAGAGCTGGGTTCAATCCCAGGTCACGTCATACCAAAGACTCAAAAAATGGTACTTGATGCCTCCTTGCTTAATACTCAGCATTATAAGGTATGGATCAAGGGTAAAGTGGAGCAATCCAGGGAAAAGAGTAGCACTCCCCCCTACACCTTGGTGTAATAGCTATCGAAAAAAGGAGCCTTAAGGTCACCCTCGACTACAACTATATCTATTAAAGAAATGATGGTAGAAGTTGAATTAGTAAGACATCTTGGTTGCTCTGTCAGTGAGGTTTAGAATACACTGACTGCATTCCCTGCAGATAATTAAAACCCCTTTCTACCAAAATGGTGTTCTCAGTAGGACACTAAACTTTATCTGATTTTTCAAGTTTTTCTAACAATGGAATATATTGTATTGACAGCCTTAATCTAATTTCATAAATTGAGTTCCATATTTAATTTATGGTCTAAATGTATGTAAATTCAGCTATACAGTAGACAAGATGATAAAATATTCCTATATAAAATAGAAAGGTCTTGTAGAAATGGGATGCAGTCTTATCTATTAAAAGTGCTGACAGTATTGCCCAGTTGGCTAAATTGTAAAAGAAGGGTTCATAAGTCTAAATGAGTTTTTACTCTGTATTAATTTCTAAAGAAAGTTTTCCAATGAGATGGTGGATTGGGTTGGGCATATCAACCCTTATACATTTTTTAATGCCAAATCCTCTTTATACATACATATCAGATATATATGATTTGGTTTGGTTGGGTTTTATGGCATATCAACTATTGTAGGTTATTTAATGTTCAATCTTCTTCATACATATATATTAAATATATATATGATTTGGTTTGGTTGGGTCTTATGGCATATCAACTATTATAGGTTATTTAATGCCAAATCCTCTTTATACATATATATTAAATATATATGATTTGGTTTGGTTTTATGGCATACAACCACTGTAGATTATTTAATGCCAAATCCTCTTTATACATATATATCAAATATATAGGATTTGGTGTGGTTGGGTTTTATGCCATATCAAACATTGTAGGTTATTTAATGCGAAATCCTCTTTATACATATATATTAAATATGATTTGTAAACACTTTTTGTTGATAACATTTTGAAATGAGCCTGAGCTCATTTATTTGCACACTGTTCAATGGTTTCAAATATTTCTATGTAACAGTATCAATTTAACATCAGTCATTTGTTTGCACACAGTTAAATAGATATACATGATGTGTAAGAGATTAGTTTGTTGGTAATTTCATTTTCAAATGAGTGATAACTAATTTTTTTGCATATTAGTATTGCTATTGTTTCTTCAGTTAAATGGTTTCAATTATTGTTATTTAACATTCTATTCAATATTACTCATTTATTTGCACATAGTTAAATAGTTCCAAGTATTGCTATGTATCACTAACAATTCAATTAAACATCAGTCATTTGTTTACATAGAGTTAAATGATCAAACAGTTTTCTATTTCAAGCAATTCAGTTTAGCATAAGTCATTTTTTGCACATAGTTTAAATATCAAACAGTTCTATTTGACTCATAGATAGGACCCTGCCAGGTGCTACAACTCTGGACTAGAGTGGACCTGGAAGCAATGGCAATGAAGGAGTACTCCACATTTCCCATCATTTCTAAAGCCTCACCATTAGATTGCTTTGTGTCATATCCAGGACACTAATTGGGGATACGGTTCTTACTTCTCTTCTGAGATGCAGTTGGTGTATTTTATAACCCCTGTCAACTGGAATAAAAACAAGATGGTAGGTGGAGAGAAGATTCTCTTGAATGCAGTTCAAGCGGAATTTATTTCAATGTACTCATTTATAAATTACTTAATAGAAACTTTAACTTTGCTTTTTTAAGTATCTTCGTAATTGGATTGAGAGTTTTTTGTTTTTATTTTCTACACTGACTTTTTCTTCTGGAAAACGCATGAAGTTAAATTGTTTTAGCAAAAGAATAAAATATTATTTGAATTTTTGCTTTTTGACACCTTGTGGGTTCTATTGAATTTATTTTTCCTGGGCCAGTTTATAGGAAAAGAAGTTAGCATATATACTACTAGAGGAAATAATCAAATTTTTCAATACCAAATCTTCACCTCAAAAATATGGGCTCATTTATTACTTTGAATAAGTTTGAAGCTTACTGTTGTTCATCATGCACAATATGTGATAAAAACACCTTTTTGTGATTTAATGTTAGGGGTTGTTCATTACACATTCATTATTCCAGTATATACTGTAATCTTTATATAAAAATTTGTGGATAAAATAAAGAATATTTTAAAGCTAGTTTTGATAGCAAACTAGGTGAAAATGGAGGGATTTTTGGTAAAAATTTGATGAATAAGTAGTTTTGTAATGCTGCAAAAATAAAAATGTCAAACTTGTTTATAATCCTGAATTACCAGACCCCAAAGAATAAGGTTCTTTGACATTTCTAAAAGTAACTTTCATAAAAATTCCAGATAATTTGTAGCATCATTTTGTCATTATTTTCTCATTGACCTGAAAGTTGTCTACCAACTTTCAATAAACTACATAAGAATCCTTGATCTCTAGATCTAGATCAAGGCCTAAATTTATCAGGTTTATCAACATTTATTTTCAAGTTTATGCCTTTGAGTCTATGTAGAATTTTTTCTTGCAAATCTTTTGCACTGTCTACTTGGTGTTTGAAAATTTTTGGTCTGATAAAATTTGTTTTTTATCAAGTAGAACATTTTAGTTCAACAGTAAACATTAATACTATTATATAGAGAAATCTCTGGAGGGCTTTTTTTCTCCCTGAAGGAATGCCATCCTCATTCCAAATACAAAGGTTAATTAAACCTAATTTCCCTACAAAATTTCTTCAGGTCTGTCTTTTTTTTCTCCCCTTCCTTTCTTCTTTTAATCAGTGTATTAATTCAGTATATTGAATTTAATTAAGTTAGGACCTTAAGCAAAAATGTACCCTCACAACCTCTTGTGTTTTTTCCCTTTATTAATTACAATTATGTGCTAATATTTCAAACTAATTTCAATACCAGGCCAACTAGATTTCTGAGGGAATTCTGTTAAACAATAACAAAATGTTGCTAAGACTCTAAACTTTTGACATCATTTCTAGCACAGAGGCTTAAGTTTCATTTTCAAGAAAAAAGCCAAACTGATAGACTTTTAAAAAACTTTATATATTTTACTAAATACACTTGACAGCTATGTCAGCAGGGATTAGAATACGCTGACTGTATTCAGTACAGAGGAGTAAGACTACACCTCCGGAAAAAAAAAAAAAAAAAAAATAGGTGGGTGTTCTAGATTTGACACAAAAATGTATCTAAAGATGGGACTCTAGTTCTAGAGGTCTGGGGAGTGTGGAGTACACTTTCATTGCCATTACTACCTGGTCCACTCAGGCCTACCCATCCATTGCTATTGCTCCCACATCCACTCGGGTGGTAGTAACTATTCCATCTATGAGGTAAATAGATCTGTTTGAAAATTATTCTTATTTGAGAGGACTGTGTGCAAAAAAATTAAAAAAACTCTTAAGAAATAACTACACAAAAAATGAATGTACTATAAACATGATTCCATAACCTTCAGTCATAAAATGACCCAAGATGAGTTGACATGCCATTAAAATCAATCAAATCACTAGAAGGTCTATCTGCAATCATTAATTTTTGTGGTGATTCTTTTGTGGTAACTCAATTTAAAAAGCAGAATAAAATACATAACAATAATGACATTTTTTAGAGTCTCAAATATGCCATGCAATATACGAGGATCATTAAATAAGTTTCCAGACTTTTTTCATATGGGCACTTTTATTGATAGTACACACATGAAACTCTAGTCCCCTTTGAAGAAATCTTCTCCGGCTGCAATGCACTTGTTGTACTGTTCCAACAACTTCTGGAAGGCCCCATGGAAGTCCTCTTGTGTGAGCATGTCAATGACCTTCATCACAGCCTCTTTCATCTCCTCAGTTGTCTCATAATGACAGCCTCTGAGCTTAGGGAATAAACAAAAGTCACAGGGAGCAAGATCTGGACTATAGGGAGTATGAGGAATTGTCTTGATGACCATCTCAGTCAAATAGTCTGTGATAAGGATGGAGTTGTGGACTGGTGTATTGTCCTGGTGGAAATGCCACTGAGCCGATTTGAAGAGTGCTGGCCTCTTCCGACGGAATCTCTTGCTGAACTCCCTTAAAACCTCAACATAGTAACCCTAACCCTAACCCTTTGACCAATCACCTCTGGTGTATTAACTTCCTTATCCCTCCCACATCTCTCATCATCCCTCACAGACTCCCTGCCTTCCTTGAATCTCTTATGCCACTCAAAAACTGATGCTTGATTCATGCAAGATGGTCCAAAAGCAGTCTGAAGCATTTCATACGTTTCTGTGGCATTTTTTCCAAGTTTTCCATTGCATATCTTTCTTCCTCATATCCAGATTGCATTTTTGAAATTCACCAGGTGTGACAATCAGGCTTTAGTAGGGTGTATTCCAATTTAACCGGACATTGGCATAATGGTTAGAGTGTTCGCCAATAACTCAGGAGACCTGGGTTCAATCCCAGGTCGCGTCATACCAAAGACTCAAAAAATGGTACTTGATGCCTCCTTGCTTAACACTCAGCATAATAAGGTATGGATCAAGGGTAAAGTGGGTCAGTCCTGGGAAAGGAGTAGCACCCTCCCCTACAGCTTGGTGTAGTAGCTATTGAAAAGGGAGCCTTCAGGTTACCCTCAACTATGGTCGCCAACTTTTACTTTACTTATTCCAATTCCTGCTGTAGCTGTTCATTTATACCTGAAATCATAAAAATTGGTCAGTCATCTCATAAGATGTATAGCAATAACATACTAAATTTTCAAGAGTCTACAGCAATTTTAGATGCCTGCACAAAAAAAAGTCTGGAAACTTATTGAATGCACCATATACAACTGAAAGCCTTTGAGCATTAATAAAAAATTTGTGACGGATTAAACTTAATCAAATTTGACTAAAAAAAATCATAATAATATTTATTAAAAGGTGATCAACCAAAAGAAGCCATGAATCATGCATTCAATTACACTTATTCATCCGGTTTGATATACTTAGTTGATCAATTTTCAAATTTCTTGAACTCTCTTCTGCAAAAACTTCATATCTTTTTTTAATTCCTTTCTTAGTTGGGCCGAGAATTTTTCAGTATTCCCCCACTTCTTTGCAGAAAAATGCCATCTTCTCAATTTACTAAGAGTATCTATCGGAGTGCATGTGTCTCTTCAGGCCAAGCATATCCTTACTAGTCCTATCACATGTTTGATCAACAAATTAGCTATCTTCTCTGTTGACATTGGCTCTGTACATTTCTCAAACCTGTTGTAAACCCACGTACTTTGTCACAGACTCAACATAAGTTGCCTGTAGGTTGCTGTGGAAGGACATGTAAAATGAGTCTTTCATAGTTTGCTGTCCTGAGATCTCATATGACTTGCAAATCTGACTCTGGATAAACAGACCCTACTACAGATGTTACAAACATGTTCAGGCTCTAAAGTGTCAGGGTTCAAAATAGGGTCCTGCTTCCAAAGGGCTCATTTTAGACTGAAATGTTCAATTCTCTCTGTTTTATGTGTTTCATTGCCTTTCTATATCATTTTACTATCATCTGCTCCCAGTCTTCCATATCTATACTAAGCACTCTAGGGTTGCTTTTGATGATATCCTGTAAACGTTTCTTAGATTTATATTTTAGATGTTTACTGTGTTGCAACTCTTTGTAGAACAACTGCATGGGTAACCTAGCATCCTCTATCTTGGTAAGGTGTCCAGCACAATGTATCTGATTGTCTATGAGGAGCAGCTCAATACTGGGTGTGTTTGTTTGTTGGAGAACAATAGTGTCTGGTGTTATAGACTGCCATTTGATGTTTAGGATCCTCCAAAGACAAGTTTCATGGAATCTTTCCAAGTTTTTGATGGAATGGTGATATGTAGTCCAAGTCTCAGAATAGTATTATATATATATATATATATATATATATGTTCACGTAATAGAAATATTTAAAAATTGACTACCACTACCGCTTAGCCTCATCTTGGTGATATAAACAAGCTTCACTTTGGTGATAAAAAAACAAAACAGTAGTTTAGTTTAAATATTAAACAGTTTTAATTATGAATTAGAAATACATATACACTCCACCTTGATAATTGTTTCGGATATGAACCAAAAGTACACGGCTCACCATAAAAGACTTTTTTGGAGAAATCATTAATGCCTTTCAAGATTGTAACATCAAAAGAAATATTAGGATGCTTGAAAGAAAAAATAAATAACTTAAAAATAGTAAGGATTCCATTTTATTTAACCAAACCTGTTTGTGTGTGTGTGTGTGTATATATATATATATATATATATAGTCATCCACAGACAGATCTGTTTCGTTCTATCAGAACTCATCAGTGTGGCTAGACAGACTAGATTACCGAAGCTGGCATCGAAACCCGGTTGACTCAAACGCCAATCCAAGATTCTACCACTCAGCCATGAGGAAGCCAGTGCCTGCGAAGTAAATTTAAACAGTTATGAATCACAATTGTTATTGTTTACATACATCCACTTAACGGCTACTGAGAGCTCAATTCATATGAAGAGCCTTGCATATACGCTAATGGAAACACAATTACTTCATTCGTTAGAGAGCTCAACCCTACAGGGGTAGGGGAGCATATATATATATATATATATATATATATATATATATATATATATAGTGATATTGCTCTGCATCTTTATATATTGAGCACTGTAAAGATTTTCCGGATTAAAAACACTTTTAGCATTAAATTTTTATCATATATATTTTAAAATGAATGGGTTCACAAGTAGATTTCTTTTTTAAGTTATTTATTTTTCTTCTACATGCATTTCAAATTTATTAACACTCTCATCAGGAAGTTTATAATATATATATATATATATATAGATATATATATATAATGACAGGGAAGTTTGTCTGTGACCGCTGGGTTTCATGAAGATTTTACAAAATATATATATATATATATAGTGACCATAGTACAAATCTAAAAAGAGGTTAAAAGACTACATCAGAGATAGCCTAAAAAATCTTGAGTTGAATGTGGAGAACTGGGAAAATCAAGCAACTGATTTATATTTCTGGAGTTTCTCTATTTATAAGAGGTGTGGTATGTTTGGAGAAGGGAAAATTCAGCACACTGAAATGAAATGTACCTTGAGTAATTGTCAATTGCTGTGAAGATCCTAATGATTGGAAGTGTGATGCGTGTGACTGTGCTAAAAGTTTGAATATGTAAGTCATATTTTCACGCATATATAGACACATGTTTACTCTTCCACAAGAGTTTAGGCATGGGCAAGGTGAAAGAATGTATTATTACCACTATCTGTGAATTTGTGGGTTCAGGTCATAAAAAGTCAAATGTGTATCCCTGACTGCTTACTGAGAATTTTTTTTCTTTTTTTTTTTAAATAGTGTTTTTCATCTCTGCTGAAAAGGTCACAGTTTGTAAAATTGAGAAATATTTCAGCACAGATCAATAAGTTGTGAAGGGAATCCTTTTTTTATTTATGAACATTTGACTGAAACAACAAAATGAAGTGATAATTACATTTCTACATATTGAATGACATTAAATGATTTTCTTGTTTTTCTCAGTCTTTAAATCTAATTGGATCAACTTGAACAAATTTATTTAGTAGCTTGTAGATTTTTTTTACTTCTTTTTTATTTTAGGCTTTTGATTTTTATTATAACTGATTAGATTTTACTCGAAATCCTTTGACGAACACAGTATTTATGCACACATGCATATATATATGTGATGAAACTATCCTTATAGTAAAACATCTCAATTTTCCATACTAACTTTTTCTCTAATCTATCTATCTACATATATATATGTATATTATAACAGTGTTGGTTGTCACTAAATCACTTTGTGGGTTTGTGTCAAACCAAGTGCAATATAATATGGAGAGTGCTCAATATGTAGGATAGAGCTATTATATAATAATAATTAAATATATATTAGATATATATATCTAATTCATGGAATTTGGACTGTGACCCCTGGGTTTCATGTTGTTTTTTTTTCAAAACAACAATTGTTTATATATATATATATAAGTTGTTTGATGTTTTCAATCCTTCAAACAGAGACTTATTAACACAAAGAATGAATAGTGATTCTAATTTGTTTCACATCTCTCTTTTTCTTCCTCTATTGAATATGCCAGAGTTTAGAATATGCTAATTATATTCCCTGCAGAGGGGTAAGACCCCAACCAAAAGTAGTGTCCTGGGTATAACACTAAACTGCATCTGATGGTGAGGCTCCAGTTTTGGAGATCTGAGAAATATAAAGTACCTCTTCATTGCCATTACTCCTATATTCAAACTGGCCTAGAGTGGTGCTACCTGTTAGGGTCCGATCTATAAGTCAAACATGTTGACTGGAACTAGTGAGTGTGGAATCACTACTTCATTGCTATTACTCCTGAGTTAATTCTGACCTGAAGTGGTAGTACTTGTTAGGATCCCATCTATTGGTCAAATAGATCTTTTTAAAAATTATCCATATTCAATAGAACTTTATAAAAAAAACCCAACAAACTCTTTAAAAAATTACACAAAAAAATGTAAATATGAACATACAATGAATGCAATTCCCTAACCTCTTGGCATAAAATAGCCCAAAATAAGTTGCCATGCTGTTAGAATTAATCAATCTTATGAAAAAATAATCAATTGCTTATATCTACATTACATACTGTACCTATGAACATTAATGGGTATGTCTCATTCCTCATAAATATAATGGACACTATTGTGGGGGAGTAATAAAGCTGACTAAGTAGTCACCACTAGCAGTGGTTTACCTTCTTCACACCACTGGCGAGTATTGTATTTTGTTAGTGTTATAAAGATTTCTATTTCATTTCCTCCATTTTGGTTATTTCTCATTCAGTAACCTTTTGTTAGGTTACAACAATCTATGAGAGAGCAATGATTTTAAAACATAATCTTTTTCTAGATTTTGATAGCCATGAAGCTTCTGTGAATTTGGAATTGAATGTAGCTTTTAGAATTAGAATCTCTCAATATACTCATTGCGTATGCAAAATCTTGTTTTTAAGACAGTTTACAAGAAAAGGGTTAATTTCCTTTTTTTTATCCAATTGAAAATATCACTTGATTGCAAAATCTCAATATGCCAGTATTAAAAAAAAATGAAAAATAATGATGTTGGTTTTAAATTTAACTTTATGGATTGCATGATAGAAAATATATCCATTTCGTTGTCGAATGCATGAACCTACTTTAATAAAACTTGCCGACTTTTATGCAAGTTAGGAAGGTTAACAAGTGTTGACTTTGGTGGGATCACATTGTTTTTGCCTTTTGAATCTTTGGAGGGAATTCCTTTCGGCTCTAACCATGCAATAGGTCTGCTGTTTGAGTTTGTGATAATCCAACTCCCTCTTATCTTATTTTGATCACTTGCCAAAAAATTTCTTCTGGTGTATGCTCATAATTCTATGAATGTGGAGCATTTTATAATATTTACTTACATTTGTTTTCACTAAAAGAATGGATTTTGTATGCTGGCTGTTTTTATAATCTAAAATCCTAACTTTTAGCACATTATCTATTCTATGTGCCTGGTAGAGTAGTTGTTGTGTCTCTCAATGGCAAAAAGAAAGAAAAAAAAAAAAAGACTGCAATGTCTGACCAAAAGTCTCCTTTAGTATTCAACAGTTGTCCTTTCCTTTGTCTCTTTAAACTGACCACTGCTTCTCCTCTAATCAATTTGTGTCCAATGCAAGAGCTAAAAATGCCGAGTGATGATATTTGTTGTTTTTATGTTCTTTTCTGTCTGCCTTCATTTGCATGTGCATCTTTACTGTCTGTGGTTTTATGTGACTGCCGACGTGAAAATGCGTGACCATTTGCTATATAAGCCCGCTCAGAGCAGCCATGTTTTTTTTTTTTTTCAGTCAAAAAAATAAATCTTGCACCTGGAGCATATGCGCTGACATTTGTGCTGTGGTGAGTGGTGATTTTCACCCCAATTTTCACTACAGGTTACATTAAAACAAAATATTGTTGACTTATTGTAAAGAGCTTAAACTGTTCAGATTTCAAGGCAGATCATTTCTTCTCTTAGGTAAATTGGTGTGAATTAAACTTAATTCTATTTTGACAATTTAATGCCTGTGAATCATTGAATGAAGATGAGAATCAAATCAAATAAGGGAACTTTGTTTTATAATTGCATTGTTCAGATATTGCAAGAAACAATATTTTTTATCAGTAATTTACAGGAGGCAAGAAAATTACAAAATATTTTTAGAGAACATGGCTGATGGTTCAAAAGTTGTTAGTCATATATATCCTTGTTAGTTGCTTGTGCAGAGAAGTAAATTTTTTCTGCTAAAAAATAAAATTCTCCAAAAGTTATTTAAAAATATGTTGCTTTTTTTAAGATCATAATTTAGAGTGGAGTCAGTATGCACCAAATTCATCAAAAAAAAAAAAAAAATGAATAGAATTATAAAACAATATTTCAAACATGGTCTCAAAATACATAGAACTCAGACTGTCCCCCTCTGCATACCGAGCCGCCTTTATTACAGTCTTCTTCTTACACTTTCACATAAATCAATATCGCTGTTTGTTTTTTTCCGGCCCTCAAATAACGCACATTCATCTTGAGAGTATCAGGGTAGGTAACTGGCATGTCTTAACACATGGTATTGGTAAATGGAGTTAAAACAAATCATTCAGCAGAATTAATCTATCCATATACCATCAATTGATCTCATTTTAGGGCTATGAATAGAAGAAAAAATGTTAATTTATAATAATCTAAGTTTAGCAAGCACACCATCTTCATTGAATTGTTTGCAAACAAATGAGCTTTAGCTTGTTTAAAAATGTTACCTGCAAACTTTTGTTTACAAATCATATATATAATATATATGTACAAACAGAATTTGGCATTACAAAGCCCACAAGGGTTGATATGCCATAAAACACAACTAAACTAAACCAACTTTATAGAAACTCTTCATATGGTCTATCTTTTAGCATATCAAGATCAAATGTCTACTTTAGTTATTTTCATAAAACATACTGTCAGGAATTATTAACAGATAAGGTTATTAGACTGGTGATTCTATGATTGCAAGTTTAATCCCAAGAAAGAAATACTGGCTTTGAATTGATATGAACCAGTGTGTTTGAGCAGTTTAGTTGTAGAAGCAGTGGATTCAGCAAATCTTTTAATGAAACTGACATAAAAGAGTATTGCAACTCTCTGGCTGTAAGCAAAGGCTAACCATTATGATTTTTTAAAAGATATCAAAGATGGTGATAGATATTTCTCGGCCGTGGAAAGAATCATGCAAAATTCTTATCTCTTCACATCTTGAGTTTGATTTAATTAGAAAAAGAATAATTGCTTAAGGAAATCATTTTGTTGTTTTTTTTAAATGTTTCAAATGAAACAAATAATTTTATTTTTGAATATTTGATATTTGTTTAATTAGTATTTGATGATAATTGTAAACACTTTTGTAAAAAGGCATATATGTAAGCTCTCTCTTGAATGTATCCAGTCAAACCAAAAAATAATAGTCCTCTTATGGTAATGCTGCCTTAATTCTCTTTGAAGTACATTCCTTGGTATTAATTCCAGTGTGCCTTTCATGAGTCAAATCTGTCTACAGTGTCCTCTTTTGGGGGTCACCATCAGCTACTTAGTATTCTCTTTAATTCTGTGCACACAATTAGCCGGGCTTAGAATATACTAACTGTATCCTTTTCAGAGGGATAAGATGCACCCTCTCCAAAGGTGTGTATGACATGAAACTGCATCTGGTTCTGTAGCTCTGGAGAATGTGGAGTACCCGTTCATTGACATTACCCCCCGATCTACTCTTACCTGGAATGGTAGTACCTGTTAGGGTCCCATCTATTGGATCAAATAGATCTTTTTAAAAATCATTAGAATTAGGAATAATTGGGGCTATATAACTATGTGCAAACAAATAATTACCATTATTGAATCTGAATAATTACTTGAAACCATTTAATTTTTGACCGGGCCATTGGCTAAATAAAGACAGTGTTTGCCAATGGTCCAGGAGACCAGGCTTCTATCCCAGGTTGAGTCATACCAAAGACTCAAAAAATGGTACTTGATACCACCTTACTTAACACTCAGCATTATAAGGTTAGGATCAAGGGGAAAGTGGAGCAATACAGGGAATGGAGTAGTGCCCTCCCCTACACCTTGATGTAGTAGCTATTGAAAAGGACCCTTCGGGTCACCCTCGACTATAGTCTTATATAATTTGTATTAGATAGTAACACTTGAAACCACACGACTGTGTACAAATTATTTGTATTAGTTATGTTATCAAGTATTCGTATGAGCAAAAAAAAATTATTATAGATAAATAAAAAAATGTGCTACAGAACAATTAGATTCCCACAATACAATTTTCAAAAACTAAAATCTTGGGCTGTTTTTCCTTGATTCAAAATTGACATTGGATTAAAAGATAAAAGCATTTAATTTTAAAAATCTGTTACTTAATGTAAATGTTTAAAAAAAGAAAGTGAAAGAATATTTGTTTTTCTTGTAAAATGGCTTTTATCTTTAAGATTATCATAGCCTGTCATTCTCTTTATTGAAATTATTATTAAGATGCGAATGTTTACAAGATGCAGATTGTGTGGTAACATTGATGAAGTTTAATGAGATTAATAAACTGTATAAATGGCATTTTATTTGATTTCAAACAACTGGATGGGTTTAGCTGAAATTTGGTATTTCTGTGCTCTTTGAATTCAGGAATATGATAAATATATTTTTATCAAACTAAATTTTTAACATATATATAATAAAAAAAAATTGTTATCTATGGCATAATGAAATTGAATTACTTATTTTTTCATAATCATAATTATTTTTTTTCTATTGAATAAACTCTAATCATTGAAATTTTGATTCTCTTTATAATTGTGGAAGCAAAGAAAAAAATATATATGCACTCACACATACATACATATATCTTAAGTCTTCTATTTTAAACTGTAACTCTATTTCAGGAGTACCTTCATTATTCAAAAAAAAAATGCAAATCTATGGTATACCAAATAGTTTTGCATACATATAATTTTTTTGTAAACATTGGCATGCCTATGTATTGTTGATATAAAAGGCTGCAACCCAACATGAGTGTCCTAAAATGACCAGAAATAAGAAATACAAAGGCAAATTTTTTGCATGACATTTCCCTCTTAAATACTTGACATTTCTTCTATAGAAACTGAACAAATGTCAACAAATTTTGCTCTGAGAAAATAATGAAGATTGACAGAGAATTTTTCTTGAAGAAATTTTCTTAGCTTATTCAGAAAGGATAGGAAAAAAAATTAAAATCACTTTTGTCAATAAAAACTTATCAAGCACACATGTATAATCAAATAGGAGTAAATTTAGTGAATTGGATATTGAGGGATTATAAAATCTACCATTCTGCTTTTTATGTCAATTTTTTTTTCAATTTCTCTAGAAAGCATTGTGAAAATTAGTTCACATATATGTCTTTGGCCCTTTCTTTTGTATGATTTAAAAGTATTGATTAAAAGAAAAAAGCTAGAACTGAATTATGAATTCATATCAGTAATTCTATTTTGAATATTTTATTGGAATTATCAGGAAGTGTTCAAGTGCTGAATTTGGAAAGGATCTGATCCTGAAACTTTCATTTTTACTTTTTGTCATTTCAAATTATTCTCAAACACTCCTTCCTTTTTATTTTTGCTTTTCAGATTTTTTTTTCTACATGAAAATCAACCAAATTCTTCTAATCATATCAGAGTGTGGTTGATCAGCTATAATTGGACAAGAAAATCCAATCATGTGATCTTTCTATTTATAATTGTACCTTTTGTCTGGGTTTGGACAAAAAAAACTACCAAATTGCTAAACTAAGTCATCTTTAAGTAGATTAAGCTCTGACTCATCTAACCAATTGACTTTTTTTAGAGTAGGTTTCAGAAGCAAGAGGTTATATTACAGATGGCAAAAATATAGTCCGAATTTGGTTTTAGCATAAGGTTTCTTTCTTTCTTTCTTTCCCACCATTAATCCCTGGATAAAAAGCTTACACTTTACTGATGAAAAAGGATACTCAGTTTTTATTTTGTGAATTATAAAACTATCATCATTCACTCAGGTTTTCTGTCTCTGTCTCACACACACACACACATATATATATATATATATATAGAGAGAGAGAGAGAGAGAACAAGTAAGAGAAACACATATATCATTATGCAATATGTAGATATATTTATGTTTGTGTTCTTCAATTGTCAGTTTGTCTGTGTTAGTCATTAGAGATAAATGGCATAACATTAGATTTGAGAAAGAGATAGTAAAATCGAAAGAATGTAAGTTTTTTTTCTAACACTAGTTAGCAAGTATTAGTTAACACCTATTTTAGACTGCATTTTCAATAATGCAATGAGCAATTGCCTCTTTTAATGGCTTTAATAATTTCATTATTTTCAAAATTTTTCAGTTTTTTCTCTTAAATCTTGTGTTTTTACTGAATGTTACTATTATACTTTATATAAAAGTTTTATTGTTTAGCTCTTTGGATAAAGGTGAATTGATTAAAGGGTTAATTTTTTGTATGTTGTTTGAATTGGTTTTGATCCTATTAAGTGACCTATTTTTGCCTTTCAGATTCATGTCTCAATTCTATAAAAGTTTAGATGATTAATAAAATAAAATATCTATAAACAAGATGAAATTTTTAAAAATTTGTTTTACAGTGTTTTAATGAAATTATCTAAATTAAATTTTATATGAAAGCTTGTTAAACCATTTTAAGGAATTTTAAAATATTAGATATGTTTATGATTTTTTCTAAACTAGAACTTTTAGTTTTACTGCCATGGTGAAAAAACAAAAAGACATAAAGTAGGCTTCTCTCACTTTCTTTTTTAAAAGAGAAACTCTTAGAAAATACAGAGGGAGTTTTTATATGATCTTGAATTTTTATTATATAATTGATTTTAATGACATGTCAACCTGTCTAGGGTTATTCTATATAAGGTAATCTTTTTTTTCAACTTTATCTAAATTGTCAAAGTATATCATTTTTTGAAAATCTTCCCCCCCAAAACTTAGTTGATTGGAATTGAAATTATTTGAAAGAATAAAAAAAATGATTGATTCTAACAGTATGTCAAACTGTCTAGGGTTATTTTATGTCTAGAGGTTAGAGAATCACATTCATTGTACATTTATATTTACATTTTTTGAGCACTCCTTTCATTTGACCTATAGATTGGACCCTAACAGGTGTTAGTATTCTGGGCCAGAATGGACCTGGAAATAATGACAATGAAGGGGTACTCTCCACTACTCCGATTTCCAGAAATGGTGCATTGCCATCAGATACAGTTTAGTGTCATATTCAGGACACCCTTTTTGGGAAAGCCCAGTTAGCTGGGATTGTAGGATACATTGACTGCATCACTGTAGAGGGTTAAGACCCCCCCTCCTCCTCAACAAGTGTCCTGGATATGACCCTAAACAATCTGATGGTGAGCTTTGGGGAATGCGGATTACCTCCTCATTGCCATTGCTCCAAGGTCCACTCTGGCTTGGAATGGTAGCACCTGATAGGGTCCTAACTATTGGTCAAATTTGACAATAAATTGAGTGCAAACTAATGACATGTTAAAGAGAATTATTTGAAACAAAATTGTTTCATCATTTAACTGTGTAAATAAATTATTGATGTTTAATTGAATTGTTAATGATATATATCAATACTTGGAACTATTTAACTTTGTTGACTTACATTAACAAATTATTTCTTTCTTATCTATATGAATAAACTGGATTTTGCATTAAATAACCTACAGTGGTTGATATGTCATAAAACCAAACCTGATCATTTTGGTAGGGAGGTCTTACTCCTCTTCGGGGGATACACTCAGTGTATTCTAAGTTTTGTCACAGGACAATTTATAATATGAATCATTGTCAGTCATTAGTCAACAGAACAGATTAAAAATAAAGAATAAGTTTTGGTATCACTTGAATATTCATTTGATTCACTTTGTAAAGCCTCTCTAATTATTTTAAGATTTGAAGTAGTGTATTTTAATTTTGTTAGTAAACATAAGTTTATAAAAAACATACTGAATTCTAAATGTATTTTTTAAAATTTGTTTTGACAATTGTTTCTCTGTTTATTGAAATCTTATTGATAATTTTTTAATGAGTAGAGTGTTTGCCAATGGTCTGGGAGACTGGGGTTCAATCCCAGGTTGAGTCATACCAAAGACTCAAAAAATGGCACTTGATGCCGCCTTGCTTAGATAAGGTGAGGATCAAGGGTAAAGTGGACCAATCCAGAGAAAAGAATAGCGCCCTCCCCCACACCTTGGTGTAGTAGCTATCGAAAAGGGAGCCTTTGGGTCACCCTCGACTAAAGTCACCAACTTTACTATATCTATGTAACAGTGTTACATACAAAATAGAATATACAATGGATGCACTGGTCATAACTTTTGAAGAAATATTATTTTTCAACCAAAGTTGGATTGAAATACAGATTACCATTTTGACTCTGGTGTTGCCCGCAGTTATTTTAAGAATATAAAATATGAGTCTGGTAAATGTAGCTGGAAAAAAGAAAATTCCATTAGTGATTTAATTGCTACCCAATCATGACCAGAGAGAGAGAGAGAGATAAAAGTGAAGATAATGCTATATATAGATGATCCCAGATCAACAAATACTGCAATGAAGTGTTATCTGGAAACTATCAAGTGACCTACATTGTTTTTTGAAGAACAAGATGGAAGCTTTTCTAACAAAATGAATCTTCTCTCATGCATTTGATTCATTGTGTATTTTTCACTATAGATATACAAAGAACATAAACAAAGAATCAAGTCTCACTCTCACTGGAATGATTCATTCAGAAAAAAAGCAGATCCCAAGTGACATTAGAATTTCCACAAAGCAAATTCAGCCTATTCTTTTGGATAGAGAAAATATGATTATTATGATGATAATTTTTTTTCTTGTTTCCCCAATTGAAAAAAATCAGTTCAGTATGATTGTCCTTTGAAATTGTTAATGGGAATTAGCATTGTTGCGAGCAATATTGAATAAGTCCTGACGGCAACACCCCACAAAGCACCAACTATACGGCCACCTGCCTCCCATCATGAAAATTATCCAAGTTAGACGAACCAGACACTGCTGGAAAAGCAGAGACGAGGTCATAAGTGATGTACTCCAATGGACCCCTACATATGGCCGAGAAAAAGCAGGACGACCAACTAGAACATACATACAGCAGCTCTGTGAGGATACGGGATGTAGCCCTGAAGACCTGCCAGAGGCGATGAACGATAGGGAAAAGTGGCTAGAGAGGGTCAGGGATATCCGTGCTTGCAGCACGACATGATGATGATGCTACATATCAAGGAAAATGGAATTGGCCAGCCAAGTTATAATTCTGGATGAGGCTCTAGATGGATAGATTGATTTTAATGGCATGTCAACCAGTCTAGGATTACTTACAAATAATTTTTAAACAGATCTATTTGACTTATAGATGTGACTGGAACAGTTACTACCACTTTGGGCTAATGTAGATCTGGAAATAATGGTAATGAGGGTGTACTCTATACTCACCAGATCTCCAGAAACTGGAGCCTCTCCATCAGATGCAGTTTAGTGTCATTCCCTGGATATCTCTTTTTGGGAAGGTCTTACTCCTTTGCAGGGGATACAGCCAGTGTATTATTCTAAGCCCTACCAACATGGTGAGTGGCTGTTTGTATCTCAGTTGTGTGTATGTGTATGCAGTGTGTGTGTGTGTGTGTGTGAGTTAGAGAGAGAGAGAGAGAGAAAAATGAAGGATTGATAGAATGAAGTGGATGGGAAAATAAATAGATGAGTTTTACTATGTTGACATGTCCCTGTTGACTGGGGCTGTAGAATACACCGACTGCATCTTTGCAGACGGCTTAAACTCAAGCGTCCTGGATATGATACTAGACAATCTGACGGTGAGGCTCCAGTAATGCTGGAGCTTTGAGGAATGCAGAGTATCCCTTCAATGCCATTGCTCCTAGGTCTGCTCTGGCCCAGAGTGGTAGCACCTAATAGGATCCTATTTTTGGTTCAAATAGAACTAAACTTATGCTAAACTGAATTGTTTGAAATAGAACTGTCTTGAAATTTAAACTGTGTACTTATACTAAACTGACTTGTTTGAAATAGAACTGTTTATATGTATAAAATGGATTTGGTATTAAATAACCTTCAATGGTGGATGTGCCATAAAACCAAACCAATGTTGACGTATTCTTTTATATCCTAAAAAATGCATTAATTTTGTGTCTTTTGAAAGTATTATCGGAGCATAAGGTATTAAGAGACAGCATGACTTGACTTTTTCAGAATACTTATCTTTTGCAATTTTAAAATATTTATAATATTTGAATTTTAATAAAACACTTTAATCAATTATACAAGCATTAACAATTTGGTTACATTTGGATTTGGATTTCATTTTGTACAGCTGTGACTAAGTTTTATTTAGATATTAACTAATACTAAGCTACTGTAATTATTAAAAATAGTAATAAAATCCAAATAATGACTTTATGAAAAGAAAATCATTCACTGTTACAATAGTACTTTTTTTTGGGTACTGGTAACTGCTTCTCCTGAAAAAAAAAGTGGCTTCATTTGACTTATCTCTTCATTGCTAAAATAGTTGCCAATTAAATTATGTCCCAAAATGGATCAGGCATGGAAATATCCTGTTGTTTATTAATATCTTCTTTCTCTTTTTTTATTGAGCAGCCTTAATATTATAGAATTGATTTCTTTCTTTGTTTTATTTAATATATGGTATTCAGGTTGAAGTGGAATATCAACCATCTTGACTGGCAATGATTGCTTAGTCCTTACAAAGAAAAACAGTAATTAACTTTTGGTAAACAGGCAGGAAGCTGATGCTAATGGCATGCAAATGCCATAAGCTGTGGATTTTCTAAACAGAGAACTTAATTTCTTGTGCTTTCTTTTCTATTTCCTTTTGATCACTTCATTCTTTCTTTTTTTCTTCTTTTCTTACCTGGAGTTTATTTTTCACTCCTTGTCAGGGGCTTAGGATATTCTGTATAACTTGTCACATGTAATGCCCTTTTAGCAGAGCTTAGATTACATTGACTGTACCCCTTGCAGTGGGTTAAAAGCCCCACAAAAAAAAGATGTCCCAGGTAAGATATGTAATGCCCTATTGGCAGAGCTTAGATTACACTGACTATACCCCTTGCAGTGGGTTAAAAGCCCCACAAAAAAGCGATATCCAGGGTATGATACTAGATTTCATCCGATGATGAGGCTCCAGTTCTGGAGTACACTCTCATTTCCATTATTCCAAGGTTCACTCTGACACATAGGAGTAATATTTGTTAGAGTTTCATCTTTGGGTTAAAAAATCTTTTTAAAACTAATTGTACATGTACAATGAACTCAATTTGCTAACATTTAAGCATAAAATAATCCTTGAAAGGTTGACCTACTGTTAAAATCAATCCATTAACCAATTACCATATGTAGCTTTGATGAAGATTGCATACAATTCGTACCTGTCCAATTTTTTTTCTCTCTTTTTCTTTTTTTTTCCATGCTTAGGGTTTATTTTCTCTCAAATTAAAACCCAGCCTTTGCATGATTCTTCAAACAGAAATCATGACATAAATGGTTCTGTTTAGGATTTTAAAACCTCACTTAAAGGCTGGATATTGTTTTTTAGTAATATTAATAATGAAAATAAAAAGAGAATGTGTGTGCATAACAGTTTTTAGATAGGTCTTAAAATGTGAGTAATGTAAAGATATTTTCTATTGAAAAATAATACCTATTGATATGCTTTATATATGTTTACTTAGCTTAGTCTGGCACAAGGCTACAATAGAGGATCAATCAATCTTAATTTACAAACAATTATCTACAAAACTAGATTTATAATAGTTTCTGTTTAGTTTTGTGATTCAGTACAAAAAAGACTGAATTTTTTTTTATCAGCATCAAATAAATATTTATTTATAGCTGTATTTTTAGATCTCCGAGTAAAAATTTGAATAGCCATTTTTATCAAATTTAGGAAGATGCAAAAGCAATAAACTTTTAATACAATAAAAATATTTAATGGGAAGATGATTGAACAAATACTCAGAGATACACATGCAATGTATATATAAATAAATATCAATATATTGTGACGGCAAATTGACTAAAATCCCAAAACGGGACTTTATTTTTGCATGTGTGAAGACGGGGCAGGTTGGCACTTGATCCCTTATAGAATAAGTCCCCGTTCAGAGTTTTTTCTCAGGCATATAAGAACTGGCATATTATGTGAGGGATTAATTTAGGGCTTGACTGACCGCCGCTGGCAAGGGGTTCCAAATTTCACACTATCCACACACCCACCAGGCCGCTAAACTTCCTCCCCTAGACAACAGAAGATATGGACCTATAGGTTTTAGTTGTAATAATATTATATTATAGTAGTCGGCAACTCCGGTTTCCCATGTGATATTTTAAGGGAATTTATAGGACAATTCTATGCAAGATAACATAAGGCGAATAGAAGCTGAAAAGGAAGCATGAGGTAACAAATTCGTAGCAGAACTGCAAAGAACAACTTAGACCACGTGGTAACATAAAAATACATTAATCCTTTACTATACAAAGAGGTACACTTTCAAAGTGTCAAACATATAATAAATGGACAGTCCACGAATATAAATGTCTTTTCTTGACTTTTGTCTTTCTTCAAATTGAGAGAGAGAGAGAGAGAGTGGTATATAAAGTTTGGGTATAAAGGAGAAATGGCCCCAAAGTTACTTATCTTATTTTTCGACGGGGTTCCACTGGAGAATCTTTCTTCTTTCATGGGCTAATAGACTTTATTCTATTTTTTTACACTGGCTTGAAGGACTTGGGGTCCCTCGTGTCTCAGATATTCTTTTGTCTTCAACCCGGAATACTAGCTATGGTTCGTCTGCCCGCTACGACCCTGCCAAACAACTAACTTTCTTATTATTTACTTCCGCTGAGGGGAGGAAGTCCCCACTTCCGTTTTGGGGTCCCAGCCAATCATTTGGCTTCTCTCTTCTTCGTCTTGGTGTCCGGCGACCTGGGTAAGGTCACCAAGTACCAACATCTGGTCTCTCCTGTGTGACCTACATTCTTTCCTAACGGTCACTCTTTGACGGCTAGATACTGTTAATTCAGACACGAGGAGTAGTAATTTTATCTCCCTCCTCCCAGTGGGATATCACGTGACAATATACATACACACCAACATACATAGTATCCATAAGTAGTAAAGTTGGTGACCGTTGTCAAGGGTGACCTGAAGGCTCCCTTTTCAATAGCTACTACAACAAGGTGTAGGGGAGGACGCTACTCCTTTCCCTGGATTGCTCCACTTTACCCTTGATACGTACCTTATATTGCTGAGTGTTAAGGAGGCATCAAGTACCATTTTTAAAGTCTGTGGTATGACGTGACCTGGGATTGAACCCAGGTCTCCTGGACCTAGGCCAATTCATGTAAGTATCGATTGTACTGCTATTCTCTTAAGAGATTAAAAAGCTTCATTTATTTAGAAATCAAAGCAACTTAAATTAGTAAACTTATTTTAAAATGCAAAATTCTATACAAAATAACCATTTTGAGTTTATAAAAAATATTTAATTCAAAAAACCTCACAACTTATTGAAATTTCAAAACTATTTTGGAGAAAGAAAAACAAAAAAAAAATCTGAAAGCAGGGAAATTTCTTTGATTTAAAAAATTTTTTTTTCTAAGTTGTCAAAGTACATCATTTTTTGAAAATCTTCCTTTAAACCTTATTTGATTGGAATTGAGATTATTTGAAAGAAAAAATTCATGATCCTAAAACTGCTTTTTTCTTAAAAATCTTTCAAATGCTCATTAAAAAAAACCTCTCTTTAATAAACTTTCAGATTAGAAAAGAATTTTATTAAAAAATTAATTAATGTGATTCATTCAAATGATTATATACCAACATTTGAAAAAATTTTTTAAATGCAATATATTTCAGAAATTTGATTGATTTTAATAGCATGTCAACCTGTCTAGGGTTATTTTATGTCAAGAGGTTAGAGAATCACATTCATTGTACATTTATATGTACATTTTTTGTATACTTCTTTCTTAAGAATTTTTTTTTATTTGCACTCAGTCCTATCAGAAACATAACTTTTGAACATCTATTTGACCTATAAATTGGACCCTAACAGAGTGGACCTGGAAGTAATGACAATGAAGTACTCTCCACTACTCAGATCTCCAGAACTACTGCATTGCCATTAAATACAGTATAGTGTCATATCCAGGACATCCCTTTTTTGGGGAAGTAGTCTTACCTCTCTGCAGGTAGACAGCATGTTCGAGGTCCAGTTGATAGGGTGGATAGAAATTAAAATATATTTTATTACACTTGTTTGTAAGTGTTTCCATGATCTCTGTTTATACTATTGGACTATCATCTCAGGTGTGCAATTTTGTATCTCACTAATTCATTGATTCAGTTTGTTTTAACATGATTCATTTGAGTGAACAGACAAACAAATTTAGTGACAACAGCACATCCCCCACACAGGGATATAGACAATGATACACTTATTTTTGAGTAGAATTTTCCTTTTCAAAACTCTTGATTTAGTGTTCATTCAGATATTACTCACATAGATCAAATATTATACACTGAAAATTTCAGATCAAACTTCATCTAATAACTATAGATCAGGCTACAGATTTTTAAAAATAACATTTCCAAAATGCTGTCTGTATTGATGCTCTGTTTGCTAATGGAGTCAACTGGGCATATTACGTGAGCAACTTGCTCCAGGCATCTTATTTGCCAATGTTACTCCATGTCTATTAGTTAGATTTCATCCTGTAAGTATTCCTGTATCAGCATTTTCCCCTTCACAAATAGCCAGCCATTCCAAATATACATCTTTTCCCATATTTATGGTTTTAATTCTAATTTTTTTGGGTTGAAACAACTGTTCTTTTAACCTAATATCAACAACAAGCATATAAAAAAAAATGATCAGAAAGACTAGAAGGGAACAATTCATTCTATCCCAATTGCATATTAATCCAACAAGACCTATGCACTTTTTATACACAATCAAGAACAATATCAGTGTATAACATGGCAAACACTCTACACTTTTTAGCATTTTCTCATAGAATATTCAGCTTTGGCTCACATTAAACAATATTTTTTCAATGCTAATATTATACAGGATCTATTTGAAAATGTCGACAGGGATGATGTTTTGGTGTTCTCGAGAGAAATAAAATTATACCAAAAATTAAAAATGAAATCATGATCAATACCATACAAAGTAATTATTGAAAAAACAGTTGCAAAGGATTTTGACATATTGTTAAAATGAATTATTAAAAACAAACTCTTAAGACACTAATAGTTAGAGGGTTGGCCAATGGCCTGGGAGACCTGGGTTCAATCCCAGGTTGAGTCATATCAAAGACTCAAAAAACGCTACTTGATGCCTCCTTACTTGGCATTATGAAGTATGGATCAAGGGTAAAGTGGAGCAATCCAGGGAAAGGAGTAGAGCTCTTCTCTACACCTCGGCGTAGTAGCTAATGAAAAGGGAGCCTTTAGCTTGTCCTCAACTACGGTCACCAACTTTATTCTTTTTTACTTACAATGTACTTGATTTGCTCACCTCTAGGCATAAAATAATTTCAGATGGGTTAACATGCCATTAAAATCAGTCAATCAGAAGATAAATGATTTCATGTGAATGCTATTTGAGTTGGTCATTGTCAGAAAAACTATCTAGTATTTTGTTTAACAATTTTACAAATGATAAAAAAATCATGCTGAAATTTTAATGGATAATGGATACCTGCTTATACCCAATTGAATGAACCCTATATAGCCAGATTGGAGGCTATGTGATAAAAAAAACATTAATTAAAAAAAAAAAAACATAGATAAAAGGAAATAGTCTACTTAAAACAAAAAATAGAAAAAAGAAAACTCATTTACAACTATGGAACTGTAAATATTTTAAAATTAACTTTATCAAAACATTTATTAAATCATCATCATGATGTCGTGATGGTAGCACGGATATCCCTGACCCTCTCTCGCCACTTTTCCCTATCGTTCATCGCCTCAGGCAGGTCTTCAGGACAACATCCTGTATCCTCACATAGTTGCTGAATGTATGTTCGTGCTGGTCGTCCTGCTTTTGCACAGCCATGTGTAGGGGTCCATAAGAGTACATCACTTATGAGTTCGTCCCTGCTTCTCCAGCAGTATTTTTTTTTTTTTTTTTTTTTTTTTTACATACACATGGGAAGCAGCATGATGTACGTAAAGGTATTTGAATAAACCCATTGACGACCAAACTCAATACCTAAACAGGTCCTGGACGTGAGTTTGACGATTTAACGCTCAGGATCATTAGTTCGATCGGGGAACTACTGCTGCTCCTCTATAAGGGTGGCTTCTATAGAAGAGAATAAAACAGCCATCCAAAGATAACCATGACCCACACTCAAACCATTTATAAAATACCATGATCAAATTAAGTGTCTATGAAAATCAAGATGAAAAAAGAATCAAGATGCTTATTTCTAATGTTTTAGCTATTCACATTGTTTAGTTTTAAGAAAGAAATTTGTATTGTTATCTTGTCAGATATTCTAAATGATTATAAAACTTTTTATTGTCATTAAAATCTGATTATCACCTTTAGTTTCATTTGATGAAAATGAAAAAAAAATTGTTTTCTTTCATTATAATTGTTAAATAAACAAATAATGGGGATTTCCCATGGCATATTGATTAAAGAACTGAACTGTGACATTATTGTGAGTCACACTATTACATTCACTTTTAAACTAATGCCCTTTGGAAAAGGTATGAAATCCCTTCTCCTCCTAGCTATGAGTTAAATAGTATTGTAGCTGTTCTTCTACATGGATGGCTTTAGCATTGAATAACCCACAAAGGTTGATATGCCATTAAACAAAGAAATCAGAACCATAAACAATCAATATCCATAATAAATAAATGGTTTAATTGAAAATATATCAACAAAGTTGGATCAATAAGTTTATAGTCTGACAGCTGAATTCAGAACTAAAGTTATTATTGCATAATGTTTGATTATCATTGAATAAAATGCATTGAATATGCTGGTGACTGTGTTAAAAAGAAGTATTTGTTGTGTAAAATTAATGCTTTTTATTATTGTTAGGCTGTAGATTTCTTAATATTCTTCTGCGTTTTGCCTTACTCTATGTTCATCATTGGTTTATTTCAAACTGCTTTGTGGTATTTTGGGATCTATATAAATGTTATGAGTTGAAATCTTATTTGCGAATTTATATAGATAAATCTGAACTTTTTATGTAGGGCTGAAAGAGTAGAGGGTTCTCCTTGACAACAATTGATTGATTTGAGGTCATAAACTTCTATTTCAGTCATTCTAATATCACCACTAGTTTTTACCGATTGAAGAACTTTGATTTCTTTCATGATGTACAGATTTTTTTCTTCCTCATAGAAAACCTGAGGTTCACTGCAGGTTGACTTTTAAAAATCCCTAATGCTGTTCTTAACCTCAAACATTTATTCACCCTTCAAGAAAGGAAAATAGCCAAATTTAGTTATTCTATATGTGTGTATAGCAATGGCTGTGTCAATACTACTGTATGGATGTACCACATAGATGCTGACAAATCATATGAAGAAAAAGCTAGACAGGAATTATACAAGAATGCTGCAAGCTATTTTAAACAACTACCTGAAAGCAACATCCCACAAAACAACTGCTGTACGGCCACCTACCTCCCATCTCAAAAACCATTCAAATAAGACATACAGGACATTGCAGGAGAAGTTACGATGAACTCATAAGCAACATTCTCCAATGGACTTCTTCACACGGACATGTAAGTGTTGGCCAACCAACAAGAACTTATCTACAACCGCTCTGTACGGACATGGGATGTAGACCTGCGAGTAGCGATGGATGATAGTGACGAATGGTTAGAGAGAGTTAGGGAAATTCGTGCTAGCAACGCGACATGATAATATGTATATTTGTAATATATGTGTGAGGGGTATTAAAAAGATATTGAGACTGACACTGTATTTACCAAGATAGAAATGAACAATGAAGGAAACATTAATTTTCTTCAAAATAGCACCTTTATATGCATCATACTTATTCCAGTAAATTTTCCAATAGGTCAAGCACCAGAAACTCTGGTGGGGTGTCCTCGTCGTGTAATAGTTAAAGTGATGGACAGTGGAATCATAGTATGCGTGTTCGTATTCCAGTCACGCTATTACATTCACTTTCAGGCAAAATACCCTTGGGAAAGGTATGAACCCCCTTATCCTCCCAGCTATGGGTTAAATAGCACCACTACTGTTCTTCTAGGAGAATGGCTTTGGCATTAAATAACCTACAAAGGTTGATATGCCATTAAACAAAGAAACCAAACCAAACCAAACCAAACCAAACCAAACACTCCTCTTTTGATATGGTATGAATCTCCTTATCCTCCTAACTCCCAGCTATGGGTTAAATAGCACCACTTCTTTTATGCTACAAGGATGACTGTGGCATTATATAACCCACAAAAGTTGGTATGCCATTAAACAAAGAAACTAAACCAAACCAACATCTTTTCATATGGTGTGAAGCTGCATCATCATATTTATTTCATGTCCTCCACATCCTCGAATTTTTACTTTGAAATGAATTTTCACTTGAGGCTAGGCTGAAGAATACACCAACTGCATCTCTGCAGAGGGTTAAGACCCCCCCCACCAATGAGTATCCTGAATACGACATTAAATCATCTGATTGCGAGGCTCCAGCCTTGAAGATTTGGGCAATACAGAGTACCCCTTCATTGCCAGTGTAGGGGAGGGTGCTACTCCATTCCCTGGATTGGTCCATTTTACCTTTGATCCTTACCTTATAATGCTGAGTGCTAAGCAAGGTAGCATTAAGTATCATTTTTTGAGTCTTTGGTATGACTAGACCAAGGATTGAACTCCGATTTTATATATATATATATATATATATATTTGTGTGTTTGTGTATATATATATATATATATATATTTGTGTGTATATATATATATATATATATTTGTGTGTATATATATATATATATATATACATGTTTGTGTATGTGTATATATATATATATATATATATATATATTTTGTGTATTTGTGCGCATATATATATATTTATGTGTGTGTGGGCATCTGTGTGTATGTGTGTGTGTGTATATATATATATATATAGCCTAATCTGGCTTAGAAAAATGATTAGAGATATATAGTGAGGATGAAACTTACTAAGCACTGGTCTCTCACAAAATAGTTTCCTTACTATTACTCCATTTTGATGCTCATATGTCCCTTAATTGTTTACAATTATTCAAGTCAGCATCATATACATTTCTGTTCACAGATAAAGAGGTGAATTCAATTTTTAAAAATAAATTTGTCTTAAAGAAGCCAACTTAAAACACTCTGCATCAAGTGAATATGACATTATTTCTTAAAATTCAATCAATTCTTTATGTTCTTTTATTGAAATTTCTTTTTCATATACTTTTCTGTTCTTTATTGCTTGTTTCATTTGTTGTTCATTCTGGTCTGCTTGAAGTGCACACTTCCTGGTTGTCATGGATACCTTAGTGTCTACATAATATTGAGTATCCAGGTGCAAACAGGCCAAGTGCATGTATATATGCTGTATTTTCTTTATGTGCATGAATGAACACATGGTTTGTTTACAGTAATTAATGATAATTAAATATTCTCTGCAAAGATAATTCTGCACCCTAATTAACTGTAGCATTTTTAGAGATATGGTTGCAGAACTGAAATTACTCTCTTGGTCTTTCTTTTCTTTTTTATGTTGTCTTACACTACTCTTTCAGCTTTTGTCTCATGCTACTCTTTCAGCTTTGTCTCATGATACTCTTTCTGCTCTGTCTCATGCTACTCTTTCAGCTTTGTCTCATGCTACTCGTTCTGCTCTGTCTCATGATACTCTTTCTGCTTTGTCTCATGATACTCTTTCTGCTCTGTCTCATGCTACTCTTTCTGCTTTGTCTCACGCTACTCGTTCTGCTCTGTCTCATGATACTCTTTCTGCTCTGTCTCATGCTACTCTTTCAGCTTTTGTCTAATGATACTCTTTCTGCTTTGTCTCACGCTACCCTTTCTGCTCTGTCTCATGCTACTCTTTCAGCTTTGTCTCATGCTACTCTTTCTGCTCTGTCTCATGATACTCTTTCAGCTTTTGTCTCATGCTACTCTTTCAGCTTTGTCTCATGATACTCTTTCTGCTCTGTCTCATGCTACTCTTTCAGCTTTTGTCTAATGATACTCTTTCTGCTTTGTCTCATGCTACTCTTTCAGCTTTTGTCTAATGATACTCTTTCTGCTTTGTCTCACGCTACTCTTTCTGCTCTGTCTCATGATACTCTTTCAGCTTTTGTCTCATGATACTCTTTCTGCTTTGTCTCACGCTACTCTTTCTGCTCTGTCTCATGCTACTCTTTTAGCTTTTGTCTCATGCTACTCTTTCTGCTCTGTCTCATGATACTCTTTCAGCTTTTGTCTCATGATACTCTTTCAGCTTTTGTCTCATGATACTCTTTCTGCTCTGTCTCATGATACTCTTTCAGCTTTTGTCTCATGATACTCTTTCAGCTTTTGTCTCATGCTACTCTTTCAGCTTTTGTCTCATGATACTCTTTCTGCTCTGTCTCATGCTACTCTTTCAGCTTTTGTCTAATGATACTCTTTCTGCTTTGTCTCACGCTACTCTTTCTGCTCTGTCTCATGCTACTCTTTCAGCTTTTGTCTCATGCTACTCTTTCAGCTTTTGTCTCATGCTACTCTTTCTGCTTTGTCTCACGCTACTCTTTCTGCTCTGTCTCATGATACTCTTTCAGCTTTGTCTCATGCTACTCTTTCTGCTCTGTCTCATGATACTCTTTCAGCTTTTGTCTCATGCTACTCTTTCTGCTTTTGTCTCATGATACTCTTTCTGCTCTGTCTCATTCTACCCTTTCTGCTCCATCTCATACTATGCTTTCTGAAGGATCCCACATCAGTATTTTTTTCTGTGTTGATTTGTGTAAATCCTAGAATTTGAAATGTTTAATATCATCTCCAAATGCCAAGATCTCTTCTGTATTTCTTAACTTGCATGAATATAAAATCTAACATTTTGTATTATCTAGCAAAACAATAAAACTGGAAATATTTAGCTGCAATGTAATCATGTTGGTATTTGTAGAATGAAGGGGAGAATGAATGGGTCAATCTGTCATCATGAATTTCTTTGAGTTTGTGCATTTTAAACAAAACTACAAAGGTGGAACAATTAAGTGCATCAAGATAATTACTTTGTAAGATCTATAAATGGATTGGAAGCAAATTGTATCTGTCTATTTTACATGTGTGTCTGTTTTTTTATATATTGGGTGAGTTTGTGAGGATTAATAGATTAATAATGATTAAATAGAACAGAAAATCAATAATGAAATATGAAAATAAAAAGTAAAACATATCCCACAATTCCACTTCTTCTGAGAGTTTAATTTTAAGTTCCAAAAATAGAAACAGCCCTTTCAGTGTTTGCCAACCTACTGGACAACATGTGCATTCACAATTTCTCAAAACAAGCAGTTCATACTCGTATAACCTTTATAATGATGTCATGAACTTAATGAAAAAATCATTTCACAAGAGAAGCCCATAAATGGTGATCACTGACAAGGAATTGGATACAGCACGTATTTTCCCTTTCTGATAAATTAAGTCTTCATTGGAAAAACAACAAAATTATAACCTTCTTATACAAAGTGAACTTTCACCTACTGAACATAAAAGTAAACTAGTGTTGACATAAACCCAATAAAAAAACAAAATGAAAAGCTACAGATATACCTATCAAGTAAGTTACGATTATATTTCTTTCTACTTTATTCATTTAACCTTGCAGCATGAAACAATGATCGGCAGAGCCAATAAAAATCCAGGCATTTATGAAAACTGCTGTTATTGGTTGATTTTCCATAGTGGAGGCACAATTCTCATTGAGATATATAACCAGCTCAAAGATGAGGTTTTACCATGTGCTTTCAACATTACCACCCGAACTTGTTGTGAAATTACAAAATGTCTATTCTGATGGCAAATAAGTATAACACTCTTAAGGAGGTGGTAATTTGCCCAAATGGATGAAACCAATTTAATAAATAGCATAAAAATGATAGATAGGCCATCTGCATATCTATGTGAACTTATGGCCACTGCTGACCAAATTGGAGTCAGGGACAACTTAATATGGCATAGGTTTATTCAAGTCTTATCCCCAGCTATCACTTGCGGCCCATAATTTGTCCATAACAGAGTTTAAAGCTCTGGCTGACAAAATAATACTATTCATGAAATCTTGCCTACAGAAATCACCCATTATAGAATCTTCTTATAGGGATAATATAAGAAGGATTTCTTCATCCACTGTTATCAAAGCTAACAGTGAGGCTATTTTTTGGAGATTAAAGACCTTTGATATGTCATGGTCATATCTACTATGCTGCCAAGTTGAGAACTTGTAAGCAATGGTGTAAATGAACAAATAAATCATTGTGTTGGATAATGCCCAACTCCAGAATCTCATCTCCTAGTTAAGACAACTCAAAAACGCAGAATAACTCCTCCGAAAAGTGACCACTGCAATTTGAGGTTGTTACTAAAATTGGCTCCACTTATAAATTTTCTTATGGACATAAGACCCTCTATAACAATTTTACCACATCGAATGAATAAAAGTGAAGTTGGTGACCGTAGTTGTGAGCAACCTGAAGGCTCCCTTTTCAAAAGCTACTACCCCTGTGTAGGGCAATGTGCTACTCCTTTCTCTGGATTGCTCCACTTTACCCTTGATGTGTACCTTATAACACTAAGTGTTAAACAAGGACGTATCAAATACCATTTTTTGAGTTATGACTCAACCTGGGATTGAACCTCGGTCTCCTGGGCTATTTCTGAGCATCAACAGACCAAGATCAAAATTATTTTTAAAAAAGTGTTTTCCAAAATTGATCTATTGTACACCTATCACCAAATAGCTTAGAAGCCAGATGACATTAAAATTAAAATTGATCTATTGTACACCTATCACCAAATAGCTTAGAAGCCAGATGACATTAAAATTGATCTATTGTACACCTATCATCAAATAGCTTAGAAGCCAGATGACATTAAAATTGATCTATTGTACACCTATCACCAAATAGCTTAGAAGCCAGATGACATTAAAATTGATCTATTGTACACCTATCACCAAATAGCTTAGAAGCCAGATGACATTAAAAAAACAAAAAACAGTAGTAACAACATCTTTAGATTTGTATGAGTACTTTTACTATACTATATAACAGTCACAATTTAACTTCAGTCATTTGTCTGTACATATAATTTGTTCTCTTTGACCCATAAGTAAGACTATTTCAGATGCTACCACCCCGGGTCAGAGTGGACCGGGGAGCAATGGCAGTGAAGGGGTACTCTGCATTCCCCGAATCTCTAAGGCTGGATCCTCGCCCTCAAATTGTTTAATGTCATAAGCAGGACACTCATTGGTGGGTTTTACCCCTTCCAAAGAAATGCAGTCGGTATAATCAACATCCCCAGCTAACTAGGCTGAAAACTAAGGCTGGGTGACCCGTTTGTATCTCAAATTCCCTGAAAATTCTATGCATCTTATTATTTGGGAAAAATTCTAGTTTTTGCATATATAATTGAAAGATGTCAACCCCATACTGTTTAGTCCTGTAGGTTTGAATTGTAATGGCACAAGCCCGAAGCACTGTCACAAACAAGGGGGGCAGGGAGAACAAAATCAAGACTTTAAAGACACCTTGCTTAATAGAAAGGATATATGTATCACTCAGTAACACAGACTCAGGATGCAGCTCATTGCAATATGATTGGCATTCTTGATTCCTCAATTCTATTCTTAATTCTTGTCTCTAATACTGTGGACAAAACCACAAGGGGGAGGGTATACTTCTTCAATGCTTTCAACTTATGTGTGATCCTCTACTGTAACTGGGGGTGTCCTCGTGGTGTAATGGTTAAAGCGATGTACTGCGGAATCGTAGTACGCGAGTTCATACTCCAGTCACACTATTATGTTCACTTTCAGGCAAATACCCTTGGGAAAGGTATGAACCACCTTATCCTCCCAGCTATGGGTTAAATAGTACCACTACTGTTCTAGGAGAATAGCATTGGCATTAAATAACCTACAAAGGTTGATATGCCATTAAACAAAGAAACCAAACATAGTATACATACACATCTTAACATAGATATGCCTACCTTGATATAGATATATACATACCGACTCATCTGGCCCTGATCTTGACTATATAAATACATACTAGTGCATCTATCTGTAAAGAGAGTTACAGTTTCACACAGATGTCAGTGAGTAAATGTGGATTCTTCCAAGACAGAATTGACATTTTAGGTCACAAAATATGTTCCGAGAAAATTAACAACTTCCCAGAATCTAAGAATTTTAAATCTTTGCATCACTTCTTAGGGATGATAAACTTTTGTTGAAAGCTACTTCCTCAAGATGCAAATAAATCTGAGTTAATGAAAGTATAATCTGTTTGCAAAAATACAGCAACTAAAGGAAAATGAAATAAAGATTTTTGAAAACATCAAAAATACTCTTACCGAAATATCTGCTTATTTACATGATGGTCTAAAAGTTATTCAATACCACCTCGTAGCAGATAGTTCCAATTATCCTGTAGGTGATGCACTACATCAAATCATACATGACAATCCAGTTTTTATTGGTTTTTACTCTAGAAAAATTGACAGAGAATCAAAGAAAATATTTCACCTTCAATAGAGAATTCTTACCTACTTATAAGGAAGTACTACACTTCAAACCACAGATTGAAGGGAAAAATGTAACCTTATTTATGGATTACAAACACCAATGAAATCAGACAAACAACAAAAACAACGCTCTGTAATTACTGAATATGTTACTGATATAATCTATATCAGAAGCAAAGAAAATATTGTTGTTGATTACCTTTCAAGACCAACATATTTTGTGATCATAAATCTCTGTTATTTTCAAGCCATCGTGGAATCACAATAGAATGACAATGAAATTAGGAATTATAAAATTCAACTGAAATCATATAAATTTCAATGTTCAACAATACTGTGCAATACATCTACACCAATCCCAAGATCTTTCATTCTGGAACTCCAACATGTTTCAAACCACAATGACAAAATTGATAAAAATCACTGTCCTTTTAGTTTTGGTTTGGTTTTATGGCACATCAACAATTGTAGATTATTAATGCCAGATCCATTTTTATACACATAAACAGTTCTATTTCAAACAATTCAATTTAGCATAAATACACAGTTCAAATGCCAAAAACAGTTCTATTTCAAACAATTCAGTTTAGCATAAATATGCAGTTTAAATGTCAAAACAGTTTTATTTCAAGTAATTCAGTTTAGCATAAGTATGCATTTTAGTTCTATTTGAACCATAGATAGGACTCTCCAGGGGTATTTTACATTCCCTAAAGCTCCAGCATTACTGGAAACTCACCATCAAATTGTTTAGTGTCATATCCAGGACACTTGCTGGTGGTGGTGGGGTCTTGCCCACTCTGCAGAGAAGCAGTTGGTGTATTCTACAGCCCCAGTCCACTGGGCAATGACCTTTTAGCCTAATATGGACAAGAATATACATACTGTTAATAAAACAAAATTTCATGACATACAAAAACAAGCACCACGCTGTTTTAATTACCTTTGAGTAAATTTGAAACAGTTAACATTGACATCATTGGTCCTTTGCCACCTGCTACCATATCCAATGGTAAAAACAATCTGATGGTGAGACTGTGGAAATACTGAAACTTTGGGGAATGTGGGGTACCCCTTCATTGCCCATGTCTACTCTGGCCTAGAGTGGTAGCACCTGATAGAATTACTGATATAATCTATATCAGAAGCAAAGAAAATATTGTTGTTGATTACCTTTCAAGACCAACATATTTAGTGATCATAAATCTATGTGATTTTCAAGCCATCATGGAATCACAATAGAATGACAATAGAGTGGTAGCACCTGATAGAATCCTATCTATGGGTTAAATACGATTGTTTGACATTTCAACTGTGAAAACAAATGATTTATGATAAATCATTTATTCCGAATGCAACAAATGACTTATGCTAAGTTGAATTGTTAGAAATAGAACTGTTTGATATTTAACTGGATATAAATAAATGACTGATGTTTAATTGAATTGTTATTGATACATAGCAATACTCGGAACCATTTAACTTTGTTGACTTATGCTAAATTGAATCATTAGAAATAGAACTGCTTGATCATTTAACTGTGTGTATCTATAAAACATGTATTCCATGGTTTAGGATGCCCTTACATATTGTGGGTTTCATGGTTTAGGATGCCCTTACATATTGTGGGTTTCGTGGTTTGGGGAGCCCTTATATATCATGACAGAGGAAGCTAATTTTAAAGTTTACTGTTTTGGGAATCATCCACCATCGCAGGTTTCAACAGATTTCGAACAACAGCATAAAGTAAAGTAAATGTGGCGACCTTAGTCGAGGGTGAACAGAAGGCTCCCTTTTCAATAGCTACTACACCACAGTGTAAAGGAGGGTGCTACTGCTTTCCCTGGATTGCTCCACTTTACCCTTGATATGTATTGCTGTGTGTTATGCAAGGAGGTATCAAGTACCATTTTTAAAGTCTTTGGTATGATGTGACCTGGGATTGAACACAGGTCTCCCGGACCATTGGCGAATGCTCTACCCTCAAATTAAAAGGATCATAGAGCAACAGTATTGCATATGAAAAACAGCCATAATAATGAGAAAACAAAGCTAGTTGGACACTTTACCTAATGATCAAGGTTTTCCCCAACCTACCACAATCACTGAAACTCCATGATTACTACCAAATTCACTAAGTGAACAAGATTTAACCATTGACTATATTTAAAAGATTTCCAAGGAAATGCAAAAGTTGGCTTTAATCCTGTCAGAAAGACCATTACATTCAATTCTGAAACCCTACATACCAAAAGAATTGTCTAACTCAACACATGTCTGACTAAGAACTAACAGACTAAATAAAAGTGTTTGAAAGACATGACAAATTCTTTATAACAGAAACAGCATCAAGTATCAATCAAACTGTATCCAGTAATTGGTTAAAACCTGTAACATTTTCCCAAACACACATTAATGCCAAAAACACAAAGCAAAATCAACATACTGATAATAGTAACACCATAACGAAAATGCCCACACCAGACACAAATCAACAACAGACTATGCAAGAAGTCTCATGTTCACGCAGACATGTGCTATTTGCAAAAGAAAAAAAAAAATCATTATTTTACTAAGTACTAAAATGCATACAAAAAACTTCCTAACATTAAATACATATGTTAGCATGGATATGTACAACTCTAGCAGTTTCACTCATTGGGTGGGGATGTGATATGCAAATTAATAAATCAATAAAATTGAAAATATAAAAAAAATAATAAAATATGAAAATAAGAAATAAAACAAATAATGAAATAGAAATAAAACAAAGTAAAAAATATCCTACAATTCTGCTTCCACCAAAAGTTAAACTTTAGGCTTCAAAAGAGGAAACAGCCTCCTCTGTTTTGCCAACCCACTGGACTACATGTGCATTTATACATATCTACCAACCCCTCTGCACAGGCAGGATATGACACAAGGTCAATTTTTAAGTGGAGTTTAACAGGTTTGAGTTCAGAGTTTTCCTTCTCCTAGATTAGTTGCCTCACCAAAGCTGAAGAACCCAATCTGTCCTACTATTTACCCATAACTGGAGGGAGAATAATTGGATTCGTACCTTTCCCAAGGGTATTAGTACTATGTGAAATGCAATCAGTCTTGTCCAGGATTTGAACTTGTGTCACCGTGTCCATATCCTGTGACGATAACCAATACACCACGGGCACCTCCACATGTACATGTGCATTTATAGCCTTCTGAAGCGAATAATCCATATTTGATTGTTTATATTATAATTATTGGCTTAGCGGTTAGAGTGTTCTCCAATGGCCCTGGAGACTAGGGTTCAATCCTAGGTCGAGTGATACCAATGAATCAAGGGTAAAGTGGAGCAATCCAGGGAAAGGAGTAGCGCCCTCCCCTACACCTTGGTGTAGTAGCTATTAAAAAGGGAGCCTTCGGGTCATCCTCGACTACGGTCGCCAACTTTACTTATTCATGGGCTTAATGGAAAAACATTCTGCAAGAGAAGCCCATAAGATATTAAACCCTTTTCACTCATAATATTAATAATATTTGACTGACCTAGGTACAACTGTGTTATACATAGATATATAAAGTTTTTTTTCTTTGATTTTCCTGAAATTCTAGATTTAGATATTTTGAAGAAATGACAGTAGAAATGATGAAAAAGAATATATTGAGAGAAATTGGATCTGGTTATTGAATATTCAAGGATCACATAAAAACCTATAATTAAAAATGGAACTGATGATTTTCTATAAAAGCATTCCTTTTTATTAACACCTCTAATATGTGCAAATTAATCAAATATTGAAGCAATAAGTAATTGGAATGTGTCAGACAAATGAACAACCCAGTATTTTTTTTTTTTATCTCACAGACCATTTCCAAAAAAAAAAAAAAGGATGAAAATAAAATCGGAAAACCTGCTTTAAGATAATCTAAATTTGATTAACCAACCAAAATTGTAGTTATCTTGTTAATATTTCATACTCAGAACATTAGTGTATATTGATTGTCTACAGGTATATTTTTTTCATTGGTACTTTCATTTTCGGGCAAATACCCTTGGGAAAGGTATGAACCCCCTTATCCTCCCAGCTATGGGTTAAATAGTACCACTACTGTTCCTCTAGGAGAATGACTTTGGCATTAAATAACCTACAAAGGTTGATATGCCATTAAACAAACCAAACCAAACCATTTTTATAGGCCCATTTACTGGACCTGTTTAGTAGTTGAGAGTTGTGTACTTTTTATCAACACCCATTATTGTTATGGAGTTTTAGTAAAAGGATTTTAAATAATGATTTTATTAAGTGGGTAGGTTCTCTTCGTGGAAGATTGGTATAATGCAGTTTTCTATCACTCCTTTTGCCTTGTGCTAGACTTCCATGTTCATTCTCTCTCTCTCTAACACACAGACATGTTTGGTCTTGAGAAAGTGAATGGAAGTGAGAAATTTGCAATATGTATGATGGCTAAAAATGTGGAAGTAGAATAGAAGATTTTCAGGACTGTTTGCAAATGTCACAGTAATCTTGAGCAATTGACTTTGAAATGGGTTTCAATCAAGGATAAAATCAATAATTGTAAGGTAATGAAAGTATGAATGAATTCTTTGAGGCTAACTCTATGTAAAAACCTTCACTTTAATTGTTCTTTTAGGGAGGGAAAGAGTAATGCTATGTTGTTTTTCTAAATAAAAAAAAACAGGTTCTCTTAAGTCCAGTGAGAAAAGCACTTAGACAAAAAAAAGAAAAAAGATAACCTCCTAAGAACTTTGTATTTCATTCTTTAGTGTTCTGAGTGTGAATAGAAATGTTTTAAATGTTTTTGATCTCAGCCTTTCTTATATTTCTATCAAGATAATATAAAGAATCATCTGCTTTGCACACCCCAAAAGTCAATTAGATTTTTAAAAAATTGCAAAAACTCTTTGGTCTGTAGATAAGAAAGGCTGGTTTGGCTGTTTTATTTTCTCTAAGAGTTCCTTTTTTTCTTTTTACTGTTTATTAAGTGGAGCTATTTATAGAAGTACCTGGAAGCAACATCTCACAGTTGTACAGCCTCCTACCTCCCATCTCTAAAACTATATAATATTAGCATTGAAAAAAACATTGTTTAATGTGAGCCAAAGCTGAATATTCTATGAGAAAATGCTAAAAAGTGTAGAGTGTTTGCCATGTTATACACTGATATTGTTCTTGATTGTGTATAAAAAGTGCATAGGTCTTGTGGGATTAATATGCAATTGGGATAGAATGAATTGTTCCCTTCTAGTCTTTCTAATCATTTTTTTTATATGCTTGTTGTTGATATTAGGTTAAAAGAACAGTTGTTTCAACCCCTAAAACTATCCAAATAAGACAAACGAGACATAGCGATGATTTAGAGAAGTCCACTTTTGATGTTAATGACAATCTACAGGTAGATGCTCTGTGTTATTGCATTTTTATAGACTGATTTTTTTTTGTTTTGTTTCTGTTTTCAGTAATAAATCAGTGAAGCTTGTTAACTCATAGTTTTTTTGAAGTAGTAAAAAAACAGGCTTGTTTATAGGAGACTAATGAATGTCTCCTATAAACAAGCCTGTTTTTTTACCAGACATTGGCATGATGGTCAGTGTTCGCCAATGGCCAAGGAAACCTGGGTTCAATCCCAGGTCAACTCATACCAAAGACTCAAGAAATAGTACTTGATGCAGCCTTGCTTAACACTCAGCATTATGAGGTATGGCTCAAGAGTAAAGTGGAGCTTTCCAGGGAAAGGAGTAGTGCCCTCCCCTATGTTGTGTGGTGTAGTAGCTATTGAAAAGGAAGCCTTTGTGTCACCTTTGACTACGGTTGCCAACTTTACTTTTAATGAATGTCTGTATTTCAGACAAAAGTCTAGTTAATCACAACCAGTAGCTGAGATATCAGTTGTTGATGCTAGTTGAAAAATGATCATAAATAGTTCTTGAATTTCTGAATAAAATTCAGAGATAACACCTTCTAGTTATGTTTAGTTACAAATTTATCTATAAGAAGCAGATAATTATTAAGACATTTTTTTTTTCAACAGTGATTTTTCTTTGTTTTTAATAATATAGATGAACCTCACCATGTGCGTATTCATCAACAATATAAGACCACATTGCATACATCAAAGCTTTGATTCAAATTGATCAATGGTGCAAATTTCATGGTATGACCCTAGATCTTTATCTTTTAAAGTTGGTGGTCCATGAATCTATTCATGAGAAGTTGGCATATCAGAAAGTGTCATCTTATTGGATCCAAAAGCAACTGATTGAAAAACACAAACTCCAACACATAGTTTTATATGCTTTGTATGTTTTACAGCATCCACCACATAATCTTGATGTAAGTCCTTCAGATTATCATCTGCTTGGGGCTCCTTAAACAACATTTATCCAGGAAGAGGTTCCACATAAATGATGTTATTGCAGATGTATTAGAGTGACTTCAGTTGCTTTTTTTTTGGTGTGGTGTCTTACCTCTCTGCACAGGATATAGTCAGTGTATTTTAAGGCCCTCTGACAGAAAAAAATTATAACAATGCCTATTGCAAATTTCTTTTTAAAGAAGCAAACCTATAACTTTGTTGCTTTCAGTTGTTGAATGTTTTAGTTTTCACAAAGACAAATGAAAATTATTGCTGGTATCTATTAGTAATTTGTGAAACTGAGAAAGTTAATGTTACGTGTGATGTCTTTGAATGTGTAAACTCTTGGCTCTCAAGTTGACCACTGACCACCAGGGTAATCTGAGAAAATTATTTTCAACAAAGTCAAAATGACGAGTTGCAGCTGTCATGTGAACAGGAAAAATTGCTTTAAACATGAATAAGATGATGAATGGAGGAAGACAGAAAGAATTTTGGCAGATGACCAAAGCAGTGACCACTGATAATTTCAGCATCAATCCATCATGTTTCTTTCTTCTGGTTTGGTTTATGCTTTTTAAAAATAGAGCCAAACATCAAACATTTTTCTTTCACAGCTTTTCCAGGATGTTTTACTTGAGTTGTTACTTTTGGATAATGTCTTTTAGCAAAATATCATTCGAAAGATGAACAGGGGTGGGGAATGCCTGTGGACTGCAGCCTTAAAGTGAGTTTGAACTCGAGTTACGTTATTAGGCTCACTTTTGAACTAATACCCCCGAAAAAAAGGTATGAACCCCCTTATCTCCCCAGCTATAAGTTAAATAGTATCAATGCTGTTCTTTTATCGGGTGTCTCAATTTACATGGGACCCATGTGACTACTAATAGCTCTACTACTAATAATGTTGTGTTCTTTTTTGTTTCAAATTTGAAAATAGTATACTATAACAACTATTAATCCTTGATCACAATGCCTTGGAAAGAGAGGAAAAAATATTTTGCATCACTATTAATTTGGAAACAAAATCGTTCAAAACTGTCTCAAAATAGTTACAATCCATTAATATGATAAGGATTTATTACCGAGACAAGAAATTTAAAAAAAGATTGCATGTCCTTGAAGCTGATATTATAACAATTTTTCAAAAAAGCATTGATTTGTTGTCAAAAGATGCAATTTTTACAGAATGTGTTCCAAATGACCGCTATTGTTTCAGTAATAAATCATTATCATATAAATGGGTTGCATCTATTTTGAGACACCTTGTATAAGGATTGCTTTGGCATTAAATAACCCATGATATACCATTAAGCAAAGAAACCAAACCAAACCAAAGAAAAACTGACACTCTTTGAATTTTGTCACGTGACAGCATTTGCAGCATCAGATTGAATGATGGGATAAATATTTAGAATTCATTTATGAAGTGTCAAAAATCAAACTTGCTATATAGATGATTCTATCAGATGGATTATATGATAAATTATGTACATTATATAGTAAATGCTTATAAAGTGATTATAGTAAATATGTTTACATATAACTAGTTAATAGTGACACATGAAATTGTAAAACTGTGTAAATATAGAAATTATATACTAATACATTACCCATTATCTCTCTCTCTCTTTCTCTCTCTCTCTCTCTATATATATATATATATAGAGAGAGAGAGAGATTGCATACATATATATGCAATATCCAGTAAGCATCCGAAGATTATGAGTGTGGATTGTTTGTTTATAGAGTATATGAGAGATTTCATATAAATCTATGGGAGTGCTCAACGTATGGTTTTATATATTCCTTTTCAGGTTTATACAAGAAATCTTATGACTCCTTTTCTTTTTCGTCTAAACACTTTTGTTAAAATTCATATATATAATGTAATCCATATTTGCTGTTTTCACCCTCAGATTAAGTGTGTATGTCATCTGAAGAGACTAAGATTATATTCTTCACCAAAATAAATTTATAATGACAATTTAACCAGGGTTGAGTTTTCTTTCAGTTACATTATATATTAACTGTGAAATTTTAGTCTTGTTCTTAGAAATCCTTTGAGGAAGATTAAATTATGAAAAAAATCTTAATTAGATCACAGGCCCTGTCAGTAGGGCTTAGAATATGCTAATTGTATCCCCTATTGCAGAGTAAGATCCCACCACCAAAAGAATGTCCTGGATGTGACGCTAAACTGCATCTTAAGGCAAGACTCCAAAAATATTTGAAAACTGGTTGTTATTAAACTTGAGCAGTCTAATAACAAACATTTTTCGAATGTTTTTTTCCCAGAATGCTCATTTGTGTTATTTGAAATTCATAGGAATATAGAGAAAAATATCACCACAAACCATTTTCTGTCTCTCAATATAAAAATCATGATGGATTTTCATTTTATATCAATAGAAAGATCCGCCTAGTATCTGAGATAGTTACACATCAAAGCCATTGTCACAAGTAAAAAGGGGGGTGTCCTCGTGGTGTAATTGTTAAAGTGATGGACTGCAGAATCGTAGTACACGAGTTCGTACTCCAGTCGCGCTATTACGTTCACTTTCGGGCAAATACCCTTGGGAAAGGTATTGAACCCCCTTATCCTCCCAGCTATGGGTTAAATAGTACCACTACTGTTCTTCTAAGAGAATAGCATTGGCATTAAATAACCTACAAAGGTTGATATGCCATTAAACAAAGAAACCAAACCAAACAAGTAAAAAGCCAAGATTTCAAATACTGATTTTCAAGGCAGTTGGTGGGTGGGGTGCTCTCATTTGAAGAACTCAAGCTTGGCAGTCTTTCTCCATTTTTGCCTGGTAAATACTAGTTGTCATTATTTAATGATATTCGATTAAAAAATTATGAAGAGAAAATGATTCTATTTAATCCCGGAAATGGTCATTGACTTAGTTAAGTCTTGTTGAGAGAATTTTCTACTTTCTTACAAATTTCACTGGTTGAATTTCAAACCTAAGTAAAAGCTAGCCCTGTTGGTAGGGTTTAGAATATGCTGACTGTATCCCATGCAGAAGAGTGAAGAGGTATATTTCTGGGCTCTTGGCCGAATGCCATGAAGCAGAAGGTAAACCCTTATGAAGGGGCTTCATATCCTATGACTTGAGAACTGATAACTCCTCAAGTGGGGAAGAAACATAAGTATGACTCATTGTTTATATTTGTAGTAACATGTATTAAATATAGTATATGTGCATTTTTGTGTCTTATTTTAAGATGTAATATTATTAATTGTTAGAATGTGTCTTTGTCAGACGGCTTCAACAAATTGATAATAAGATATGAAGCCCCTTCATAGGGGTTTACCTTCTGCCTCATGACATTTGGGCAAGAGCCCAGAAACATACGTCTTTACTGCTCAGGAGACTTGTAAAAAAGGTTAACTGTTTCGTCTCCCCTAGAGGAGGTTATCCCTGACTTTTTTGTGTCTCCTAACCCAGAAGAGTTCCCATTTAGGAACCTTATCAGAGTAAGACTACAAAAAAAACTGATTTGTCCTTGGTATGACACTAAACTGCCTCTGACGGTGAGTCTCTAGTTCTGGGAAGTGTAGAGTACCCCTTCATTGTCATTACTCTCATGTCCACTCTAATCCAGAGTGATAGTACCTTTTAGAGTCCTTTCTATGAGTCAAATAGATCTGTTTAAAAGTTATGTGTATTTGATAATACCATGTTCAAAAAAAAAAGTGTACATACAAAAAATGTGAATATGAGTTAAAATCAGTCACTAAGAAAAAGCTAACTGGTAAGGCAAACAGGCACTCTCCACTTAAAAGATTGGTAGTATAACACAATTTCTCTACCTCAACTTAATTTTATATGTTACACTAAAGTTTGTGGATTTCCAACTATATATGCAACCAAATATAGTACAGACTTTTGTCCTTGTAAACAGAGTCCTAGCTCATATGGTAACTATTTTAAAAGAGACACTGGAAACTAGATGTTTCATGATCGACTTTTGGGTGTTTATATATAATGCACAAGAGCAAAATGTTGATATTGAAAAGGTCATCATCATGTCGTGCCACTAGCACAGATATCCCTGACTCTCTCTCGCCACTTCTCCCTATCATTCATCGCCTCTGGCAGGTCTTCAGGGCTACATCCCGTATCCTCACATAGCTGCTGTATGTATGTTTGAGCTGGTCGTGCTCCTTTTGCTTGGCCATATGCGGGGGTCTATAGGAGTACATCACTTATGAGCTCGTGTTTGCTTCTCCAGCAGTATCCTGTATGTCTGGTTCATCTAGCTGGGATAGTTTTCGTGATGGGAGGCAGGTGGCCGTATAGTTGGTGCTTTGTGGGGTGTTGCTGCCAGGACTTGTTCAATATTGCTTGCAACATTCTTGCGTAATTGCCGTAAGGTAAGATAGCTTAATACCTAAAGTAGAGTTATAGAAAATACAAGTAATCACTTAGAATAGTATAATTATTCAAGTTCCATATAGAAAGAAAGCTTTAGGGTTTGAATTTTACTTTTAGTATAAAACTCAAGCAAGTGATTATATTTTTCTTACTATATATATATATATATATATATATATATATATATGCTAACTAAATGGCTGGAGAAGAAGCTAGACGGTAATTACACAAGAATGCTGCGAGCAATATTGAACAAGTCCTGGTAGCAACACCCCACAAGGCACCAACTATACGGCCACCTGCCTCCCACCACGAAAACTATCCTAATTAGATACGCAGGACACTCCTGGAGAAGCAGGGACAAGCTCATAAGTGATGTACTCCTATGGACCCCCAAATATGGCCGGGCAAAAGCAGGACGACCAGCTCGAACATACATACAGCAGCTATGTGAGGATACGGGATGTAGCTCTGAAGACCTGCCAGAGGTGATGAATGATAGGGAGAAGTGGCGAGAGAGGGTCAGGGATATCCGTGCTTGCAGCACGACATGATGATGATGATATATGAGAGGCAGATGTATAAGTATATAGTTTTTCTTTCTAAATCAAAAAGGGTTTTGTCCTCTTTAATGGTAATACAGGAGGTTTTCTGTAAAGGTTTTGATTACAAACAGTTAATAGTTGAATTATGCATTATTTTAATAAATTCTGTTGTTTAAAAGATCCCAGTCAGCTGGGGCTGTAGAATACACCAACTGCATCTCTGCAGAGGAGTAATACTCCCCCCAACGTGTGTCCTAGATATGACATTAAACGATCTGATAGTGAAGCTCCAGTTGGGGAATGTGGAGTACCCCTTCATTTTCATTGCTCCCAGGTCCACTTTAACCAGGAGTAGTAGTACCTAATAGGTTCCTATCTATGGATCAAATAGAACCGTTTGATCATTTAACCGGGTGCTTAAAAGAGCTCAGGCGCATTTAAAAATGTTATCAACAGAATATGTTTAGAAACCATATATTCAATATATATGTATAAAGAAGATTTGGCATTAGATAACCATTAGATGGTTGATATGCCATAAAACCAAACCAAGCCATATATTTAATATATGTATAAAGAGGGTTTGGCATTAAATAACCTACAATGGTTGATATGCCATAAAATCCAACCAAACCGAACCTGTTATTAAAAAAAAATATATTCGTAAAAGAAATAGCAATATGATTATTTCCGCATTGATAGCTTTGATTTTCTTTTGTGATTTCATATGATTTTTCTCTGAGACAATTATCACTACTTATACAACTGAAATTATCTATAAATATGTCAATATTTACAAACACATGCAGCTATAACTCAGTGGTAGAGTAAAGAGATGGAGACTAAAAAGGCTGAAAATCTTACTACTGTTTGCTTATTTAATTAAAGAGAAAGAAAATTCAATAATTTCAAACATGAACCAGAACCCTTTTCTCTTTGCGTAGTCTGTGGCCACCTGTAAGACTCGCTAAGATTTGTAGGCTCCTCCTGTGTATCCCATCAAATCTATAGGTACATGTAACATCCCTGCTCAGACCCATAAGATGGTTGTTATATCTTCACTGATTATTGTTGTTTTCTTTAGTTTTACGATTAATAGAGTTCTTTTTATACATTTGCTTTAGACTATTAAAAAAATCTTGGTTAACTCTTATACAATCTTCAGTATTTATATAATAATTTATTTGCTTGAGTTTATCAATATCACACCTTTCTCTTGAGTTCAAAATAGTTGTTTTTGAAATCTCAATCATTAACAAACATTTTTACCTCTTAAGAAATCAACAGAACACTGGAATTTAACTTAATTCCTTCCAGAAAATGTCATGTTTCTTATTCCCCCACACCAACACACTCACATGCACACTTCAAAATATTCAAAATAAAATGGATGATGTTATTTTATTAACATTTTTTGAAGTCATAAACATTTGTAAGAGAACAAAAACAAAACAAAATAAGACTAAAATTCGTTGGGAAAAAAAAGTCTGTGAAATAAATCTTACAGTCTTATCTATTTTTTGAATTTTTTTTTTTATAGATTCTGGCAAGTTATATTATTTTGAATGGAAACGGAAGGAACTGTGTAAAGCTAATCGTGATAGTCATGTGTCTGCTATACTGAAGTTCATGGTTTTGACAAATCAATATTTTCGGCATCTCCGTGTCATTTTTATTAGATTTTTTGTTTATTTGTTTGTTTATTCTGTTCTTGAAATGTATATTGTGAAATTTTTAACCTATCAAAAAACAAAAACAAAAACTTTTTTTTTCCATTTTCTAATTTTCATATATTGACAGGAAAATGTTTACTTAAGAAACCCCTGCTATGAATGATAATAAAGAAAAAAAAAATTAGTTAGAAACAATTCTCAATTTTCTTGTGAAAAGAATGGAAGCAGATATTTTTGTTTACAGTTATTGTTTGAAATGAAATTATTAAAAGAACTACAAAATAATGTAGAATTATTGTCTGCTTAGGATATCTGGAAACGGTGTTAATTCCTTAACTTGCTTGTTCTGGTTTGAGCCTTGTAGATGTCACCTAAAATGAATACTTTTACAGTCTGTATTTATTATAATTAAGTACATTTATTTCCTTGTAAAATAATTGATAACCCAATTGTTATTGCTGCTGTCAGTTTTGATTATGAATATGGTATCTTTTTAAATTTTATTTTTATCATTTTTATTATGGCTACCTAATATATATTTTTTGCTTTATTAATTCAATGTTGAGAATACTTTTCTAAGAATCTTTCATGTTCCAAATTCCAAGTTCCATGCAAATTGTTCAGAATACCTGTTTTTTGTTTGTTTTTCTTCTTTTTTTTTTAAATGTATTTTTTGTTTGTGCCCTGTGCCAAAATCCAATGTTGGGAAATCCAAAACCTGTTCTGCATTCTTAGAGATGGCTCCAGGGTAAACAGGTGGATGGATGGTAGAATTGGCGGAGGAGGAGGCGGAGGTGATAGAGAAAGAGTTGAAGATTACTTTAGTCCATTCATTGATTCTTTGTGCACATAGTAAAACGTAATTCTATTATTACTCTTCCAAGTTGTCACAGAATTTTAGGCTGCATTTTTCTGAGAACCACTTCCTGTTACAGAGCAGGGAAACCAGAACTACCCCCGCACTCCCAAAAGCAAAACAAAATATGCTAATCTTTTCCAAATATTTTATAGATAGACTGAAATAGCTAGCTATGAACAGAATGAGATAGATAGATAGATAGATAGATAGACTAGATTTGGATGCAGATAGATGTGAACGGAAAATGATAATAAGTATAATCTATTCTAACAAAGAAACTTTTAAAAATATAAGTATTTTGTGGTTGTTTATTTTATTCATTTACATACCATTTATCCACCTGAGTAATAAAAACTTAATTGGAAGAAATTATCAGAAAAAGTTTCCAAGAAATGAGATGGGTTGATTAATGAAATGAAAATCTTATAAGTCTAGTTTACAACCGGAATATGAATGAGAGAAATGTAGTTTTCTTTGCAGAGACTTTGGCAGATGTAGGCTTCATCTCTTTTTTTTTTCCCTATTTTTTTTTTTTTTTTTGCTTTCTTTTTCTTTTTCTAATAGGAAAAATGCTGTATGTTAACTCATGTATAACATTTGAAGTGAATTATCTTTTCTCTTTTGAATACATTGAATTGAATTTCAAAAGGAAATATGTGGAAATAGAAATTAAAATCTTCAAATTTGATTACTTTAACGAAATTATTTTTTTAAGAAAAACTTAAAACATGAAATGAAGCCAACTTTTTCTGTGGCTTTTTTTCTAATTCAAACCACAAAGATAAAACTACTGAATGAATAAATAGGCAAAAAAAGATAAACTTGTACATATAAAAACATTTGTTGAAAAAGATTACACACTGGGGAGATGGAGAGAGCTACTTTTTTTTTTTTTACACCTGGTTACATACAATGTTCAGTTTATTCTCCATGAGGTCATTTATATGTTTATTTTTCTTATCTTTTTTTTTTTGTGGGTTGATATTTCGTGTCACAATATCAACATAACGTGAAATGATACTTGAGAAGCAAATAAAGAATGAAAGATTAGAATGGATAAGCAGATTGCATGAGGGAAAAAAGAACAAAAAACAATCCCAAAGTGTGAAGAGAGATACACGCTGTTCTGTTATAAGAAGACTATATATATATATATATATATAGTGCGCGCGTGTGTGTGTGTGTGTGTGTGTAATTTGTGTGGCTGTATATAAATCATGTAGATATACAGTTTTTAAAAACAAACATTTCCTACCTGTCCCAGTGCTGAGGGTGAGGGTATTGCCGTGTTTCCTTTGTGCTTGACCGACAGTGTACCTCCCCACCCACGACACAGACTGAAGATGATGACAAGAAGTAGTACAACAACAACAACACCAACGTGGTTGTTGTTGTTGTTGTTGTCTGTTGAGGTGGTTGTGGTGATGAGGTCGATCGTCTTAATACCGGCAACAACAATGGTGATGATGCTGATCGAAACACTGACGCCAGGAAGAAGAAGAATATTAATAATAATAATAATAATAATGATGGTGATGGTGATAGTGACGGTAATGACGTTGGTGAAGTCAGTAGATGCAACATCAGAATTGGTTTTTATTGTTGTATTTTATCTATATATTCAGATAGCTAAATAAATAGATTAATGTGTGTGTGTGTGTGTGTGTGTTTGTGTGTATGTTTGTGTGTGTGTATGTGTGTGTGTGTGTCCCTCGTTGGACTGTGCCGTTTCTAAACTACTCATCCGTGCTTCCTTCATCCATTGTAGCACACCTCCACCACGGACACTCCCGCCGCCGCCGTCGCCTCCTCCTCTCTCGTGTCTCTCTTCCTCTCTCTCTCTCTCTCTCTCTCTCTTTCTCCTCCACCTCTTATTGCTGCTTTTGCAGCAGCAGCAGCAGCAGCAACCCACCGGTTCCACGAGCAAATGGCACCAACCACACCAATCTTCAACTGTTCGACGTAGGTTGCTTCTTTGCTTTTCAATCTCCATCATCACTGCCAACAACAACGGCGAAAAAAGGGGGGAGGAGGAGGAGGAGGAGGAAGCTGAAGCAAGAGTTCATTACTATTCATTTCTTTCTTTCTTTCTTTCTTTTCAGCTTTTTGTCATTATTCCATTTGTTCTTTCTTCAACTCATAGCATTTTTCTTTACCTTCTCTGACTCTCTCTCTCTCTCTCTCTCTCTCTCTCTCTCTCTCTCTCCTCCCCTCTCCTAATTTTTGTTTTTTCTGGGTTTTTTTTTTAAAGATTTTCTTCTTGCGCTTTTAAAAAATTTTCTTTATATCTTTTCCATTGTTCATATCACTTTTCTTTTTCTCTTTCTTTCATCAAGTAAATCCAGTCACCAGTCACATCACCAAGCACACCTGATTTTTCCCCATCATTTCTGTTGGTCAGTTTCTCGCTTAGACAAGGCAGTACTCCAGACAAGAAGAAACATCGTGTTTATTAAAGAGAGAGAGGGGAGGGGGAGATTTAAAAAAAAAAAGAAAAAAAAGGAATAAAAAAAGGGGAAAGAAAAAGTTCTCTCCTTGGTGTTTGAATGAGAAAGAAAGAAAAGAAAAGAAACAAAGCGATGAAATAAAACCAGTTCGGTTCTTAATTTTATTTTATTCTATTTTTCAAGTGAAAAAAAGGCACAAAAACCCAAGGAAAAAGAAAACGATCGTTTTTAGAAAAAAAAACAACAACAAAAAAAACAAAAACAAAACAAAACATGAGTATGTGAAAAGAAAAGACATCGATAATTGTCCAACTCCATTGAATGAAGTGAATATATTGTATTGCTTTTTTTCTTCAAGTGAATATCAATTTTCTACTACGGTCAACAGGGATTGAGTCTTTTATTTATTTATTTATTTATTTATTTACTTATTTACGCCTCCTTCATACTTGTTCGAGCGGAGGAAAGATTTTCGCATGTGTTTTGTTTGTTAATGAATGTAAAAATATAAAAGTAAACACACATACATACATACATACACATTGAAGTTAACTTTTTTTGAGTTTCAACACCCTCATAAAAAGAGGTGTGTAACAGCATAGGTTTGACATGTATATCAAACGCACACTTATTGTCATGATTCGGGATAGACCAAAAACCAAAAAAGTGCGCGCGTGTGCATTTTCAATGTATCTGTGATGCGCTCATCTATTTCCTCCCCACACCCTTGTTACCGGTAGGTGTAAAAAAAAAAAAAAGAAAAAAGGGTAATATTTGGATGTTTGTTTACTCAGACGTGTGTACGTACGTATTGATTGATTGATATTCATTGATTGAGATTGATAAAAAAAATCATCAGGCGAGATTTGCTTATAGTTGATGATTTCAAAATGTTTTTAATAAACGCTATAAATCAAGTACGAATTAAGAATATATGTGTATTCTGGGAAAAGAAAATTTCCGCCAAAACAAAATTTTATCTTATTTTTATTCCCCATTGCCTATTAGCAAAATAAGGAAATAACCCCATTTCTAGATACTTTGAGAACCAAAGTTTATACAATAACCACTTCCTCAGATTGTGCATATCTGCTATCCATTTATTATTCATTTTTTCCTGTAAATTTCTGTGTTATTGAATTTGTCCCTCCCCTTTTTTTTTGGTATTCATTATATTGTAGATATGGAGCTACAGAAATATATATATATATATATATATATATATATATATATATATGGTCAGTTCTCAAAAATGTACCACTATTATTTGTCTAACCTCTATAAAAGTATGTGTGTGATGATAATAAACTTATTTATAAATGTATGGGTGCATATATCCCTTTGTGTTGCTTGAAGACACAAGAAAACTTACAGAAAACCACATCTAATGTTAAGAGAATGTTTTATTTATTGAAAATTTGGCTCTTTTTTATAAAATTAAGTTTTTTTAATGGAATTTTATAAATGTTTATATTCTCTGTGCTTATTCACACTGGCATATGCAGTAATTTTTAAATCTTATCAAATGTATGTGAATATAAAACTACATTAAAGAGATTTAACTAATATATATATATATATATATATATATATATATATATATATATAACTAAAGCATAAACAAGCCTCCATCCCTCCAAAAAGAGTTATATCAGCTCATTGAGACCCACTAATGAAAATGATATTGCCTTATTTTGACAAGATCAGGTGGGTTGAGGCAATGGGTTAAAGGTCTAAACTAAAATTTTCACCTCAGAATTTTAACTATTGACTTACCTGCCAGCATAGAAAGTATCTATAGATGTGCACTGCTTACACACACGTGCACAATGATGTCAAGATGAGGCACTTTAATCTATTGTTCAAATTACTGCTACCGATTTAGAGAAATTTGTGAATTTTGCACCGGAATTTCTAATGTGCAATGTGAAAATAGTAAAATATCAACTTTTCTTTGTGAATATAAATTTCCAAATGTATTTATCTGTTATGAATTAGAAGGAAAAACTAAGAGAGTTTAAATCAGTGTCTTAAGTTCTTCATACATCAAAATGAGGTATAGAGTTAATTTTTAGCTGATGGAGTCTCAGAAATTTTCCAGTATTCATCTATCAAAATTAGTTCAGCTCTAATTCCCATTTCTCCGCTATCTATCAACATGTATAACTTTATATCTTAAATAGTTTTGATAATTACTTAAAGAAATAAACATGTAACTCTCTCTCTCTCTGTTCTCTCCCTCTCATAAGAGTAACGGTAACTTCATAAAAATATAGTTCTAAGTAATAAATAAATAAAACTTGTACATTAACTGGGAATTGATCTTTTACAAAGATTTTTTTCAGACATACCCTCAGATTATATATATATAAAGTTGGTGACCATAGTCAAAGGCGACCCAAAGGCTTCCTTTTCAATAGCTACTACAGCAAGTTGTAGAGAACGGTGCTACTCCTTTCTCTGGATTGCTCCACTTTACCTTTGATATATATCATATAATGCTGAGTATTAAGCAAGGAGGTATCAAGTATCATTTTTTTTTTTAGTTTTTGATATGACTTGACCTGGGATTGAAACCTCGATCTTTGGAAGTTATTCCTAGATCCCGAGTGGTTAATACTGATTCTGACCTTCATTTACTAGCTTTATTTTGAGGTTCAGATTTTGATCAAGAATACTTTGTATTTAGAGTTTTCAGACTATTATCTTCATCTTTATTGTTAGTCCGAATACACTAAATAATAAAAATTATCACGCTTCATCTTAGAAACTAAGTAAAAATACTACTTATCTAAGTAGTATTTTGTATGTATTTACTCAACCCCTCTGCTAGGAGCAGGATGTGATATGAGGTCAATTTTTAAGTGGACTAAACCTAGTTTTAATTCAAATTTTTTATTTCTTAGACTGATTGCCTCATCTAGACTAAAGAACTCAGTCTATCATACTATTTATCCATAGGTGTTGGGTGGGTGGGGGGAACCTGTAGAAAAGAAAGTCAGAAGATTTTGTTATGTCAGTATTCTGAGTTGAGAGGGTTTTCTTAAAACTTTGTGGATATACAATACATACATATATATTTATTTTTATATAAATGTTTATTACACTGTGTTGGTCAAATTCTCTTCTTGGTTTTATTTCTTAATAGCTTATATTGTAAAAAAGTAAAGTTGGCAACCATAGTCAAGTGCGACCATAAGGCTCTATTTTCAATAGCTACTACACCAAGGTGTAGGGGAGGGAGCTACTCCTTTCCCTGGATTGCTCCACTTTACCCTGGATATACAATACATACATATATATTTATTTTTTTATTTATTTTTATATAAATGTTTATTACACTGTGTTGGTCAAATTCTCTTCTTGGTGTTATTTCTTAATACGCACCTTATATTGGTGTTATTTCTTAATACGTACCTTATATTGCTGAGTGTTAAGCAAGGAGGTATCAAGTACCATTTTTAAAGTCTTTGGTATGACGCAACCTGGGATTGAATCCAGGTCTCCCGGACCATTGGCGAACACTCTACCCATGAGAAAAACCAGCAAATTAGTACATTTTCATTACACAAGGTCTAAATCAAAATGTACATACATTTATGCTAAAGTCATGCAAAATAAAAACAAAAGTATTTCGAATTATGATGTTTTTTGCGATTTGTGACTAATATAAATCACTTTCATATAACAGCCTCCAAATATAGTCTGCTATTGTAGTTTTGTTATATGCTTCTTTATAACAGCATCCAAAATTCCCTTTGTCTTGGTGGAAGTACTTTCTTTGCTCCTCTGAATCTGTGACCATGTATTTGAATTCATCAAGATAAGCATCAAGGATATGGATTTTCAAGGACATATTGTATAATCTAAATGAAATATTCTGATAAATTAGTAAATTTGAAAAGGTCACAAAAGCAAATTTTAAAGAGAAAAACTGATCTTTTCATTTGATTTAGGTATAAACAATTGGGAAATAATACTTTCTACCCAAGAATAAGAAAAAAGTGTTCAGAAAATTGAATTGCTTCTCAATATTCAAAATGTCAATGACTCATAAGTTATAGATAATATGTATCATTTTATATTTGTAATAAGAATCTTTTACTTTACTTCAATACATATTGCATGAATTTTTATGTCTGAATATGTATATATATCACTGTATTTTTTGGTGGGTACTTGGTGAAGACATTGGCATGATGGTTTGAGTGTTTGCCCATGGCCCGGGTGACTGGGGTTCAATCCCAGGTCAAGTCATACCAAAAACTCAAAAAATGGTACTTGATGCCTCCTTGCTTAAAACTCAGCAATATAAGGTAGGAATCAAGGATAAAGTGGAGCAATCCAGGAAATGGAATAGCACCCTCACCTACACTATGGTGTAGTAAGTTGGTGACTGTAGTCGAGGGCAACCAGAAGGCTTCCTTTTCAATAGCTACTACACACAGATGTAGGGAAGGGCGCTATTACTTTCCCTTGATTGCTCCACTTTACCCTTGATACATACCTTATATTGCTGAGTGTTAAGCAAGGAGGTATCAAGTACCATTTTTAAAGTCTTTGGTATGATGCTACCTGGGATTGAACCCAGGTCTTCCAGACCATTGGCGAACACTCTACCCACTAGTCCAGGGAGCCTTTGGGTCACCCTCGACTTAGGTCGCCAACTTTACTTTTACTTGGTGAAGATCAAACTCTTAAAATCAACAATTGTTCGGGAAACTTGCTTACTGACTAATTGGTTATCCACTTTTGTCTCTCTAATTGTATTGCAATATCTATTAGTATACGTAATAAATAGTGTGACTTTTCTTCTTGCTATTCTATTTGTCTATCAGTAACTTTTGCCTTGGAACAAAATGTAATTCCCAGTACTTCTAATTGAGTTCAAAGTGTAGTATCTGCATCCATGAAATTCTTATCAAATATATTATAAACATGAAATTTTAAAAAATCATAATAATTATGTATAGGTTGTTAGGCCACAAACAGAGCAGAACACCACGATTATAGTATAGGTATATATTTACAAGAACAAAGGATGGCAAGCTAGCTTGCATAACCGTGTGGGCAAGGGCAGCTTCCAGATTTAGACTGACTTTGTATTGCTGTGTTTTCCAGTATTATGGAGAATGGTTGAGTCCATTAGTAGGTGATTCCACCACAACTATAGGTTTATATATAAGTTTTTTTCATTTTGCATTTAAATTTTATGAAGTATTAAACTTTATTTGATAAACTGGACACTGGTATGATGGTTAGAGTGTTTGCCAATGGCCCAGGGGACCTGGGTTCAATCCCAGGTCGAGTCATACCAAAGACTCAAAAAATGATACTTGATGCCGCCTTGCTTAACACTCAGCATTATAAGCTAGGTATCAAGGGTAAAGTAGAGCAATCCAGGGAAAAGAGTAGCTTCCTCCCCTACACCTTGGTGTAGTAGCTATCGAAAAGGGAGCCTTCAGGTCACCCTTGACTAAAGTCACCAACTTTACTTACTTAAACTTTATACCTTTTCAATAATTCAATAATATCAGTTTTCATCCCCATATTTTATATCTTATAGTTTTTAAAATAATTGTAGGATTTCCATGGGTGCAGATACAACATTCAGATCCTTTGCAGAACTGTTGATCCATATATCAATAATCTCATTATTTTTGACAAAAACCATTCTAATTAGTGTGTATATTTATTTTCATTGTTTGGAAAGATAAACAGGTTGATTAGAAGAGGGTTTCTACTTAAAACAAACAAACAAAAAAATCAACAACTACTGCTTCCCTACCCTCCCCTGATGATAAAACCCAGTTGTCAGTCAGTCAGTTGTTCATTTATTTGGATATGTATGACTCTTTATTCTTAGAAAAGATCATATAGTTTATTTTTTTATTGTACTAGTGTCAGGATGGATGAAATTTAGGAAAGATAAAACTAATTCATCCCATGATGGATTGTATTCATGTGATTTTCCATTTATGAGTAAGTATATATATATATATATATATATAATGTGATGGTGTGCAGAAAAGTTCATAGGCTATTATATTTGCTATTGATAATTTTTTTTGAGCAATAGAATCCAGCCACTGCAACACTGATAGAAGAAGTGTGTGGACTGCAAGGGAGACTATGTTGAAAAATAAACCTCATTTGGTCATATTCCCTGTGAGTATCAGCCTATGAACTTTCCAACCAACATTCACATATATGTATATAAAACCTGACTTTAGTATAATATATATACACACACGCACATATATATATATATATATATATATATATTAAAAGTATTTTCTAATTTACTTGAAGCATTGCAGAAATTATTTTATTTTATAGTTTTGAATTAATCTAAAGGGCTATTGCAATGTGAAATAATAATTATTTATTATCATAATCATTATTTTGCATTGCAATAGCCTTCTAAATTAATTCAGTACTATAAAATATATATTAGTTTTTATATATATTTAAGAGCATTGATGCTTATCTGCAACCACTGTTTTCATGCCATTTTTATATGACAAGCTTTCTCTGCCTGATGATTGTCATATAAAGATGGCATGAAACCAGTGGTCGCAGATAAGCATCCATGCTATTAAATATATATATATATATATATATATATATTTATCTATTATATATAATAGCTCTTTCACAGATATTGAGCACTCTCCAAATTCATACCACATTTGATCTGCCACAAACCCACCAAGTGAGATAGTGTTAACCATACACTGTTGTAATATATATATATATATAAAATACTAAAGTCTTGTTATGTACAAAGAGGTATGTGTATATTCTATAAATATAACTCTAAAAATTGATTTCCCTCATTCTGTCAAAAAACTTTTTAAAATCATAATTTCCTTTAAATTATATGTAAAAGTTGATTTGGTTTGTTCAAAAAAATAATGCAGAAACTCTTAAAAGTTTTATCCTGTATTTAAAAATCAGACTAAAACATTAGTAAGTAATTCGACAAATTGACCTTCAGTTAATAATATAATTTTGATTTGGGCATTATTTTCAGTCTTTTAAAATACATGCACTAAAAGTAAAGTTGTAAAAAATAAATGAAATTTTATAAGAGGCTTATATATATATAAGATTCTGTAATACGCACAGATTTTAAAAAGTGCTTTTTAAAATAAATAAGATATTTTAAAATCTAAAAGGGAACCTTTCCTTTCAGTCACGTTTCTTCAGAGAATGAAAACAGTGACAGATAAGTATATATATATGTAAAAAAATATTTAGGAAGGAAAAAAATGAAATTTTATAAGAATATAATATATACATATTAACCTCTTACAAAATTTCATTTAATCAAAAATGAAGTTCTATAAAAGCCTAATATATATATGTAACCTCTTATAAAATTTCATTTTTTCTTTATTCCTAAATATATTTTTTCTTTTAAAATATCTTCACAATTCCTTTGTTTTTTGCATCCATAAAATCCAAAATTTTATCAATATGGTGACACTGGGTCATGTTGATTGACCCAAATTAAAGATGACCCAACTAACCAGGCCTAATTTTTTTTTATTTTCTTAGGCACAAACCTTCCAAATGACTTGTTCTATTTGAAAGAAAAAAAAATTTTTCTATTCACAATATTCCCTACAAGGAGATTGCCATTTTTTTTTTTTTGCTGCATGACATATGGATAGTTTCTTTCTTCTCTTTTCCATGCAGCCTTTCTGTTGCATTTAAGTTTTGATCATGTGATGCAGTCAGAATGACGACTGTGTTCTGGTCATATGCTGAAACACAGAAAATTTTCAGTGGAGCTTGCCTACATGTGCATTTTGGAAATTTCAACTTACTACACACTTGACTCTTTAATAACATACAAATTAAACTGATTTAGATTTGATTATTTAAATCCTTTATTACCATGCATAAAGGTTTCAGTCTTATTGTATTCTAATCAATTTTATATATATATATATATATATTTCTTTATGCATCATGGTTGATTTAAAACTACTTGTGTATGTTAAGAAAAATGTTTCATATGTTATTTGAAAGCATACTTTATCAACATAGCTGATTGGAGAGAGAGAGAGTGTGTGTGTGTGTGTGTGTGTTTTAGTTTTCAATATAACTTCATTTAAAACCTTTCCTAAAAGCCAGCCTGTTCTGAGATATTTTTATCAAGACAAATATATTAAGATGATGTTATTCAAATCAAATATTAATCTCTGTAGATTTTAATGAATTTTTGTTCATTAATTTAAAACTCCTTGTAAGTGACAACACATTTTTATAAAAGCATAGTTGTGTGATAAAGAGTGTGGAAGAGGATTTATTCTATTAATGAAATACATTAAGCTGTATAAAAATTTATTTTATGTTTGTGTGAGTAAGTTAATTCCTTTATAGATTTAGCTGAACATAACCAAGTGTGATATAAGACCAAACTAGGAGCTCTTTGTCATCCTTAAAGGCTTCCCACTAAGCCAAAAAGCATATCATTCTATGTCCTTCATGCTCTCTGTTTTTCTTGCTAGTGCCCATCTTTTTTCTGATTATTATTTGATAGGTAGCACTAGGTTACATGGTATTAGTTGCAAAATTTCAAACATCACTGTACACTTCTCTATCAACTATCATAACATGCTAATGATAGGAACATTGTCAAGACTGGTGATAATTCTCAAGTTATCAGGGAGAGATGAATTCATGCCTTTACAAGCATATCAAGGTGAAGTAAACACAAGCATCTTTTGCTGAAGTTCAAACTAAGTCTCAGTTGTGTTTTCTGTTTTGATAACTGTTGATTCAGCTAATGTTGTGTTTGTCTCCACATTCACATCTATATGGACATTTTTTTTAACCAGAGAGATAGTGAGTTTTCACTACTGTCTTTTCAACTTGGGCTCAAAGTGGCAAACCCATGTTTAGCACATTTGAAAACATTTTTTTTAATTAAAACTTGCTTCTCCATACACATCTGGCATTCTTCTGTAAATTTCACATGGTTTGCACTTCTCAGCCAGTAAACATTTAATGACAGACTTCTGTTCAAGCCTGGGGCACCCTGTTTGATTTGCCACCATTTTGTATAGCCCCAAAACAAATATTTTTCCAAGATTAAAATAAGTTTTATTATAAACCAAACCCAAGCAATGCAGAGTTTTGATTTATGGAAAAAATTCTGGAGAAAAGATTTCCCTTATTTATATTTATTGCATGATCCAAATTGTTATGGAACAGTAAAGGGTCCAGAAGAAAGACACAAACTCGGGTTTATGAGGAATAATGTATATTAACGAAAGTATAATACAACATAGGTAAAAAGGTGTTGAACGTCAGTCTGACTGCCAAAGTGTTAGGCTGGGGAGAACTTCACCACTGAGATGAATATTCTCCCGGTATTAATAGCAACAGTAAGGGTTCATTACAGTCTGCAGGTTGGGTACTCTAACACTAATATATATATATATATATATATATATATATATATATATATATATATATTGTGCATGTGTGTATTTATCTATCTATCTATGGGTTTTTGTATACTAGTTTATCAGAACATAATTGTCACTCAATATACTCTCATACTTCTAGAATGTAAACAAAAGAATTTTCTGCAATTTTATTCTTCCTTTCCAGAATGACTAGGGTGTATTTTTTTTTTGTTTAGCTATTTTTTAAGAAATTTATGAAATAAGTAATATTCTGACCATTTTATTTATGGTAAATTTTATGTCTCCTATCAAATAAAAATTAATTTTCTATTTATAAAAATTATAAAGAATGTAAAAAATAAAGTATTTTTCACTTTTCTTACTCTGTTGTTTCATAAAAGAAATTTACTTATCAGAAACTAATTTCTCACTGTTCTTTCATTTTAACATGGAATAGAGGTTCACAAAACTCCAAATTTCTGATCTTCCTTAAATGGTGAAAAATATCTGAAGACCAAGTCATAAGTCTGTTCAATCTTTTTTTCTATATTCTTTAAGAGTTCAGAATTTTTCTGATGTTTAATTTTGTCTTTCTGTTAAAGAATATGTAGCTGATTCAAGGGTGTTTACCTTTTAACAGCAAAGAGAAACATCTCCAAAAATAAATAGAAAAATTATCATTTCAAATGAACATTTTGTGTTTCTTACAATTAATGATTTTACTTTATGAAATGTGTCTGTTAAAAATTTGACAGATAAAGAATTGACAGTTTCAGTTCTTGAGTAGGCATTACTTAAGTTTACATAAAAAGATTATTTTTATAAAAAGTTTTTCTTGATGAATTTTATTTCTTACAACTTTGTCAAATGTTCTTGCTGCATTTGAATTTGGTATGCATAAACAAAGGTTAAGTTTTTCTTATCACGATGCCCACTGACTTTAGTGATATATTTTTACTGCCTCTTTAATCATTTTTTCATTAACAAACTAAATATTTATCAAGAAGAAAATTTCTTTTGAAATTAGCAATTTTTAATGTAATTTCATTTAAGGACATTGCCAAACTAAGTCTGTATGTTACCTATTGAAAATATCTAAGTAAGAGTTTGGTAGTGGTCAGGAGTTAATTTAAATGTTACTGACTGAATAGGGTTATTGATATTATTAATATCATTTCACCCTGTGAGTTTTTAACACCAGTTTTAACTGGTAGTCTCTCAATGGAGTTTGAGTGACAGCAAGCCTCCTCAGGTCTCCACGACTCTTCTCAGTATTCTAGCTAATCTTAAAAATGGTCTCAATTCTTCTCTTGATCTTCAGTTCTTCCACTTACCTTTCCATTCTCAAAGACAAAAAGCAAAGGTGTTGATTCTATTTAATGAATCTCGTCAAACAAGAGGTTCAAAGATGATTTGAACTTAATATGAGGATCATTCAATAGATATAAGAATTTTTTATATAACTGTAAACTTTGCTATGTTTGGCATTGGTTTATAGCAAAAATTATTTTAATCTTGCAAAAATAATTGTTTTGAGGCTATTCAAAATGGCAGCAAATTAAACAGAGTGCTTTTACAAAGGTCTCATGTGAAATTTACAGAAGCATATGTTATGTGTATAAAGAAGTATGTTTTAGTCAGAATTTTTTATATAACTGTAAACTTTGCTATATTTGGCATTGGTTTATAGCAAAAATTATTGTTTTGAGACTATTCAAAATGGCAGCAAATTAAACAGAGTGCTTTTATAAAGGTCTCATGTGAAATTTGCAGAAGGATATGTTATGTATGTTTTAGTCAAATGTTTAGAAATGGGATAAACATAGGTTTGCCACAATGGTCCTGATTTGAAAAGACAGACCCTTAAGTAGAAACTCATTGACTGTTGGATAAAGAAAAAGTTCCAGATACAATGGTCAGTAAAGAAGGTTATGCTGTGACTGTCTTTTGGGGCATGAAAGAAACTATCACTATTGATTTCCTTGAAAAATATGCCACTGTAAACAGTGCTTCCTATTACCAACTCTTCAGAGAAAATTGACCCTTTTTGATAAATGATCCTTGTATTAACGTTCTAAGGATGTGTTGTGTATATTTTCTGAAGTCTTTTTGTGATGTTCAGATGATGTTTGACAGGTAAATTTTCAAGCAGTCTTGAACAATTGTTCTAAAGAATGAATTTACTTACAGTTTTTTGCTTGACCATATATTTGCAAGAGGATATAAAAAAAAAGAAAAGAAAAAAACAAAACAAAAAGAACTTAAGTACTTCTTGGTTTTCAAATGGAAGAAAAAAAAAAGTAGGATTAATCTAAAAGCTAGATATATGAGAGAGTTTATTGACATGTGCCAAAGTTTTGTCATTTTTATTCTAAAATAAAAAAAATTAATCCTGAGAAAATATGTATTTAGTCATGTGACACTTTCACTATAAATAGTTCTGTTGAAATGCCTTTTTTTTTTTCTTTCTTTCTTTTTTCAGTTGTTTCCTCTCATTATCAACTTTTCTCTGTATTTTCGTGTTTTGTTTCCTTTAATCAATTCAATAAAAGAACTGACTTGATATCTTTTCCTTTGAGATTTCATTAGATATAAACAGATTTGTCAGCTCTGAGAATTATAAATAGAATCCCAAACAGAAGATAACACACACAGAATTGAGGGAAAAAATGGACTGTTATAAATTTTAATGAAACTTCAATGGCTTAGACACACTTAGGAAGTGATTATTTTCCCTAATTAGTGTTATTAAAATTCTCTTAGATGTAGCAAAAAGTCATTATTTAAAAACAAAAGTTCTGGGAAATACCAAAAATTAAGAAATTTCTTTGCCTTGACTTGATATCTTGATTTGTGATTAGTCCATCACTAATGTCTAGTAAGCAGTTGCCAGAGTTGGAAAAAGGTTAAATGGTAGTTAGCATACAATGATTGTGAACTGTCATTTCATAATATTGCAAAGAAATTGTCATCAACTGTTTTAATGTCAGCTGTCAGAATTTTGTTGTATTTTTTTGGTGATGTTTGTCCAATACTCTGATATATATATATATATATATATATATATATATAGTGGCCAACCAAAGTCAAGGGCAACCCAAAGGCTCCCTTTTCAATAGCTACTATACTGAGGTATGGTAGAAGGCACTACTCCTTCCTTTAAATTACTCCACTTTACACTTTATCCATACCTTATAATGCTGAGTATTGAGCAAGGAGGCATCAAGCACGATTTTTTGAGTCTTTGGTATGACTTAACCTTGGATTGAACCCCAGTCTCCTGGACCATTGATAAACACTCTAACCATTATGCCAAAGGGCCAGTAAGTATATATATATATATATATATATATATATATATATATATATATTTGTTAGTTATTGAGCAAGTTTTACTTTTTAATGACCTATTCTAATTTATTCATTAACCTGACAATGAGAACACAAGTTTTTCTATATTTACCTCTGATTTTTAATAATATTACTCTAACCCTGCTTCATTTTTTTGAGGATTCAATAGAGAAAAGAAACTACTTATTTTCACAGCACCCACTTGTGTCTCCCCCGACTCTTCACCACAATCTCATCTTTCCTGCCTGTTTATCCTTCTCTTGCAGAAGAATATTCTAAAATATCAATAGCAGTAACAGCAGTGGCTTTTAGTTGTAGCCGCATCATGTGAGAAGTCACACTTAATGAGAAGCACTTCCTTCTTCACTCTCTTCACCCAATATCTTTCTTTTTTTTTTTTTTTTTAATATTTACTTTATTGGGAGGCCTAGTCTCACTACCACTATCTTAAACAACAGTAGCAGCACACCTGAGTTTTGCTTCTCTCTCTCCATCATGATAATTCAATGATTAAAGCAATGATTTGTCTTTCAAGAGGTTTAGACTTTAACTTTTGGAGCTCTAAGTTTAAAAAAATATCTGAACACATATTTATTTATTTTTCATCAAGAAAAACTAAATTCTAATCATAATAAATTCTACTGAGTCTTGTCAAAATAACATGGGTTCGTGTTGTACTGATGTAGCTCAATGGTTAAAGCTTTGAAATTGGTACCTACGTTTATTTGGTTTGGTTTCTTTGGTTGGTTGGTTGGTTTATGGTGTATCAACTCTTTCATTTAACACTGAATTAAGTCGCTTTGATAAAAGTTTCAAACAATTCACTATATTATAAGTATAGTTATTTTGTTTACACACAGTTAAATGTCAAAAGCAGTTCTATTTCAAACAATTCACTTTGATATGAGTACAAAATTTTGCTTAACACAGTTAAATCGTCAAAACAGTTCTATTTCAAACAATTCAGTTTAGCATAAGTTCGCAGTTTAAACACACAGTTACATGTAAAAACAGTTAATTTCAAACAATTCAGTTTAGTGTAATTACAGTTTAGTTCTGCTTAAACCTTAGAAAGGACCCTATCAGGTACTATCACTCCAGGCCAGAGTGGACCTGGGAGCAATGGCAATGAAGGGATACTCTGCATTACCCAAAGCTCCAGCATTACTGAAGCCTCACCATCAGATTTTAACATGTCATATCTAGGACACTCATTGGGAGGGTCTTAACCCTCTGCAGAGATGCAGTCAGTATATTCTGCAGCCTCAGGTGATTGGGCCATGGTTTCTTATGTGGAATAATGGCTATTATCTTTGTGGCATGAGGAGAAATAAAAATTTCTCTAAATATTTTACTCTGCAAGTCTTGATCTGAAACTGTGAATGAGATAAGTAAGTAAAAGCTGAGGGTGACCTGAAGACTCTCTTTTCATTAGCTACAACACCAAGGTGTAGGGGAGGGTGCAACTCCTTTCCCTGGATTGCTCCACTTTCCCTTTGATCTGTACCTTATAATGTTGAGTGTTAAGCAAAGCAGCATCAAGTACCATTTTTTGAGTCTTTGATATGACTTGACCTGGGATTGAACCCCGGTCTGCTCTACCATTGGCAAACAGTCTACCCACTAGGCCAATAAGAATTTCTCAAATATGGCACATTCACTTCAAATAAAATTGGAAATCTCAATCAGCTTTTCATATTTAAAACAATTTCTATATTACAAAGCCACTGGGAGAAAAGTTGAAAAAAAAAACAATTGTTTAATGCTTGAGAAAATGAAAGTGTCTTAAAACCTATTCAAGATAATTTCAATTGCCTTGTTGTTTTTCTTATCTTTTTTTCATACTTTTCAGATGTAAGAATATTTCTCATATGTTAATTATTGACTGCTGAAAACGAACAAGCTGTACTGGTTTGCGAAAACAAATTTGGAAAAAGACCTTAATTTTCAAAGGGAATTTAAAAATGAGATAGAAATAAATTTTACATGAATATTATTTTTAAGCAATTACACTGAAATGTATTAAATATTCCGGAGATGAGAATTACTTTAAAGATATACTTCTATAGAAGAAAGACTTGAACATGTTTGATAAAACATTTGTTTAAAAAACAAAACATCTACAAACATTGTAATAAAAAAGTTATGAATATTTACCAATTGTTAAAGTTTTAAAAATATTGGGATTTGCTCAGAGCAATCACATTATTGGCACTTCACTAGTGTATTTATAAGGGATGATAAAGAAGAATAGGGAACTGGCCAATCTGAACAGAATGAAATTGATTTGGTTTTTAATTGTGGTCTGTGAACATTGAGTGTTTGTGAGTAAAAGAGAGAGAGGGGGGAAATAAGGTTATGTGTTTTGTTTGGTGTTTTTGCTTTGTGTGTATGTAAGAGAGAGAGAGAGAGAGAGAGGTAATAAGGTTATATGTTTTGTTTGTTTTTTTTTTCTTTTTCTACAATAAAATCATTGGTGATGATTAACCAGGTAGAGAGTTTTAAACGGATACAGAGTTTAACTGATTTCAAAGGATGGGTAATAGACTTGCAGGAGACCTTGAATGGTGTAATGATTATTGAGCTCGGGTAGTGAGTTTGATTTTCACTGGGTACCAATCTAAACTGAGTAAATAATTATATAAAGATTTGCATGAAAAGACACCTTTTAATAGGAGTCCATACATACCTAATCCCTATGAACACATAAAAGTTATGTATCTGATATTTACCAAATCTCTTTCTCTCTCAATGGATTTAAGTAAACTTTATCATATACATTGCATATATGTACTAACCTACTTAGTTTTTTTGGGACTTAGCTCATCAAGTAAAGATATCAACTGTTTTCTTAGTTTTATTGATACAATCAGAATTGGTTGGTAATATTTTAAAATTATTTGGGGATTCTGAAATGGAGTTACTGTGAAATAAGCATGAAATATCTTGGAAAAATATACCGTATTTATTCTAAGATTATTTAGATTTAGAGTGTTTTGTAAATTTCTAATTTTGTCCCCAGCCGAAAGGTCTTTAGAGAAAAAAGTGAGCGTTACATGCTATAAGATATGATACTTTTATTATTATAAGTATTTTTTAAAACTAGTTTTAATAACAAATGTGTTATAGCTTTATTATTAATTCTTGTAGGTTCATTTAACAGCTAAAAAATTGTGATAAAACATGATAAAATGAATGAATTAGACGAAATTATATAATGAAAATATTTAATCTCGGAATATACAAACAATTTAAATGTATGTAATTATCCAAGTTCTCCATTACGGACAGGATGTGACACAAGGTCAATTTCTAAGTAAAGCAAGGTTGGCTAGAGTTAAGAGTTTTCTTACTCCTTGACTGGTTGACTAAAGAAGGCTAAAGAACCCAATCTGATTTACAATTTATTCATAGCTGTAGAAAGAATAAATTGATACATGCCTTAACCAGGAGGTGTCCTAGTGATGTAATGGTTAAAGCGATGAACAGCGGAATCATAGTAAGCGAGTTCGCACTCCAGTCGCGCTATTACGTTCACTTTCAGGCAAATATCCTTGGGAAAGGTATGAACCCCCTTATCCTTCCAGCTATGGGTTAAATAGTACCACTACTGTTCTTCTTTGGCATTAAATGACCTATAAAGGTTGATACGCCATTAAACAAAGAAACCAAACCAAACTAAACCATGCCTTTCCCAACAACATTAGCATGAAGTGAAACGTAAACTGTCTCTTCCAGTATTTGAACTCAGTTCCTTGATTCCATTTCCTATGCTAAGTGTGGCACTGTAAATAATGTAAGTAAAAAGTAAAGTTAGCAACCATAGCTGAAGGCAACCCAAAGGCTCCCTTTTCATTAGCTACTACATTGAAGTGTAAGGGAGGGCATTAGTCCTTTCTCTGGATTGTTCCACTTTACTTTTGATCCATACCTTATAATGTTGAGTGTTAAGCAAGGTGGTATCATGTACCATTTTTTTGAGTCTTTGGTATGACTTGACCAGGGATTGAACCTCAGTCTCCTAGGCCATTGGCAAACACTCTACCCACTTGGTTAATGGGCCAGTTTTATATTACTACTATATAACAGTAAAGAATTAAATGTGGAATAAATTTTGAAGTTAACAAAAAAAAAAATAATAATATCAGAAAGACTAGAATCTAGTTGTAAGCGATTTAGTTACCAACTTTAAGGCAAGCTCTTGGAAATATGGTGGTGCAAATTTCAAGCTTTGTTCCAAATGATTTCTTAATTATGAAGTTCTTCCAGTTTAATTTATAAGCCAAAAGGAAATGGATCAGTTAAAAACAGAATTAAAAAAAAAAAAAAAAAAAAAAAAAAAATGAATGATAAATAGATAAAAAAATAAAAAAGCTCACAAAAATGTCTGCACAAAATAATTAATTTGATCTACAATTTCTAATCAGATATCCCAAATACTCACCAGCTTCAACCCCTTTTTGTGCCATTGCAAAAGAGAAAGAATTGCTGTCTGACACTTGTTTCTAAATTGGACTCCAAGCCTCTTTGAGAACTAATGATTCCATAAAGTATTGGAAGATAATAAGGGAAATGTTCTCTTACTCTTACATTCTCTTTGTGGCATGTCAGTGACAGAAGGGGAAAAAATCAACTTTGAAACACAGACAAAAATTTTTCTTTGTTTTTTTTTTAATAATATTTTTTTTTTTAGCCTTCTTCATTTTTATGTTTTATTTTGTCTTAAAAATGTTCTTATTACTTCTTTCTTCCTATTGTTCTTCTGTACAACCAGAATATTGCAGTCCAAAGTCAGTGATTAGATATAAAGTACTTTTGAAGAGGGTTACAAAACTTATTCACTCAAATGTATTAAAAAAGTAGAAAAATAATAACATAGGTCCAGAAATTGTTAGCCCAGTTGGCTGGGGCTATAGAATACACCAACTCCATCTTTGCAGAGGTGTAAGACCCCCCCCCATCAACGAGTGTCCAGGATATGACATTAAACAATCTGATAGTGAGGCTTCAGTGATGCTGTGGCTTTGGGGATTGCTGAGTACCTCTTCACTGCCATCACTCCCAGGTCCACTCTGGTTTGGAGTGGTAGCACCCAAAATCTATGAGTCAAATAGAACTGTTTGACATTTAAATTGTGTGCAAACAAATGACTTATGTTAAATTGAATTGTTAGAAATAGAACTGTTTGGTCATTTAACTGTGTGAATCTACAAAATGTGGTTACAAATCCTATATTTTATATGTAAAAACAGGATTTGGCATTAAATAACCAACGATGGTTGATTTGCCATAAAACCAAACCAACCAACTAGAAATTGTTTTAAAAAATCTTAGTAGTCCCTTGAGTACCTGCATTAGAGTGTTCCAGAACATTTGTTAGTGTTATGAGTTTAATCCTTGTTTGTTGTTTTGTTATTGTGGCCCTGTACTAGACTAAGCTTTAAAAATACCTACTTTTCTTTGCCCAGTCGGCTGGGGCTGTAGAATACACAGAGTGCTTCTCTGCAGAGGGGTAAGACCCCCCCCAACGAGTGTCCTAGATATGATATTAAACCATCTGATGGTGAGGTTCCAGTGATGCTGGGGCTTTGGGGAATGCAGAGCACCTCTTCATTGGTCCACTCTGGCCCGGTGTGGTAGCACCTGATAGGGCCCTATCTATGGGTTAAATAGAACTAACAATATAGTTATGCTAAACTGAATTGTTTGACTAAAATGAATAGCTTGAAATAGAAATGTTTTTGACAATTAAACCGTACTTACACTAAACTGAATAATTTGAAATGGAACTGTTTTTTGACATTGAAACTGTACTTACACTATACTTAATTGTTTAATATAGAACTGTTTTGACATTTAACTGTGTGTAACAAAATCTGTACTTATACTAAACTGAATAGCTTGAAATAGAAATATTTTTGACAATTAAACTGTGTACTCATGCTAAATTGAATTGTTTGAAATAGAGCTGATTATTTGCAGAAAAAATGAATTTGGCGTTAAATAACCTACAAAGGTTGATATGCCATAAAACCCAACTAACAACAACAACAACCTACTTTTTTTTGTTAACATTTCTCATGTGATATTAATAAAACTCTTCTCTAGTCCTAATTCCTCTTGTGCCTAAACTGGCAATTGTTTGAACACTTACATCCATGTGTATATGCCACATGTTACTTCTGCTAAAAATATGGAAAAAAGGGGTTGTTTAGGTGGTGGTGGTGGGAGTGGAAAATAGATGATTCCTTGTAAAAACATCAGTGAATATGGCCTCTCAAATGTTTTTGCAGCAACCAGATTAGAGAGGAAAAGAAGGATATAGCAGTAACCAGTGATGGCCACCACCAGTTGCTCAATTTTAACTTATCTATCAAACTTGTTTCCTTTTCCTAACTCTCTCTTTCTTTTTGGGGCAATGTTGTGAGCCAACAACTCTTCTACTGAACTTCCAAGAACCTTTATACTTGGTCCATCAATCTTTGTTACCCCCCTACTATTTCTACAATAAACTCTTTCTCTCTCTCTTAGTTTTTGTCCCAAACTTATGAGCTTGATTGCTTTACAGCCTTTCTCTTTACTTTTCTCATTGAAACAATTTTGATTCTAATTATATATATATATATATATAACCTCTTGTACCAGTTGATAATTTCTATTAAAAAATCCCACTTGTTTGTTACATAATACTTTTAGATCATTTTTGTCCCAACTCCCTAAAAAACTTTGTGTTTTTGATATAAAAATGATACTATAAATTGTTTGTAAAAGTCAGATTGAAAAGGTTAAATTGTTTTTTTAGGGTGATTTTGATCAAATGGCAGTTAAAAATTCAATTTTAAAAAAGAAAAACAAGGAAAAAAGAAGTATAAATGCCTTTTGGCATGACAAATTTTCTATTATCTCAATTTGTTTGATTTTCTTTTTTCAAATCTTCATGGTGTGTATGTGTGTGTGTTAGAACTTTATTTTATGCTATCTTTAAATTTGTGTGACAGTTGAAAAAAAATAGCTAGACAAGAAGACAAGTAAATTGATACTTAAGATTTCACAGTAATCACATGGACTCTGAAGTTTACTTAAAGATTATGTTAAAGTTTTTTCATAAGAGTATATATATATATATATATATATATATATATATATAAAAACGGATCAGCTGGGAACCTTATGAAAGAATAATACAAAAAGAAATCTGCCCAAATAAATGATAAATACAAACTTTGCACTCTTGTAGTTGTACCTATAAAATTATGTTCCTCGTGGCCTTATAAGCCTTAGTTTTAATTTACCTCTTCACTTCAATATTTATATTATGCAATAGTAGATATTAAAATTAAAGGTTTTGTTCACTGCTCTTAAGAACAGATTAGAGAGAGGACCTTTACTTTGCTGAGGAAAACAATTTTAAAACAAGATAAAATTGCAGTGTTCTTGTAAAATCTGGTTTACACTTTCTGTGAATGTTTACTTCACTTAGTGCCTAGTATGGCACATGGTCAATTGGAAGAACCCTTGTTTGGTTTTGTGACAGATTGAGTAATGATCTCAATTTATATAAACTATTGTAGCAAATAAATAATATAATTGTGTTTAATGTACAAAGACAGAGCCATTTAATATGAACTAAAATATTGAAATATATATATTCACAATTCAACACAGAGTGGTGATTATATATAAAACAGACTTATACTGTAATTGGGTATGTTTGTGGAGATGCTACTTATGTATATTGTCTTGGGCAGGAATAACCTGATGGAACCCATCCTTCTTTAGGTATGGTTTGAATTCAGTTTTATTACCCATAGACTAGTTGCAATACGAAGGTTAAAGAGTACAAGCTATCCTACTATTTACTCATAGCTGGAGGAAGTATAGTTTGATTTATGTCTTTCCCAGTTGTATTAGTTCTATGGGAAATCCAACAGACTCAATCAGGAATTATACTTTTGTAGCCAATTCTACTATCATTATGCTATGAGCACTTCCAGTAATATATATAGTCGAGGAAAACCCAAAGGTTCCCTTGCTCAGTCAGCTGGAGCTGTAGAATACACTGATTGCTTCTCTGCAGAGGAGTAAGACTCCCCCAACAAGTGTCCTGGATATGACATGTTACAATCTGCTGGTGAGGTCCCAGTAATGCTGGAGCTTTGGGGAATGCAGAGTACTCCTTCATTGCCATCGTTCCCAGATCCACTCTGGCCTGTAGTGGTAGCACCTGATAAGGGTCCTATCTATGGGTTAAATAGAACTAAACTGTGGTTTCTTGAGTTCACTGGTTTTTTGCATTTAAACTGTGTATCTATGCTAAACTGAGTTCTTTAGAATAGAACTGTTTTGACATTTAAACTTCATACTTGTGCTAAACTGAATTGCTTGAAATAGAACAGTTTTGACATCTAAACTGTGTACTTATGCTATACTGAATTATCTGAAATAAAACTGTTTTGACATTAACTCTGTGTATTGCCTAGTCAACTGGAGCTGTAGAATACACCAAGTGCACCTCTGCAGAGGGGGTAAGACACCCCACCACCAACAAGCGTCCTGATATGACACTAAACAATCTGGTGGTAAGGTTCCAGTTATGCTAGAGCTTTGGGGAATGCAGAGCACCCCTTCATTGCCATTTCTCCCAGATCCACTTTGGGCCAGAATGGTAGCACCTGATAGGGGCCTATCTATGGGTTAAATAGCACTAAACTGCACACATACTAAACTGAATTGCTTGAATTAGAACTGTTTGACTAAACTGAATAGCTTGAAATAGAAATATTTTTTACAACTAAACTGTGTACTTATGTTAAACTGAACTGCTTGAAATAGAACTGTTTTGACATTGAAACTGCATACTTAAGCTAAACTGAATTGTTTAAAATAGAACTATTTGCATAAAAATGGATTTGGCGTTAAATAACCTACAAAGGTTGATATGCCATAAAACCCAAGCAACCAACCAAAAGTTCCCATTTCATTAGATACTATACCAATGGGAAGGCACCATTCCTTTCTCTAGATTGCTCCACTTTACTCTTGATATGTACCTTATAATGCTGAGTGTTAGATAAGGTGGTATCAAGTACCATTTTTTGAGTCTTTGGTATGGTTTGACCTGGAATTGAATCCCGGTCTCTTGAGCCATTAGCAAATGCTCTACATATTAGGCCAATGTATTCTTTTTTCTGAATGATGTCTGACTTGATTTAAATATATGATTCAATACAATTTAAAGTTGAACAAAATTTATTATCTAATTCAAAATAAAAATGATTACCTTATTCTATAGTCTGAGTATTTAACAAGGTCAATTTGAGAAGTTTTCCTTTTGTTTTCAAACTTCTGTTAAGGCTGACTGATCAAAGTGATTTACTTTCTTCTGAGTTTAAAAAAAAAAAGTATGAATATTGATTCTACCCTTTTGATGTCTATTCAGATTGATGACCTTTATTTATTGGCATGCACTTGTTCTTACAATAAGCAGAAATATTGGCTATTACTTTTCTTATTTTGTTCTTGCATATATTTCAGGAATATTTCTTCACAAATGATTTCATGAGAAGGAAATGATCTGGCCAAATATAATTTCTTTAAGTATATAAAGAGGTATTCCTAACCTCTTAGGGAAAAAACTATTAAATAGTTAAATATTTGGAAGAGAAATTTTTCTGGGTTTCCAATTTTGTTCAAGAATTTGCTTACAATACCATTACAAAGCATATATATATATATAAACAAAGTAATCTATAGTGAAGAGTTTATTGTGAAAGAAAATCAATGCTATTACATTTCAGTTTTAAACATATACAACCATACAACCATTCAATCAATAAATCAGCGTTTGAATGCTGATTTATTGATTGAATGGTCATATGTGTTCTTCCTTTCTTTGTATATATGATTTCCTCCCTTGTTTTTGTATTTCATTAAACATCCATCATTGATCTAGCCACACTCAGTATCATCTTTTCTAAAGTCCTGATGATGGTTTATTAAAACCGAAATGTTATAGTGTCAACTTTCTTTCACAATAAATTCTTCTCTCTGGATTACTTTGTTTTTCAATTTTTCTCCATACTGTCAGATTCTTTTCGATTATTTACTTCCATATATATATATATATATATATATATATATATATATATATATATAAAGTCTGTTCTGAAAGTATTCATCCATGTTGAATATCTTTAGAACAAGTTGTGCGGCCTTGATGTAACATGCCAACGTATCAGAAGAGACTTGGTCAGCAGTAAGATGCTATTAAGTGCACTTGCATACTGTGTAACTATTTATCATACCACTGCACCTGCTCATTTTTCACATGGCATTTTTTTTTTAAATTATTGCATCACTCAAGTCTGTTAGCTGCACTATTGACTTTTGGCTTTTCCCAAAGCTAAAATCTACATTAAAAGTGAGAGGCCATAGACAAGATTAAAAGAATACAACAAAGTTGCTAAAGGCAACCCCAGATTGTTTTGAAATGTGGAAGGGATGCAAGGATAAGTATATGAAATCTTACTGTGAGTATATCAAAGGAAATGAAGGCATTATTGCCTCAGATAGACAATTTTTTGGTTAATATCTAATGTTTTAATGATATCTAGAAGTTATACATATACTATACATAGATGCCTTTGTTATACACATAGTTATTGAAAATGATTTTGAAGATAATTGAATAGTTAAGATATTCTTCAAACAGAAGTATCTATTGGTATAAGGTTAGGAAATATACAAAATATTTTTAATAATTGTAAATAAAAGATAAATAATTATCATATTTAGAATTGATGCTATGAGAAACTTGATAAATCTTTTTTTTTTTTTAGCTATAAGTCTTTATCACCTGTAACTAAATTAGATCAAACATCTGTCGGAATATTTTTCCACCCTTCATATGCATTCAAAATATAGATTTGTTATTGTTCTTACACTTATAGATTTTTCTATTCATTCCTTAAGTTTTCAGGTTGGGACACTGAAAGCCAAAGTAAAAAAAAAAAAAAAATTATTTTCTTATCTTTAAGATATTGCTGGATTAATTTAGAACTATTCTTTGGATGCTAGCTCTAACCATGATTTAGTTTCCTGTTTTAAATCAGCACTTTCAACTTTTTTTTCGTCATATTATTAACTTTTATGAAGTTTCCAATTCCTTTTGTAGAGAAATGCTCTCATCGTATAATATGCATTCTTCCATGTTTTGTTGTAGGAACAGTATTGTTTGCATTGTAAGCCTCACTTAGATGTCTTCAAATAAATTTCTTTTCATTATACCTCAAAAATTCTAATTTTGTCCCATCTGACTATAATGTATCCTCTAAGAATTAGATAGGTTTATCAATATGTTCATTTGAAAACACTAGACTAGCCTTCAAATGGCTAATCTTTCAAAAAAGCTTTTTCGGATGTGTAGTGGTTTAGTAACTGTATTTCATGTTACTTTAAGTTAGGAGACATTTAAATTATTATTGACAATTGTAATATTTGGGTTATTTTCCATACTTCTTAGAAAGTTAGATTCTGATCTGATTGACAATTTCTTTTTTCTACAATTACCATGTTTATTTGCAACAGTCTTCTCTTTCTTGAACTCGAAAAAGACATTTTGAATAATTGATTTTGGGATTGTATATCATTCAGAAATAGGATCATGTCCACTGCCAGACTTGTAGGCCCCAATAAGCTTGGTTCTAATTTCTAAACTTTGTTCAGATTCAGATATGTGGAACTCTAACAAAAACAAGAAAAACCTGTCAATAGGTCTTAGAATATACTTGCAGAGGGGTAAGATCCTCCCCACCAAAAAAATGAGGGATTCTTGATATGGCACTAAACTGTCTCTTATTCAGAGGCTCTAGTTCTGGAGATCTTGGGAGGGAGGTATAGAGTATCTCTTCATTGCTATTACTCTCGGGTCCACTCTGACCCAGTGTAGTAGCCCCTGTTAGTGTCCCTTCTATGGGTCAAATAAAGCTGTTTAAAAATGATTCATATTCAACTGGACCTTGTTCTAAAAAAATTCAAGAAATACCTACACATAAAATTCACTCTGAATTGTCCAGCAGGACACATGGCGTAACGGTTATAGGCGTTGGTTCCCTGAGCTTCTAAGAAGACAATCATCTGAAGGTTGCAAGTTCAGTCCTCACTACAGGTGAGTAATATACAGGAATACTTAACACTTGTACCCGGTTATGACAAACGGAATCAGAACAGGCGACCCCCGTGGTTTCAATAAAGGACGTAGTTCGAAGTTCCGTGAAGGTTCCCGAGTTCAACAAACACCTGAAGAAGGCCGGAGGACATATCGGCCGAAACGTTGTGGAAATAACAATAAAGATGAAGACAATAGTCTGAAAAACCTTAATGATAAAAATCAACAAGCTTCGTCTCAGAAATTTAGACAACATAAAATGTAAATATGAAGATACAATGAACATATTGACATACAATTAAAATCAATTAATCTTACTAAAAAAGAATTCTATACTTTGACATGAATAAATTAAGTGCAATTGATATTCCACTTTGTAATTTTCTGGAAATGAATTAATATTATTATATTAATATCTACTAGCTGTACCTATGAAAAATCTACTTTTTATAAGTTTTTTCTTTCTTATTTATAGATTTGTAGATCTTCTAACATGGTTTCTTTATGTCAAAGATTTTTATGATGAGAACCTTAACAAATGATAGAAATTGGTAATTCATGTTGTATTTAGCATATGGTGGCGAGGAAAAAACAAACACAAGTTGAAAGTTTTAAACAATCATATTAACAAAGAAGGAAACACAAGTTGATAAAGCGAAGAATCAACTGTACAAAATTGTAGCATACAATGTCAAGTGAAGGAGTGAATCAAGGTGTATGTGTGAAACCAGAGTTCATGTATGGTCACTTAGTTATAAGTTATAGGAAACTCACTTGTTAGGTATGGTGGTATAAGGGTGGTAAGGGTATTGGATGATCTTGGTGGTAGTAGCAGTTGTAGATGGGGCGGTGTTGTAGCAAGGTCAGCAATCATTCACAGCAAGTGGTACATTAAATCCGTCAAGCTTCAGATGAGTTCTTAATGGCTGTAACGTATTCTTTCCTTTCCACCCTCGTGGTCCGTCTGACACCGTTGCAGATCTTCACTTCTTAAATAGCTACCCCTTGGATCAAGTCGGTTCTAGGAATTTTTTAGGGGGAAGATTTATGATTGACTGAAAAAGGGTGTTTTGTTAAATTGGATTAATTTCTTGCATTCTTGCCCGGAAGCCCTGCGCGGAGCCTCTTGTGCAAAGACACATTTTATTCAATTTTTTTGGCAGCAGCTGTCAGGCTAACATCCAGTCGAATGCTACCCTTCTCCAGCCACGTGTGTGTTTTTTTGTTTTTTTTTAATGAAATCGCAAATCGGGAGAGATCTGAATCTTGCTATATAACATTCATATTATTTGTACTTAAATAAATTAGAAGAGTTACTCTGTCATTAACCAAACTTCAACTACATTTAAAGTCAGTTTTATTAGAACAACAATAAGCAATAATGTTAATTTTTTTTTATATAAGCACGGAGAATTAAACACTTAATTTCAAAACAAGCGATTCAAAAACTGGACTGAACCTTTTCAGCCTGAACATGTTTGTAACATCTGCAGTAAGGTCTGTTTGTCCACAGCCAAACTTGCTATTCATGACAGCAAACTATCACAGGTCCTTTTACAGCAACTCACAGGTAATTTGTGTCAATTCTGTTACAAAGTATATGACAGTCCAGTTGATTGGGGCTTTAGAATATCCTGACTGCATCTCTGCAGAGGGGTAAGACTCCCTCAACGAGTGTCCTGATATGACATTAAACAATCTGATAATGAAGCTTCAGTAATGCTGGAGTTTTGGGGTATGCAGAGTACTATTTCATTGCCATCACTCCTAGGTCTATTGTGGCCTGGAGTGTAGGCACCTGATAGAGTCCTATCTATTGGTCAAATAGAACTGTTTGACATTCCAACTGACATATGTTAAGTTGAATTGTTAGAAGTAGAACTGTTTGATCATTCAACTGTGTTTAAACAAATGACTGATGTTTAATTGTATTGTTATTGATACATAGCAATACTTGGAACCATTCAACTTTGTTGACTTATGCTAAATTGAATTGTTAAAAATAGAACTGTTTGATCCTTTAGCTGTGTGTATCTACAAAATGTAATTACAAATCATATATTTAATATATATATATGTAAAAACAGGATTTGGCTTTAAATAACCATCAATGGTTCATACGCCATAAAACCAAACTAAAGTATATGAGCCTGCAGCAGGTCTTAGAAACTATATGAGAGTGCAAGGAGTTAATATCAATGCCAAAAACAGTACTCTTGCTTGTCACATGTTGCTGGCCTTGCAAGGAGGAATTTGGCTTGAGGAGTGCTCCCAAAGGTACTTTTTGCAGGAATGTGAAAATGCCCTTCTTCTATAAAGAAGTGTCATTCTCTCTCTCTCTCTCTCTCTCTCTCTCTCTCTATATATATATATATATATATATATATATATATATATATATATATACATATATTGTTTTTTTTTTTGTTTTGTTTTTTTGTAATTAAGTATGGAAATGTTCATGATAGAAATAGAAATGAAATGATTGATAATTTTTGCATAAAATAATTGTACGTGTGAAATGAAGACTGAGGGAGGAAGAAATTGAAGATAGAAAAAAAGAATGTAGCAAGATAAAGCACAATGTCACTTTATATATTATTTAAACAACTAGGTCTACCCTTAAAATAATGGGTATGTCCTCATAGTGTAATGGTTAAAGCGATGGACTGCGGAATCGTAGTTCGCAAGTTTGTACTCCAGTCACGCTATTGCATTCACTTTTGGGCAAATACCCTTGGGAAAGGTATGAACCCCCTTATCCTCCCAGCTATGGGTTAAATAGTACCACTACTGTTCTTCTAGGAGAATGGCTTTGGCATTAAATAACCTAAAAAGAGTTGATATGCCATTAAACAAAGAAACCAACCAAACCTCAAAATAATCTAAGCTTCCATTTTCATAGTAATATAAACATGTCTTGATAATGCCTCATCTGCTTCTGTGAAAGTAAGCAATACATACATATGTATATATATCACATAAGCAGAATAATGATATTTCAAAGTGTAACATTTTTACTCATGCAAGAAAGAAGGGAAGAAATAAGTAGAATATTATAAATTATTCAATATTCATTATTCATACATTAAAACTTTTAGTTTTTTCTATTTATGCTTTTTTCCTGGCATTAATTTTTACCATAACATATCCTTTATATATTGTTGTTAGTTGTTAAATAAAAATTGTTGAAAGATCTTGTGTATTGATCCACCTAACACTTATAACTGCTTTTGCTTAAAAGGAAAATTTAACTGCTATAATATTTGAAAAGTTATTCACTTTAAACTGAAGAAACTATCACAGTGTCAATAATTTCTGTATATATAAAGATGATTGCTGATTCTTGTTAGAATATGGATATCTTTTCAATGAAGATTTCTGTATTACATGGCCATATGTTTGCATATTGCTTAACCCTGCTTTTCTCTTGTAACTTTGTCCAAATGCACACATATATATCTATGTCCAACCACCTGAAGTGGTCATATCCAAACTGTTTAAGTTGAATATTCTGGATGGAGGCTGTCATTTGGGTAATGCGCATAGACATTCTATAGTGATCTTAAATGGGTCCTTTCTAATTGATACCCACTCTGTCAGTGGTGCTTAGAATATGCTGACTGTACCCCCCTGCAGTAGGGTAAGAAACCCCTCCGAAAAAGGTGTGTCCTGAATATGATACTTAATTGTATCTGATGAGGTTTCAGTTTTACATTTAATGGGAATGTTTCTTACAGTATCAGGCATGCCAAATTAATCAAGAATAAACTGTTGATAGAAAATCCTGACCTTTTCTAGATCTATGAAGGCCAAAGCCTGTCTACTTTTCTTTGGGTGCTATGAATGGCAGGAAATTCATTGGTACTCTCATTTCTGGTACTCTGGAGAGTGTGTTGTACCTCTTCATTGCCATTACTCCCAGGTCTACTGTGACCTGGCTGGCAGTACTTGTTAGGATCCCCACAATGGCTCAAACAGATCTGTTTAACTGCATGCAAAATACTTTTAAGGAACAACTACACAAAAATATTAATGTATAAAGAATACAATTCCGTAACCTCTTGGCATAAAATAACCCTAGATGTGTTGACACACTATTAAAGTCAATCAATCAATGAAATAGAAAAAAACAGTTTGGGCTGTCATAACAGAAAGGACAGCAAAATGTTTGATGGACTTCAACTATTTTCACCAAAAATTACATAATCGCTACTGGTTTTTATTCTTCAATATAAAGATAATTATTTTATCTATATATGTTTGTCTTTTGAATACACCATTGATAAAATATCAACGTATAAAACTATCATCTAATTATAAAATCAAAATAATTATTTCCTCTCTCCTAATTTGATTCATGTTTCAAGATTAATTGAATTATATATATGTTTATTTTAAAATTCTTTTCATATCCACATTCTAATAATTGTGTCTTTATTTCTCTAATGCATGCATCTTACGTGTGGATATGTACCTATTTAGATATCAGTAAATATATATGTACTCATTATTTATGTTCATGAGTGAGAGTGCGTGCGTGTGTGTGTGTGTGTGTGTGTGTGTGTGTGTGTGTGTGTGTGTATATATTTTTTTTTTTTTTTTTTTTTTTAAAAAAATATATATATATCAAAATGAATAGGTCCACTCAGAGATTTGTATTTTTTTAAGAATTATTTATTAATAACTGAATGAAATAAATAATCCTTAAAAAAATACAAATCACTTAGTGGACCTATTCATTTTGAAATATTTACTTTTTTCTCTCTTTGGACCAACAACAACAAAAAAAAGAAAATATGTATATATATATATTGAAGGATTAGAGTGTATTATTAAATCCAAACAGGCCATTGACCTAACAGGTAGTGTTTACCAATAGTCCAAGAGACAGGGGTTCAATCCCAGGTTGAATCATACCAAAGACTCGAAAAATGGTACTTGATGCCACCTTGCTTAACACTTAGCATTATAAGGTATAGATCAAAGGTAAAGTGGAGCAATCCAGGGAAAGGAGTGGCCCCCTCCCCTACACCTCGGTATAGTAGCAATTGAAAAAGGAGCCTTCGGATGACCGTCTTTACTTAAATTCAAAATTCTAGTCTCTCTTATCCTCATTAATTTAGATACTTTCATTCTCATTATTAAGACTGTAGTGATACTAATCATAATTACCTGCCCTTGCTCAGTAGAGAGCAATATATATTTTTTTTAGGGCTGTACAGAAAGCATTTCGTGTCAGTCCCATTTTAGGTGGGAAACTTAAATATCTTGTCAGTTATAAGTGAGCACTTGTCACATTAACTCACATCTGTTTTGATTCCTCTTTGGAAGAGGTTTCTCTTTCTATCACATTCTCCTTACTTATTCAAATGCATGTAAATATTTGATGGAGGTGTTCATTATATAATGGTTATCATCATAGGAAATGGACTGGTATTCAAGTTCAAATCCTGAATGAGGCTATTTGCATTTCACTTTGAGCTGATGCCACTGGGAAAGTTATGAATCTAACTGTTCTCCTTCCAACTATGGTTAAATAGTAGGGCAGACTAGGCCCTTTAACCTTGATGTAGCAACTGGTCTAGGAAAAGTGAATTCAAAACTAGCTGTAGACATGGAGTGGGATGAGTTATGTCAGGCTATTCCATATGAGTAGTGCTTCCATGATTAAACCAGGTTACATGACCAATGAAGAGAAATACTTGATGACATAGTACCCTCAGATAATATATTACCCATGTATTCACATGAAAACTTTTTTATGCATATGTATTTACGAGGATCATTAAATAGGTTTCCAGACTTTTTTTGTATGGGCACTTTTATTGATAGTACACACATGAAACTCTAGTCTCCTTCGAAGTAATCTCCTCCGGCTGCAATTCACTTGTTGTACTGCTCCAACAACTTCTGGAAGGCTCCATGGAAGTCCTTGCGTGAGCGTGTCAATGACCTTCGTCACAGCCTCTTTCATCTTCACAATTGTCTCATAACGACAGCCTCTGAGCTTAGGGAATAACCAAAAGTCACAGGGAGCAAGGTCTGGACTATAGGGAGGGTGAGGATCTGTCTTGATGCTCATCTTGGTCAAATAGTTTGTGACAAGGATGGAGTTGTGGACTGGTACATTGTCCTGGTGGAAATGCCACTGACCCAATTTGAAGAGTGCTGGCCAATTCCCTAGGAATCTCTTCGTGAACTCCCTTAAAACCTCAACATAGTAACCCTAACCCTTTGGCCAATTAACTGTGGTCTATTGACTTCCTTATTCCTGCCACACCTCTCATCATCCCTTACAGACTCTCTGCCTTCCTTGAATCTCTTATGTTACTCAAAAACTGATGCTCAATTCATGCAAGATTGTCGAAAAACAGTCTGAAGAATTCCATACATTTCTGTGGCATTTTTTCCAAGTTTAAAACACAATTTTAATGCATATTGTTCTTCTAAAGTGTCGTCACGTCCAGATTGCATTTTTGAAATTCACCAGCTGTGCCAATCAGGCTTTAGTAGGGTGTATTCCAATTGCTGCTGTAGTTGTTCATTTGAACCTGAAATCATAAAAAATGGACCGTCATCTCATAAGATGTATAGCAATAACATAGTGAATTTTCAAGAATCTACAACAATTTTAAATGCCTGTACAAAAAAGTTTGGAAACTTATTGAAAGCACCATGTACCAACCCTTTCACACAGGCAGGATGTGACACAAGGTCAATTCTTAAGTTTGAATTCAGAGTTTTTCTTTCTCTTTGACTGGCTGCTTAATAACCAAGGCTAAAGAACCCGGTCTGCCCTACTATTTACCAATTACTAGAGGGAGAATAAGTGGATTCATACCTTTCCCAAGGGTATTAGTGCTATGTGAAATACAATCAACCTCATCCATTTATACATATATATGTATGACTTCTGTAATATTGGATCCTAATGGCAATCATCTATATTTAATTTGTTACCACTACTCAGTGACCTAATAAGACAAAAGGCAATAGTAACCTATCCAAAGTGACCTAATAAGACAAAAGGCAATAGTAACCTATCGAAAGAAGACACCAAAAAAGATATAAGTTTATAAAGCACAGATTGAACTTGCACTCAGCTTCAGAACAGAAAAACATTACCAATCAAAATGAGTTTTCATCTAAAAAGGGGCATTGGTTGTAGCAGCCATTCTACTTTAAATCTTACTGATGGTTACTTAGTGCATCCAGCTAAAGTTTTACTTTGTGGGGTCAGGGAAAGGATAGACTTTCAAGCTGTGGCAAATAATATATTATCAATAAAAAAAAACATTTTTTAAAGTCACAAAATTAGTAAGTAGGAAGGAGTGTATTTCCAGACATTAATTGACTATTTGGTCATGAAATGATGTCTTAATTATGGGTCTGAGGGTGAGAGAGCAATTCACATGTCGTTTATTATCTCTTGATGATAAATCTGTGAAATGTATGAATATTATAGTGATTGGGAGATAATAAATCCATGCAAAAATTTATAATCCAAAGTTAATATAATCTGTCATGAGAAGGTTAGGTTATTTGGTTTAATGGCATATCAACCTTTGATGGTTATTCAATGCCAAATCCTGTTATGCATATATATATATACACACACATTGGCCAAATAGGTAAAGTGTTTGCTAATGGCCCAGGAGATCAGAGTTCAATCCCAAGTTGAGTTATATCAAAGACTCAAAAAATGGTACTTGATACCTCCTTACTTAACACTCAAGGGTACCCTACACCTCAGAGTAGCAGCTAATGAAAAAGGAGCCTTCAGGTTGTCCTCAACTACAGTTGCCAACTTTACTTTTACTTACTTTTTTTTAATGATTTTTAAGTGAATAGTTTGTAGGTAATTTTATTTTTAAACAACTTAGAATTTATTTGTTTGCACGCAGTTAAATGGTTACAATTATTGTTATCTAACACAAATTCTTCTATTTTGCAGACAGTTAAGTGCTTTCAAGTATTGTAATTTAACACCAATAATTCTATTTAATAATAATTATCCCTAATAAAAGATTGAACAGTTCTAGTTAACCCATAGTAATAGCTATGAAGGGGTACTCCATATTACCCAAAGCTACAAGACTGGATCCTCACTATCTGATAGTTTAGTATCATATCCAAGGTATTGGTGGGCAGGTATTACCCCTAGTCAGAGGTGCAGTTGTAGGGAACGAATAAATAAAAAAAAGAAAAATGTCAAATTTGTAGAAACTCCCAGAGGTCCCTGACAGGAAAAAGGGATGACACATGTGTAAAGAAAAAAGGCAACCTCCTGACAAGGGGGAACAGGCTTTCTTTCTCTTTCAGGCAGTGACCAGCGAATTGATAACATCATTGCTGTCGGGTGTCTGGGCGCCACGCATATGTCTTTGGACTAGGTGTTGGTTAGTCCCTTTCACCCAGTAGCAGCTCTCTCTCGGTTAACAGTATGCTGAAATATAAAGACTTCAAGATGGAAACTACAAACTAAAACAACTGGACTTTGACAAACTTCCAAAAGAAACTAACCCTTATGGAAGCCCTAAATACCAAATGAGGACAAACATATGCAAGAAACAATTAACATATTTTTGACACCTTAACTGGGGGATTCAACCATTTCAATTGTATTCAGGGAAAACTCCCTCATCCATGGAATGGTTGTTGAACCCAGTAAATAAAAGAAAGTATAAAAGAAATGTCTTTGTCTCCTATCTGTTACTGTCTTCTTTTGTATAATTCTTTTTGGGCCTTTCTTGGGCAAGGCTTTACACCAACTAGCCAACATGGGGTAAAATAAAATAACCTAATAATGGAGTAAGATATCAAACAGCTATACAGCTTAGCCATTTGCCCTTGACCTTGACCTTCAGTCGAAACCCCACACAGTCAGTATATTCTAAAGCCCCAGCTAACAGAGCTGCTGTCAAGAGAAAATTTCTTCTTTGACAATGGACCAGTCGAAAATTTCTTTATCAGATCTGCTTTTTTTATAAAGTAAAAGTAAAGTTGGTGACTGTAGTCAAGGGTAACCAGAAGGCTCCCTTTTCAATAGCTACTACACCAAGGTGTAGGGGAGGGCGCTTCTCCTTTCCCTGGATTACTCCACTTTACCCTTGATACATACCTTATATTGCTGAGGTATCAAGTACCATTTTTAAGTCTTTTGTATGACTCGACCTGGGGTAGAACCCAGGTCTCCCTGACCATTGGCAAACACTCTACCCACTAGACAAAAACACATTAACTGCATGTTAATCTGCAACGGTATTAACACACTGCTCTTCAAGTTATCTTATCTTTATTAACATTTCTTGAAGATTAAATGCCCTGTCAGCAGGGCTTAGAATACACTGACTGTATCCTCTGCCAAGGACTAAGAACCCCCCCACCGAAAAAAAAAAGGTATCCACCATTAGACACAGTAACCTGTGTCTAATAGTGAGGTTCATTCTGGAGAGTGTGGGGTACCTCTTCATTGCCATTATTTCCAATTACCCTCTCATTTTGAGTGTTAGTACTTATTAGGGTCCCATCTATTGATCAAATAAATCTGTTTAAAAATTATTTGTATATGAGAAGACTGTGCACAAAAAAAAAAGAAACAACTATACAAAAAGTCTAAATATGAACATATAATGAATGCAATTCCTTAACTTCTAGGAATAAAATAACCTTAGACAGGTTGACATGCTGTTAAAATCAATCATTTAGATTTGTCTGTTTCTGTCTGAATTTTGAAGCTACTAAGAGATTCTTTTAGATAAGTAATTCTCATCTTTGTTAAATTTTAATGCAAGGCCAATATACTCTTTACCATTCTTTAGTAACTGGTAACCATTACTGCGTCCTTTTTCAGTATCTTACTTCAGATTTTGGATGTATAACCCTCTCTCTGTTTTTTTTGTTAATCATTTCTCTATGGAACTGTCAAGTTGGTGGCTTACTATACCACCTACCACAGGAACTGAACCAGCAACTCCAAATGATGATTTAATGTATGCCCAAAATAACAGAGGGTGTTATTGGGTTATATCAAGACATTTCAGACTATTTTGGTAGGGGGATTTATTTTTTCTTATGAAATGTTTATTAATCTTTGTTTTTTATATATCGCTTTTTTTTATTTCAAAGATTTTTACTTTGATGTCTTTGTATTGTGTATCTCATCACTTTAATTAGCTTGATCCATAAGAGTCGCTAAATTCCTTAAGTTCGACTTTGAATTTTTTTTTTTATTCCTTAATAAAAGCCATTTATTCTGGTTCTTCACTTCAACTTCGAAAAATTCTGTTTGTTTTGAAAATATTTTCTTTCAAATCTTTTCATCATTATTACTTTGATTACCAGATTAAATCTTCTGTTCATTGTAGATAATTCTGATATTTCTGTGTGGAGAGTATAAAATACCAGTTGCTGCAAATAAAAAAAATTTTTTTGACAGGTGGATTCAATTTTATATAAACCACACATTTTGGTTGCTAAGTGCAAAGTAGTTTGGTATCTATCAGCTACTTTCAGTTAAGAGAAAATCTGTCTCCAGTGCAGCTGAAAATATAGAAAAGGAAAAACATTCCAATGATGAGAAATAGGAAAAGGAAAATAGAAAATGATTTCTGACTTCAACAAACTTATTCAACTCTTAAGTTCATTTGGATGACTTTTGGTAAATTTTAATCAATAGAAAATGAATTTTCAGTTGAACAAATACTTGATTACCTATAAAATATTTAAATTATTCATTCCTAATATTTAGTTTCTGAGGAATTGTCAAAGGTACATATGATGAAAATAATTGAAATTAGATGCATTGTTTGTTTTGATTAGATATCTTTTTTTAAAAAAATTATACTTGATCACACACTTAAAAAAAACAAAAGCAGAAAAGAAACAAAGAAAAAATCCTGTGTATGAATAAAAACTTCACTGTGTGGAATTAATATTTGAAATGCAATTTTGACTAAGTTTTATTATAAGTAATACAACTAAAAAATTTTTTTTAAATTATGGATAAAACAAATTGAATTTGTAAAAAGTCTTTTGATATATGCTTTTTAATTGATTCAACATTTTTTTTGCTTTTTGATAATATTTATTGATGCATCATCTATTATTTTGTGATAAAAACAAAATTAAAATGCAACTTGTTCATATAAACAAATTATCATATTTCTATTTTGTTTATAATTTTCACATTAATCCCAATAACAAACATATGTAATAGAAGATTGAGGTAGAAAGAGGCTCCCTTACTTCAGCAGGGGGTGTCCTCATGGTGTAATGGTTAAAGCGCTGGACTTTGGAATCGTAGTAAGAGAGTTTCCAGTCGCAATATTGAGTTCACTTTTGGACAAATGCCCTTGGGAAAGGCATGAACCCACTTATCCTCCAAGCTATGGGTTAAATAGTACCACTACTGTTCTTCAAGAAGGATGGTTTTGGCATTAGGGTTGATATGCCATTAAACAAAACAAAACAAACTTACTTCAGCTGAGGAGATTCTAGAAATACTGGTTGTCTATGATGGTTAGGACTATGAAAGAACCTCATCTTTACATAATATCTATATCATCTATCTATTCTAATTGGTGACATAGAAGTAACATAGCCAAAATGTTGGCTCCTTTATTTCAGTTGGAAAGATTCTAGAAATACTGGTAGTCTATGATAGTAAGGACTATATATTGGCTTAAGGTAGGACTTCATCTCTACATAATATCTTCATCATCTATCTGTTATATTTTATGACATGGAAGAGACATGGAACAAAAAGAGGCTTTCTTATTTCAGCTGAGAAGATTCCAGTTGTCTATAGTGGTAAGGAGGAGCAGGATACATCTGAAATTAGAGTATTTGGTGAGGGGTAAGCATGTTGTATACCATTGTATAGGACAAAGGACAACACTTCTTTATAAGAATATATGCATCTTTTTATTCTTCTTGAGTCAAACCTTCTGTGGTATGTGAGAGACTGACAGAGATGGAGACAGACTAAGACAGATTGCTTTATTGACCCATGACTTCTCTTGACTATAGTATGCTGTGTTATCTTCAAGACCTCACAGAGCACTTCTGCTTCTTGGCTGTGGATGCTCAACTGGAGGCCTGGTGTGGGCCACAGAAGAAATGTGAGCAAAAAGGATGCTCCCTTATTTCAGCAGAAAAAATTCAAGAAATACTGGTTGTCTAAGATGGTAAGGACTATGAAAGAGCCTCATCTTTACATGATATCTATATCATCTATCTATTCTAATTGGTGACATAGCAGTAACATAACCAAAATGTAGGCTCCTTTATTTCAGTTGGAAAGATTCTAGAAATACTGGTAGTCCGTGATAGTAAGGACTATATATTGCTTTGAGGAAGGAATCCATCTTTACATAATGACTTCTTCATCTATCTGATATTTTTTATGAAAAAGATGCTTATTTATTTCAGCAGAGAAGATTCAGTGTGAGTCTTCCATCACCTCATGCAATCTGCTTGTAGCGAGAGAAATGACCTGCCTTAGAGTTCGAGGCAAGTGCGAACGTGTCTTGCATGTAGGGGACCAATAGTAAAAAACATGGCTGCTTTTGGAGGTGCAACTTATAAGTCATCTGTCTTGTCTCTGGCAAGACAAGATTTGTAGCATCTGCAAATTTCAGCCAGCCAGAACTGGCATAAAAGGAGGAATGTCAGTAGTAAGGTTTCGTCACAGTTTTGCAGACTGTTAGTTGACAGTTGGGAAAGTGAGCACTGGAATCCATTTCCTTCAATCCCACTCTGCTTTACCCATAAAATCTACTGTCTACTCAAAAGAGTTGGAAATATGACTTGTCTGACCAGTGTGAGTCTTCCATGGCTGATTGGTGATGTTCTCTGGCCAAATTAAAATATGGTGACTGATGCCTTGGTGTCAGCAATGATACCTTTATTATTCAATTATGAAAATTCTTAAAATGCAGTGTACACTGTACAGTGAATTGGCTGATAGGTTAAGCAGTACCAGTACTGAATCAGGATGTGATGCAATGATCTTCTATGTTGGGGTGGGGTTACCATCCTTGTCAGCTACTTGCATTCACATTGTTGCATCACCTGCTGCAAGCATCCATAGTTTTTATGCACCACTAACATCTACATAGAATTTGCTACTGTAGCCCAAGAAAAAGGTTGACCAGTTACCAACTTATAGTATCCTATCTTTCCATTCCTCTACTATCATTTTGTAGTTAAACAACATTTAATCCTTCCAGTATCTTATAATTGTCACAGCTACATTCTTCATAATCTCATGTCCTGGTAATGACATTAAATGATGGGATTGGAGATTTGGGGAATGGGGAGTACCTTTTCATTGCCATTGCTCCCAGGTTCACTCTGACCTGGAGTGGCAGCACCTGTTAGGATCCTGTCTACGGTTTAAATAGAACAAATTGTGTGCAAATAAATGACTGATGTTAAATTGTAACTATTATATAGCAATACTTGAAACCCTTTAACTGTGAGCAAAGAATATTTCAGGTTCATTTGGGAGTGTTATCTACAAAATGTGTTTACAAATCATATATTTAATATAAAGAGGATTTGGCATTAAATGACCTACATTGGTTAATGTGCCATAAAACCAAACCAATCCAAATTATATATATTTAATATATATGTATGAAGAGGATTTGGCATTAAATAACCTACAATAGTTGAATGCCATAAAACCAAACCAAAAAAATATCTTCATTATCTCCTGTATCATTGTTGTGATGCTGGCAAAAGAAAGACATGGGGAACACAAAAAGGTTGATAGAAAAACATATATATTCAAGTAACAGAAACAAGATGCAAGTGAACCTGGTTAGACAGTAGTTAGTTAATTGGAAGTTGAGAGTCCAGTGGGGTAGTGCCTATCCGTCCATTACACAAGTGGTATCACACATGGTTGTGTCACATGGGTCTGGTCAACTCCCTCTGACACTTTGTTGATGTGTATTTATGGAGGAGGGCGAGTCCATTATGTAGGGAGTACAACAATCATGCATGTATAGATGCATCCATTTAGTATAACTTCATACTGAGTGTAATGAATATTGTCATAAGAAATGGAATTGGCAACACAAGTCCAAATCCTGGACGAGGCTGGTTGCTGTTCATTTCATGTATCTAACTTGTTATTTTATCTTTTGATGATTGTTCTTGGGTTTAGCTGAATGGTTAGCATATTGGTTTTTGAGTTCAGAAAACTGGTTGCTCTAGCAAATAAGATTCTACATGGGAAAAGGCATAAATCCATCTGTTCTCATCTGCAGCTATGGATAAATAGAAGAGCAGAGTGGATTCTTTAACTTTGGTTAGGCAACCAATCTAGGAGAAGGAAATCTCCATATTTAAAACCGTCTGTACTCTACTTAACAAAATGACCTTGTGTTACATCCTGTTCCCTGGGTGAGGGGTTGGCTAAATACACACATTTATTTAATATGCTGTTCTCTGTAAATTTTTAGCAATTCTGTTTATTTATATCTATTTCTATGCACATTTATATCTGTATATGGATAGAAGATTTTGTACGTATGCACAGATGTCTATGTGCCTAGAGCCATTCATGCTTTTCAAATATTTTAATAGACAACTCTTCTTTCTATTCTATTCAGTTTTCCTTGATGGTGGCAGAATTCAGGACTTTCTTTTTCTCTCCTCCTGATGAAATGTTGGCAACTTGGCATCTTGCTCTTCTCTTTATTATAATTGATTCTGTGTTATGTGACTATAGCCACATTAACACCAATCGAAACTGAGGCCAAACACCAATTAGGCACATTGATTTTCAATGTATTCAACTTGTTATTTGAACTTTTGATGATTGTTCTTGGGTTTAGCTGTATGGTTAGCATATTGGTTCTTGAGTTCAGAAAACTGGTTGCTTAAGTTTCTGCTTCAGAAACTCTTAATTTGAGGTCTGACAGATTAAGAGAAAGATTTGATTTATTTTTACTGCAATTCAATTCTTTGTAATGTTTTAGATTTTTTTAAAAATATTGAATTGAAAGAGTAATTAACTAGAAGGAGGTGATAATGCTCTCTCATTTTTCAATGTTGTCAAAAAAAAAAATTAATGATAGAACCCATGTATGACTTTGATTTTGATGGGTTTTTGTCCCCTTCTGTCTTATCAATATTATCATCATACATGCATATTCTACATAGATACATCCATACAAATCTAGTAAGACTACAAACTCAATGTATTTTTTTTTTAGGGGTGTCCTAGTCGTGCAATGGTTAAAGCGATGGACTGCAGAATCATAGTACGCAAGTTCGTACTTCAGTCGCGCTATTACATTCACTTTCAGGCAAATACCCTTGGAAAAGGTTTGAACCCACTTATCCTCCCAGCTATGGGTTAAATAGTAGCACTACTATTCTTCTAGGAGAATGGTTTTGGTATTAAATAACCTACAGAGGTTGATATGCCATTAAACAAAGAAACCAAACAATGTATTTTATTCATCACAAGTTATGAAATAATTCTATTTTTAAGTTTGCAAAATAAATATCTAAGAGGATGGAATTTTTATTTGGATTGGAACTGAATTGCAACTTTTTCTTCATTGGATAATCATCTTTCAGAGTTTTTTTTTAAGTTACATTTTTTCTTAGATTGTTTTTCGGCAGAACCAGCTCGATTACATTTAAGAAATCAGAAATCCTTTTCGATATATTAAACTTGGTAAGCATTATTATCCCAGTGTTAGCAATTGAAAATTTGACCTTCTGGTCATCTGCTGCAAACCTGAAACTATTATTGTCTGAAAGGGAATATTTCCCTTATATGGAAGGTGAATGCTGACTTGTATATCATATTTCCTAGTATCTAAGACATTCTAGCTTCAAGAATATATTCCAGTTTTAACTTGCAAAGTTTGAAAAAATGAACAGAACATAAAATTAAGGTTGATTGGTTTTTATAGTATATCACGGCCACCTGCCTCCCATCACGAAAAAAGGAGGTGTCCTCGTGGTGTAATGGTTAAAGCGATGGACTGCGGAGTCGTAGTACGCGAGTTCGTACTCCAGTCGCGTTACTACGTTCACTTTCGGGCAAATACCCTTGGGAAAGGTATGAACCCCCTTATCCTCCCAGCTATGGGTTAAATAGTACCACTACTGTTCTTCTAGGAGAATGGCTTTGGCATTAAATAACCTAAAAAGAGTTGATATGCCATTAAACAAAAAAAAACAAAAAACCAAACCTATCATCACGAAAACTATCCAAGTCAGACAAACCAGACATGCAGGACACTACTGGAGAAGCAGGGACGAGCTCATAAGTTATGTACTCCTATGGACACTCACATATGATCGGGCAAAAGCAGGACGACCAGCTCGAACATACATACAGCAACGATGTGAGGATACCAGATGTAGCCCTGAAGACCTACCAGAGGCGATGAACAATAGGGAGAAGTGGTGAGAGAGGGTCAGGGATATCCGTGCCTATGGCAGGACATGATGATGATGATGAACCCTTGTAGGTTATTTAATGCCAAATCTGGTTTATGCTCATATAGGATTTGTATACAAATAATTTGCAGGTAACATTTTTAAATGAGTCAAATGTCATTCGTTTGCCCACAGTTAAATGGTTTCACGTATTGCAAAGTTAACACTAATAAATAGTAAAAGTAAAATTAGCAACCTTTGTTGAGGGTGACTTGAAGGCTCCTTTTTCAATACCAAAGACTTTAAAAATGGTACTTGATACCTCCTTGCTTAACACTCAGCAATATAAGGTACGTATCAAGGATAAAGTGGAGCAATCCAGGAAAAGGAGTAGCGCTCTCCCCTACACCTCAGTGTAGTAGCTATTGAAAAGGGAGTCTTCTGGTCACCCTCAACTACTGTCGCCAACTTTACATACTTTTTTAAATGCTTAAACAGTTCTATTTGAACTATAGATGGAATCCTAACAGGTACTATCACTCCTAGTCAAAGTTGACCTGAGAGTAATCATTATGAAGGGGTATCCTGCATTCCCTAAAGCTCCAGGGCTGGAGTCTCACCATCAGATGGTTTAGTGTCCTATCTAGGACACTTGTTGAGGGGTGGGTCTTATCCCTCTGCAAAGATACAATTGACTGGATTTACATAAAGGCAAAATCTGTTTAGAAAGGATCCACTCATTTTAAATAACTTAACCAATTGCACAGCTTTGATATAACTTGATAACTAATTTGAGAGGATATTACTTTGCATACAGGAACAGACACTCTCTCATGATGTTATTCATTTGACTGTGAAATACTACTGAGTGAGCTTTGGTTACAATTAAATTTGGCATGACAATGTACCTAATTTTATCACATATTGTGTTGTTTTTTTTTTTTGCAAAACAATATATGACCCATCTGTTTCAGCCTCCCTACTGTCCAGGTTTCACTCCATGACTTCTGGCTTTTCCCAATGCTAAGATATTCATTGGAAGAGAGATTTCAGACTTTGAATGATATTAAGGAGTGCAAAATGGAGCAGCTGGAGACAATCCCCACAAAAAAGTCTTTGCAGATTGTTTTGAATGAAGTATTTTGAAGGGAACTAACAAGCCTATTTTTTTTTCATTAATATCAAATGACAAAATGTTTTATGGATAATATTTTCTAAGGAATAAAGTTAAATTATATGAAAGTGAAATAGAAGATTGCATTGCTCTAACCTTCCAAATAGGAAGAGCCTACCTACCTTGAAAATTAACATTTGCAGTGTTAGCTTTCACTTTGGCTTAAATACCAATCAGTGATGCCAGTCAGAGTTGTGCAACTACTTCATCCACTAAGCTAATCTCGTGTGTGTGTGTGTGTGTGTGTGTGTGTGTACAGTGGTGGCCATAATGTTCAGAACTTGGATAAAAAGTTATACCTACTTTTTTCTGACGAAACTGTCATTCTGAACATTATGGCCACCACTGTATATGACACTAAACCATCTGATTGTGAGGCTTCAGACTTGGAGCTTTTGGGAATGTGTTCTCCTTCATTGTCATTACTCTCAGGTCCACTAGTATTTGTTAGGGGCCCATCTATGGGTCAAATAGAACTGTTTTATCATTTGCTCTACTTGAAATTGTCCAAGTGTGTATTAATAAATGACTGATGTTATATTGAATTATTAGTATTACACAGTAATACTTGAAACCATTTAACTATGTGCAAGCAAATGGTTGTTTAATAATGTTATCTACAAACTATCTATTTACAGATCATATATATTTAATATACATGTGTGTGTCATATATATATTTCAATATGAATGGAAATTCTTTTAAGAATTATTTATTTCGTTTTTACATGTATGTTTATTTCCAGCTTGTTGCTTTTGTCAGGGAAAATTTAGGAATTAGGTTTTTTGCTGGGATACAATCAAAAAACCTTGTAAAAACCTAGTAATTGTTAGTTGACTAACAAATCTACATGGGTGAGTTTAAGTTTCATTGGGTACCCCATTCATATGGCCTTGTGCCACATTTGTTCTCTGATGAAAGCAACAAGCTGGAAGCATACACATATGTAAGGACTAGATGAATAATTCCGAAAAAGATACAAATTTCTTAGTGGACCTATTCATTTTGAAATATATATATAAGCACACATATACACGTGTGTGTGTGTGTGTGTGTGTGTGTGTATATATATATATATATATATATATATATATATATATAAAGTTGGCAACAATAGTCGAGGGTGACCTGAAGGCTCCTTTTTCAATAGCTACCACACTGAGGCATAGTGGAGGGCACTACTCCATTCCCTGGATTGCTCCAGTTTACCCTTGATCCTTACCTTATAATGCTGAGTGTCAAGCAAGGCGGCATCAAGCACCATTTTTTTGAGTTTTTGGTATGACTCATGCTGGGATTGAACCCCGGTCTCCCAGACCATTGGCACACACACACACACATATATATATATATACACACACACACACGTGTCTATATGTGGATATATGTGTGTTTATGTGTATATATCCACATATACGTGTGTGTGCACCCTATATATATATATATATATATATATATATATATATATATATATATAACATCATGAAACCTGTGGTTGCAGAAAAGCTTCCATGCTATTAAACATATATAAAAACTAATATATATATATACTTATTATTATATAATAGCTCTATCACAGATATTGAGCACTCTCCAAATTATATCGCATTTGGTCTGCCACAAAACCATAAATTGAGATAGTGACAATCAACACTGTTACACACATATATATATATATATATATATATATATAGGCTGCAATGGCCCCATTGTCATCTAAATTATGCAAATACAAAAATAAAACAGATAAATCGCTTAATCAAATATATTTACCAAAATTACATGAAAATATCTTAAAATGCAATAGATTAAATTTATTTATCTCAATGGCATTATGACTAAAATGCTGGATTGTTGCCTCAAAATTAATCACACTGTAATATGAACACTGTAATATGAACTTCTGGACTGATAACCTTGGGAAAGATATGAACCCCCTTATCCTCCCCGCTATAACTTAAAAAGTATCATTGTTGTGCTTCTACGAGGATGGCTTTAGCATTAAATAACCCATGAAAGTTGATATGTTATTAAATAAAGAAGTCAAACCAAACCAAACCAAACCATGTGTGTATATATGTGTTATGACTGATTATTAAGGGTCAATAAACAAATAAGTTAACATGGAGATATGAGGTGCCACACAAATATATCCAAGTCTCTGAGGAGCGTTTCCTTGGTTCAACGTACATGAAGACATGCAAGGTGCTTACTACAGCTGCTGCTCCCTTTCTACCAGCTTAGTTCTTGATTAATATACCTTTTGGGTAAGTCCATTATTCTGGTCATAGGTGAGTCACCTACAACAATATGTATATATTTAGTTTTATAACTAAGAATTAAACAATTAATATATCAAAGCTAAAATAGCTACTTTAATTACAAAGCAATCACTTTAGTTATGTTAGAATGATATGAACAAATTTATTCTTTACTGGATTTGATGTGGCTAATATGAGGAATTTGAACTGCAAAATTTATTGAATTGAAAATAGTAGCAGTGTCCTGAAGCTATTTTCATGGGCCTAAATTTAATGTTTGGTTTACATTCAGAATGATATTGAGACTACAAAACTGCCTGACTTGGCTGGAAAAAAGCAAACTGATTTTTTTTTTTTTTTTAAATTTTAAACAAATATTTCATAAAATCAATTTCAATTGTGTGCTTCTCTTCAAGAAGAATGTTTACCATTTTTGGTTTGTTCAAAATTGCCTCATTTAAATCTATTTTTATGTCTGTCAGATTTGTCTGGCAATTCACCATTCTGACCAATTTGACTTGAACCCTGTCCTCTCAGTAACCACTACTGCACCAGCTATCTCAACTAATAAGACTAATTAATCTTTAAATATGAAGTATGTTCAAATGGCACAGAATTGAATCAGCCTAATTAAGTCACATTCTTCTATATTCTATAATTTTAAAGGAATGTTTTGATAATTTTAGCATGAGAGATTATGCATGTAGCAAGCTATATAGCCACTAAAGTAGTTGGTTTTGATGAAAAGCTTCAGTCACTTTACAAATATTGCATGTAGATATCTTCTTGCATCCTATTTCTCCACTCAGCTAAGTCAGCTGGGGCTGTAGAATACACCGACTGCATCTCTGCAAAGGGATAAGACCACTCCCATCAATGAGTGTCTTGGATATAATACTAAACAATCTGATGGTGAAGCTCCTGTAATGCTGGAGCTTGGGGGAATGCAGAGTACCCCTTCATTAGCATTGCTCCCAGGTCTGTTCTGGACTGGAGTGGTAGCACCTGATAGGGTCTTATCTATGGGTCAAATAGAACTGTTTGATATTTAAACTGAGTGCAAGCAAATGACTTATGCTAAATTGAATCGTTAGATATAAAAATGTTTGATTCTTTATCTGTATGCATCTAAAAATGTGCTCACAAATTATATATCTAATTATATATGTAAAAACAGGATTCGGCATTAAGTTAGTATGAGAAAGTTTTAAAGCCTATGCTTTTAACGGAAAACTGAAATAATAATGAAGACTGAGGAAAAGGATCAAATCCATTTTGATGGTTCCATTTTTTGATGTCCAATCCATTTGGTTTGGTCTGATTTCTTTGTTTAATGGCATATCAACCTCCATGGGTTATCTAATGTCAAAGTCATTTTTATAAGAAGAACAGTAGTAGGACTATTTTACTCATAGCTGGGCAGGATAAGGGAGTTCATGCCAAGGGTATTAGACCAAAAGTGAATGCAATAGTGCAACTGGAGGTCAAGTACAGCTCGTTAACCACAGTGCCTTGCCCTGGCTCAATCTATTTGGTTACTTTGGCCTTCTCAGTAAAGAGGAAATGTGATGTGCTTTATAAAAATTTCATAAATTATTCTGAAGGAAAGCTGGAATATATCTTCTCCTTCCCGCCTCTTAATTTTTTATTTTCATATTTGTTTGTAAGACATTTAAAAACTTAAAATTGTTGAAGGTCTTTAAGAAAAATCAGGTCAGAGAAAAAAGTTAAAATTAATTCTTTTTAAGAAATTGAGATTTCACTCAATTGAAAAAACAATATTTTTTATTCTTCGTGATACAATGTTGTCATATAAAATGCCATCCTCTTAACAATTAAGGAGAAAAAACTTCATTAAAACCAGTTTTGTTCATTAACTAAAAATTTCATATTTGGCATCAATTCTGATTGATTATTGAACAAAATGTGGACCTTTTTTTATCTTCAGACAACATTTGTAAAGAACTAGAAAAATGTATTTTGCAATGGAAAATATTATTGGTATTTTGATTATTTCTATATTTTTTAAAATTTTTAATTAAATTTCACTGTCATAATTAATATTTGATAAACTGACAAAAATAATGAAAAAGTAATAATTAATTGGGTATAGCTCAGGGGTTAAAGCTCTGGGACAAAGTCTCTTAGATTTTTAATCCAGGATTTAAGTTAGCCTTAGAAGAGTTGGATATTATTGTATACATAAAGAAGAATTTAAACCCAAGTTTTAAAAAGATTTTTTTAAAATGATTTAGTTGTTGATTTTGACAATCTAATAATTTAAAGTTTAAATCTACGTAGCCATTAAAAATTGGTTTTGAATAAAGTTCATAATCAAAATTGAAAGTCCGGAAATCAGAACAATTAAAAAAGAAAATGAACATGTAAAACTGTTTCTCTTATAACTATTTTTATTTGTTCATTTATAAGTAGATAGCTTAATTTGTAGTCATTAATATTATTGTTTACTGAAACACATGGTTGTCAGTTTCAAGTGAGTTTTTGAAAGGATTAAGCTGTGTCATATTTTGTATCGTGTATTTTGATATGGAACTTTGGAGAATGCTGGAGATGATTTTTGGATTAATTTAGAGGTTGTTTTTTTTATATCATTAATGGTCATGCAAAGGAAGAGACAAAAAAAATGGTCATAAAGAGTAAAGAAACGAATGATAAACAACAAGGGTTTGAAACAAGGGAAAGGTGTATTTATGAATTTAATAGAAAGGGCAATTTCCAGTTGGAAAGTCTATTCAATG